>CM059197.1:16273161-16784234 GCA_030323885.1 Branchipolynoe longqiensis
ACCCTGGGCACCCCCGGCACCCCGGCAGCCCCCGGAGCACCGACAGCCCCTGGGGCCCGCCGGGAGATGGCGGGTCCTCGGGCAGGGCAGAGCCGGGTGAAAATGAGACCGGACCTTCTGTGTAAGGAAGGGTACTTAGGCTGCATTCACTGCCGCCTTACTGACACCAACCTCTCTGTAAGTCTGTACACGTATGTGCAAGTCTGTGCAAGTCTGTACACGTATGTGTAAGGCTGTAAAAGTATGTACAAGTATGTACAAGTTTGTGCAAGTATGTGCAAGTCTGTGCAAGTATGTACACGTCTGTGTAAGGCTGTAACAGTCTGTACAAGTATGTACAAGTATGTGCAAGTCTGTACAAGTCTGTGCAAGTATGTGAAAGTCTGTACAAATATGTGCAAGTCTGCACACGTATGTGCAAGTCTGTAGACGTTTTTACAAGTCTGTACACGTATGTACAAGTCTATACAAGTCTGTGCAAGTATGTGCAAGTCTGTGCAAGTCTGTGCAAGTCTGTGCAAGTCTGGTCTAACTTGTGTGGTAAATGGTTAATGAGTGGAATATATGTCTGACTGGAAATGCCTTTGTTGGACGCATTCCGAACCCGATGTAGTAAGTTCAAAACACTACCCCACAAAAACACTACCGTAGTGTTTGCAACCTAGGTTCAACGTCCATAGTGTTTTCAACCTAGTTGATGGTAGGTTCAAAACACTACTGTGGCCACTCTCAAAACACTAACTTAAGTTCAGAACACTACCTTTAAGTTGAAAACACTGCTCTAATTGCTGCATATGAAGTAGGGTGGGCTGTATTCAGTGAGGGTTGTTATTGTTGGTTCTTGTTTTACATCCTAGCAACATCTAAGGTCATATCAGGACGGGTAGCGACTTGTGAAAGTGCACACTCACGACTTTAGCACGAATTTATAGGGCTACCCCACTGGGAAATCTGGCAACCAACACCATGCCCCGATACCCCACTCAGTCACATTATCCTGACACTGAGCTAATCAGTCCTTGCCCTTTGCTATTAATGCCAAGTGCCAGGCTAGGAAGCAACAAGTATCAATTTTAAAGTCATTGGTTTGACTCTACCGGGAACCAAACTCCCGACCATCCGCATGTGAGGCCCACGCTCTACCGAGTAGGCCATCGCACCCTCTGTTGCAGTAGGCAGTAATGTGGGGCTGTACGCAATAAGGTAGGGAAGTATGCAGTAGGGTGGGGAAGTATGCAGCGTATACTACAGATATGTTATTCAAATGCTGCAGCAGCATCAGCGTATTCTACTGACACATTGTTAAACGCCGCAGGACTAGCAGTGTATACTAATATGTGGTGCAGAGGCCACAGCGCTATCAGTGTATACTACTAGTACGTGCATCTTGATATGACCTTAGATGTTGCCAGGACATAAACTCCCAACAACCAAACCAACTAGTATGTGCTTCAAAAGCCATAGCACGGTCAGCATATGCCATTATGTACCCATAGGTTACATTTTGTGGCACTACCTTCCTCAATGCCGCATGGTGATAGTGTTTTTAACTTGGGTAGTGTATTGGACGTACGTATGGGTAGTGTTTTCAACTTAAGCTCAAAACGCTACCGTAGTGTTTTGAACGGGGTAGTGTTTTGAACGTCCTATACCAGGCACGGATACCGGGTTCTCTGATTCCTGTTTAGTTAGAGTATTGCAGGTTGTGTGGTTGTGGTGTGGTGTCAGTGGTTCTGCTGGTGACTGGTTGTGGTGTGGTGTTTGTGTCTGTGCTGGTGACTGGTCGTGGTGTGGTGTCTGTGGCTGTGCTGGTGACTGATTGGTTGTGGCGTGGTGTCTGTGGCTGTGCTGGTGATTGGTTGGTTATGGTGTGGTGTCTGTGGCTGTGCTGGTGACTGGTTGGTTGTGGCTTGGTGTATGTGGCTGTGCTGGTGACTGCTTGTGGTCTATATGATATAAATAGATTGGGGATACCCCACCACGTGAGAGGGAACCCTGTGTGACATCATAGCGGTGAGAGAGATACAGAAATAAACCAGTAGTCAACAAGCACTCATTGTGTCCAGTTGTATGTGAATAAGTCCAACCTTTGCATGGTGTCAGATATAAGGAACTCGAAATAGCGCTCACAGGACTGAAACCGCCAGCACCTCTAAACTTGGAGGATAATCTTTCCCTAAATTGGGAATCGTGGTATGATTCATACAAATTTTATGCAGCAGCAGCCGGAGTACACAACAAACCGGAGAAGGTACAGTGCGCAGTGTTTCTGCATGTAGCCGGGGCAGAGGCCCAAAAAGTATATCGAACATTAAAAGTTGACACCAACATAATAGAGAGGATTCAGCCCCTAATTGCGGCTTTCCGCACATACTGCAAAGGGAAGACAAACATAACAGTGATACGATACAAGTTTAATTCACTACAACAAACAACACAATTGATGGATAAATACATTCGTGAATGACAGTACCACATTGCGCATTGTGAATATGGAGATCTCACGGACTCCATGTTGTGTGACCGGTTGATATGCGGCGTCAAAGACTCCAAACTATGGGACCGATTGCTTCAAACTGCAAATTTAACATTGGAACAATGCATTGAGACATGCCGTCTCAATGAACACCAATCAACCCTACTATCAGAAGATTCAACAACAGTGGAAGTAGAGCATGTGGATGCTGTCAACATGCGTTCATTCACACCGACCACTGTCACATCACATACGCCAGCATGGGCGGGCCAACGGCCGCCATCAAGAACAGGGAACACCCGCACGCATTGTGGACGGTGCGGATACGTACACACACCCGGGCAGTGCCCAGCAAAAGGGAAACAATGCTCAAAGTGTCGATTACTCGGACATTTTTCGAAGGTATGTAAAACGAAGAAACAAAACTACACAAGTCTAAATATGTTACAAGTAGATGACCATAATCCATCCCCGGCAGACGTTCAAAATGACTTTGACGATGACCATGATTCATTTGTTGGGTTCATCTCAAAGCCAAATGAACGCGACAAAAACTTATGGTTTGCTACGATATCATTAGGCACCGAGAAAGTCAAGTTCAAGTTGGATACGGGCTCACAAGCCAATATAATACCCAGAGCTGTATACAACAAGCTCAGCAATATCGTACTAAAGCCAAGCAAATGCACCCTGGTCACGTTCTCGGGTGAACGGATTCGTCCGGAAGGTGAAGCAGAAATCGTTACAGACGGTGAACTGATGCGGTACCAAGTAACAAGCAATGGATGCCCAATACTAGGAAGCGAAGCGTGCACGAAACTAGGACTGATTCAACGCATCAACATGATGTCAAAGAGAAGGGAGACCACCACACGGCGACCAGCCACAGTCGAGGCCGACGAGCCAAGTGCACAATTCTTGGTAAATAAGTGCTCTGACATTTTTGAAGGGCTAGGGAAAATTAAAAGTAACGCTGTAATACACATAGACAATGATGTAACCCCTTGTGTAGACCCACCTAGACGCATACCACATCAGAAAATCATGTCAAAGAAGAGTTAAAAAAAATTATCCGACTTATGGTAATCGTTGATGAAACAGATCCCACCCCCTGGGTAAACTCTATAACCATAGTAAAGAAGCCAAACAAACGCATATGTTTAGACCCAACTAAGTTGAATAGAGCCATATTAAATAGCCCCTATCCTACAAGGACAGTAGAGGAAGTCATTGCTAGAACCTCAGATGCAACATTTTTCTCAGTTATCGATGCAAACAGCGGATACTGGCAAATAGAATTAGATCTCAAGAGTAGCAAATTGTGTACTTTCAACACACCATGGGGGCGGTATCATTTCACTAGATTACCATTCGGCATCAAAACGGCCGGTGACATTTTTGTCCAGGAAATGAACCAAATTTTGTACGGGTTGCCTGGAGTGAACGTTGTAACAGATGACATATTAGTGTATGGATCAACAATTGAAGAACACAATGCCAGGTTAGAAGCTGTGTTCAAAAGGGCCCAAGAGGTTAACTTAAAATTTAATCCAGCAAAATCTAAAATATGCAAAAAAGAGGTTAACTACATAGGACATACACTGCCACAGTCAGGCATTAAGCCAACCAATGAAAGAGTACAGGCAATCATTGACATGCCTGAGCCCAAAGACAAAGCAGGGATACAAAGGTTCTTAGGCATGGTCGGATACGTCGGGAAATTCATCCCAAACATGTCAGAAACAGCCAAACCACTACGTACGATACTAGAAAAAAATGTTGAATGGCACTGGCAACACAAACAAAAAGAAGCTTTCGAATTGCTAAAAAAACTGCTAATTACAGCACCCGTTTTGCAGTACTATGATGTAAAGAAAAGTGTCACACTACAAGTAGATGCATCGAAGTCTGGTTTGGGGGCGTTATTATTCCAAAATGAGGGCCCAGTAGCAATGGCATCAAAGTCTTTAGATCATGCTCAGTCAAATTACGCGGTCATCGAAAAAGAACCTCTGGCGATATGCTATGGATGTAAAATATTTCACCAATATATCTTTGGTAAACAAATAACCGTACAAACAGATCATAAGCCTTTAATTGCAATAATGAATAAACCGATACATATGCTATCTGCTAGGATGCAACGGATGAGACTTCGGTTACAAAACTACAACATTGTGTTAACATACATTAAAGGTGTAAACATGTACTTTGCAGATGCCCTATCACGTGCGCACTCGACTACTATCCACCCGAATGATTTGTTCGACACAACCTTAGCAGTAGCACAGCTTGATGTGGCGCCACACATGCTTCAACGCATCGCAAGTAGTTCTCAGACAGATGAGGCTCTACTAGAGGTGATTCGCCTCACACAACAAGGTTGGCCTGATATTAAAGAAAAAATACATCCAGTGGCACGCCCATTTTTCACATTTAGAGAGACTATCACATATGCCGATGGTATACTACTTAAAGACAATCAGGTGATTATACCATCCGAGATGCAACATGAAATGTTAAATATAATACATGAGTCATATTTAGGCATCGTAAAGTGAAAAGAACTAGCTCGCGATCATGTTTTCTGGCCCGGAATTTCAAAACAAATACAAGATACGGTATCAAGATGCGTAATTTGCCAATCACTACGAAATAAAATGCACGCAGAACCGCTGATATGCCACCAAATACCAGAACTGCCATTCCAGAAAGTCGGTATCAATTTATTTCAGGTCCAAAGTAAAACCTTTCTTATCGTAGTAGATTACTACTCAAAATACCCAAAGGTATCAGAACTAGCTTCAACTACCAGTGCAGCAACGATTGTAGCGCTAAAACAAATTTTTTGCCGTTTTGGTATACCCGAAGTAGTCGTTTCGGACAATGGTCCACAGTTTCATAGTGCAGAATACAAAAACTTTGCTAAAGAATTTGGCTTCCAAGCAGTGTTCTCTAACCCATTACATGCTCAAAGTAATGGTCTGGCAGAGCGATACGTGCAGGCAGTCAAACATATAATAAAAGGCAGATAAACTGGTCAGAGATTATAACATTGCACTATTAAATTATAGAAACACACCTCTTAGCAACATACATGCATCACCTGCGCAACTACTACTTAGCAGAAGACTTAAATGCAAATTACCGGCAACAAAAAATCATCTGAAACCAAAAACTCAGCAGCATAAAGCTGCAGAATTCGACCAGGTACAGCGATCGCAGAAATTGTATCATGACAAACGCGCGGGTGCGCAACACATACAATTAAAAGTAAACGACCACATACCAGTCACTGACCATCAACAATGAAGGTCAGTGGAGGCCAGGAGTAATAATCCAAACCAATACACCAGGCCACAGAGATTATCACATAAAAAACGTAAGAAACAAAATACTGAGGAGAAATCGTAAATATATTTTCAAAGTGCCAACTGAGATAGTGAAACCAAAGGAAGCAAAACCACAGGTAAACAATACAGCGTGCGCTCCGGTAAGGGCATCACATACTTCAGCTAGAGACGGGTCCCATTACATAACGCGATACGACCGAGTGGTGCGCCCAGCCGGAAGGTCAAGATAGGCAAGCCGCTAAATAGGGGTCTACCAAAGGAACATTTCTGTACATCCAATATTAGTTGCCACTGTATACCAACATTTATTACTAATACGATAAAAGGAGTTTCACATGTTAGTGATAAGAATATGTAAATTAGCGATGCTAAATATGGAAGCATGTATAGAAAGATAAGTTGATACCAAAAACAATACTAGATGATGTTAGTAACAAGTTAGATAAGAGACCCCAAAGGATAATTGATACCATTTAAATGACTTATAACGTTGTTATATATATATATATATATATATATATAAAATATTAAAAAATTTTAATCTAAAAAAAGGGAGATGTGATATAAATAGATTGGGGATACCCCACCATGTGAGAGGGAACCCTGTGTGACATCATAGCGGCAAGAGAGATACAGAAATAAACCAGTACTCAACAAGCACTTATTGTGTCCAGTTGTATGTGAATACGTCCAACCTTTACAGTCTATATGGCTGTGCTGGTGACTGGTTGTTTGTGGTGTGGTGTCTGTAGCTGTGTTGGTGATTGGTTGTTTGTGGTGTGGTGTTTGTGTCTGTTCTGCTGACTGGTTGGGTGTGGTGTGGTGACTGTGGCTGTGCTGGTGACTGGTTGTTTGTGGCATGGTGTTTGTCTGTGCTGGTGATTGGTTGTGGTGTGGTGTCTGTGGCTGTGCTGATGACTGGTTGGTTGTGGTGTGGTGTCTGTGTCTGTACTGGTGACTGGTTGTTTGTGGTGTGGTGTCTGTGGCTGTGCTAATGACTGGTTGGTTGTTGGTATGGTGTCTGTGGTTGTGCTGGTGACTGGTTGTTTGTGGTGTGGTGTCTGTGCTGGTGACTGGTTGTTTGTGGTGTGGTGTCTATGTCTATGCACATGACTGGTTGTTTGTGGGGTGGTGTCTGTATCTGTTATGGTGACTGGCTGTTTGTGGTGTGGTGTCTGTGCTGGTGACAGGTTGGTTGTGGTGTGGTTCTGCACTGGTGACTGGTTGTTTGGAGTGTGGTGTCTGTGCTGGTGACTGGTTGTTTGTGGTGTCACTGTCTGTGCATGTGACGGGTTGTATGTATCTGTTCTGGTGACTGCCTGTTTGTGGTGTGGTGTCTGTGCTGGTGACAGGTTGTTTGTGGTCTGGTTTTGTGCTGGTGACTGGTTGTTTGGGGTGTGGTGTCTGTGCTGGTGACTGGTTGTTTGGGGGTGTGTGTCTGTTTCTGTGCTGGTGACTGTTTTTTTGTGGTGTGGTTCTGTGCTGGTGACTGGTTGTTTGGGGGGGTGTCTGTATCTGTGGTCGGCACTGGTTGTTTGTGGTGTGGTGTCTGTGCTGGTGACTGGTTGTTTGGGGGGTGGTGTCCGTGTCGGTGCTCGTGACTGGTTGTTCGTGGTATGGTGTCTGTGGCTGTGCTGGTGACTGTTTGTTTGGGGTGTGGTGTCTGTGCTGGTGACTGGTTGTTTGTGGTGTGGTTCTGTGCTGGTGACTGGTTGTTTGGGGTGGGGTGTCTGTAGCTATGCTGGTGACTAGTTGTTTGGGGTGCGGTGTCTGTGCTGGTGACTGGTTGTTTGGGGGGCGTGTCTGTATCTGTGGTCGGCACTGGTTGTTTGTGGTGTGGTGTCTGTGCTGGTGACTGGTTGTTTGGGGGGTAGTGTCCGTGTCGGTGCTCGTGACTGGTTGTTTGTGGTATGGTGTCTGTGGCTGTGCTGGTGACTGTTTGTTTGGGGTGTGGTGTCTGTGCTGGTGACTGGTTGTTTGTGGTGTGGTTCTGTGCTGGTGACTGGTTGTTTGTGGTGGGGTGTCTGTGGCTGTGCTGGTGACTGGTTGTTTGGGGTGGGGTGTCTGTGCTGGTGACTGGTTGTTTGGGGGTGTGTGTCTGTTTCTGTGCTGGTGACTGTTTTTTTGTGGTGTGGTTCTGTGCTGGTGACTGGTTGTTTGGGGGGGTGTCTGTATCTGTGGTCGGCACTGGTTGTTTGTGGTGTGGTGTCTGTGCTGGTGACTGGTTGTTTGGGGGGTGGTGTCCGTGTCGGTGCTCGTGACTGGTTGTTCGTGGTATGGTGTCTGTGGCTGTGCTGGTGACTGTTTGTTTGGGGCGTGGTGTCTGTGCTGGTGACTGGTTGTTTGGGGTGTGGTTCTGTGCTGGTGACTGGTTGTTTGAGGTGGGGTGTCTGTGGCTGTGCTGGTGACTGGTTGTTTGGGGTGGGGTGTCTGTGCTGGTGACTGGTTGTTTGGGGGTGTGTGTCTGTATCTGTGCTGGTGACTGTTTTTTTGTGGTGTGGTTCTGTGCTGGTGACTGGTTGTTTGGGGTGGGGTGTCTGTGGCTGTGCTGGTGACTGGTTGTTTGGGGTGTGGTTCTGTGCTGGTGACTGGTTGTTTGGGGTGGGGTGTCTGTGGCTGTGCTGGTGACTGGTTGTTTGGGGTGGGGTGTCTGTGCTGGTGACTGGTTGTTTGGGGGTGTGTGTCTGTATCTGTGCTGGTGACTGTTTTTTTGTGGTGTGGTTCTGTGCTGGTGACTGGTTGTTTGGGGGGGTGTCTGTATCTGTGGTCGGCACTGGTTGTTTGTGGTGTGGTGTCTGTGCTGGTGACTGGTTGTTTGGGGGGTGGTGTCCGTGTCGGTGCTTGTGACTGGTTGTTTGTGGTATGGTGTCTGTGGCTGTGCTGGTGACTGTTTGTTTGGGGTGTGGTGTCTGTGCTGGTGACTGGTTGTTTGGGGGTGTGTGTCTGTATCTGTGCTGGTGACTGGTTTTTTGTGGTGTGGTTCTGTGCTGGTGACTGGGTGTTTGGGGGTGTTGTCTGTGTATCTGTGCTCATGACTGGTTGTTTGTGGTGTGGTTCTGTGCTGGTGACTGGTTGTTTGGGGGTGTGTGTCTGTATCTGTGCTCATGACTGGTTGTTTGTGGTGTGGTTCTGTGCTCGTGACTGGTTGTTTGGGGTGTGGTGTATGTGTATGTGCTCGTGACTGGGTGTTTGTATGCGGCACTTAGGTTTTATAGTCAGAGACAGGGAGGAGAACTCAGATTTGACTAGTTCCGTCCCAACTCCACTTTGCCTTATTTGCAATTATCTAAGGAACTACCAAAGCCCCATTCACTCCATCGTGGATTGATTAAATTACTGCCCAGCAGGCAGTGAGCCTCACCTTCTAAACAGTTCTGGAATTGCAGTCACTCTACACATCTCTTTAGCTAACTATTTTGTTTCAGTTTATTGTTTAGGGGCAGGATTTATTCAGTAGACAACTTATTTTGTTCAGTTTTGTTATGGGTGATGGGGGGAAACAAACGGGGTCACCACGTCTAAAGCAGGTTTCGAACCCACCCTTCTGCCAGATGTTGGGTCTAGCATCCAAGCCAATAAGCAATCAAGAGTACCTGATGCAATCAATCTATCCTATCTACCTTTGCAGAATTGCCAACATTGGAAAATGAAAAACCAGAACATCTTAAGGGGTGATATATTGAGTTGCTGGAGGTACTGCCCCAGAACATTCTTTTGATATTAGATGCTCCGTGGTGCATCTTGACACAAAAATCCGTAAGATTAATATATTATTATTATATTAATGGTATCACAGGGTTGCAACATGACAACATTGGAAAAGGTGATGATGGGAACATAACATATGGTACACTTCATGGGAAACCGTAAGGATGGTAACCCTGCCTATGTATGTGTATTTTATCTGGGGACGTGAGTGCAGCACACTACAGCAGCAAGGCATCACGGGTAATTTACAAAGATACACTGAGAGGCGCTTGGATTAGAGGTCAAAGGTCAAACAGAGGAGTCTCTGGCGTTAGCAGGAAAGGTTAGACAGTGATTGTTGTTCTCAGATCGAGTCCTCCGCCCCAACATGGAACTGTTGCAGCTGAGTGAACCGATGTTACACCTGCAAACAAGCCCATTGGCAGTCCTCCTACAGACGATCGAGACGGGACGAGGTTATCATCTGTCACTCCTGTATTGGTCATATGTTCTTGACGCATAGTTTTACTTTGGCTGAGGACCGTCCGCCTCAGTGTGAGCACTGCCAGTGTATACTGACATTATGTCACATTTTGGTGAGATGGCCTCACCTACAGCCAGTTAGAGATGATGTATTTGGAAAGGAGGCATCTACATGGTGGGTAAATGAAATGAGCAGATACATTTTTAATTTAAGAAGCAAAATATATTCTTCACATATAACGTAATATTTACCTGCTACGTTTGATCTGACAAATATAATAAAACATGTTGCTTAATGGACTTTAAAATTGAAATCGTCAACATTCTCTGGTCGCCATCTGGTATTTTTGCATTCTCTCTCAATTCACCAACTCTGTACCGATATAAGTAGTCATTTGATATGGGAACCGGGGATTCCACTTCCTGTTCCATATTAAAGCAGTGTTCGCCAGTATTTAGACTACGTTGTTTGTCACCCCTAGTGCAAGTACGGGATGAATCTGTTTTCAACCTGGACACAGGAGCACCGTACAAGCTACGAATGTTGCTGAAGCTGGGGATGTCTGGGTGAGGAGAGCATGCTCCTCTTTGTTCACTGCCGGCCGCGTCACACACTCAGCGACAAAGTGCTGAATCTCTTTATTACTTATATTCTTCCATGAAGTATGACATCTATTTGGTTGGTTGTTGGAGTTTTATGTCCTGGCAACATATAAGGCCATATCAGGATGGGTTCTGACTAGTGACAGTGTGCACCATGACCTGATATCCGACTTAGACACATTTTTGACACTAAGCCAACCAGTCATTGCCCTATCCTAATAATGCCGAGCGCCTGGCTAGGAAGCAACAAGAATAAATATTTAAGTCACTGGTTTGACTCAACCAGGGTTCGAACCGGTGGATTCGAATCCATCTCGTCTGGTCCTCAACATCTAATTAGGTTTGGAGCAAGAAATCCTTTGGCTGAATCCACAAAAAGACCTACCAATCATTTATTAAAACACAATTTTGAAGGAAAAGAGATGGTTACAGCAATCTGCAAGCACATGTAGCCAGACACAGAATAAAGGAGGACTACATGCATGCAATTGAGCAGGTGTCCAGGTCGCTCAACTGTGTCTAAACCAGCACATGCGCAAAGGTAGAGAACTACCAACAAATACACATAAGAACAACAAAAGAGCAAGCAAGTGGCGCCGATGTATATACTGAATAACGTTCCATTCAACTCCAGCAACTCACAGTGGGTCGGCCAACAGTGTGCAGAGGGAAGGGCAGAGCGGTGGGAATTCGGAGCTGGAACAAGGACAGGAGATATCCCAGCAGGGTTGGGGACCAGAATAACCAAGCTGACAGCAGAACAATGGCTGCTGAAGGAACGCTCCTCGGGTCTCCAGAACAGAGAGTTGTTAGAACAGAGAGTTGGAGGAGAACTAACAATGTCAGGGGCTGTTTAATGACCGTGTTAGGACAGTGAGTTGGAGGAGAACTAACAATGTCAGGGGATGTTTAATGACCTTGTTAGAACAGAGAGTTGGAGGAGAACTAACAATGTTAGGGGCTGTTTAATGACCGTGTTAGGACAGAGAGTTGGAATAGAACTAACAATGTCAGGGGCTGTTTAATGACCCTGTTAGAACAGAGAGTTGGAGGAGAACTAACAATGTCAGGGGCTGTTTAATGACTGTGTTAGGACAGAGAGTTGGAGGAGAACTAACAATGTCAGGGGCTGTTTAATGACCTTGTTAGAACAGAGAGTTGGAGGAGAACTAACAATGTCAGGGGCTGTTTAATGACCGTGTTAGGACAGAGAGTTGGAGGAGAACTAACAATGTCAGGGGCTGTTTAATGACCATGTTAGGACAGAGAGTTGGAGGAGAACTAACAATGTCAGGGGCTGTTTAATGACCTTGTTAGAACAGAGAGTTGGAGGAGAACTAACAATGTCAGGGGCTGTTTAATGACCGTGTTAGGACAGAGAGTTGGAGGAGAACTAACAATGTCAGGGGATGCTTAATGACCGTGTTAGGACAGAGAGTTGGAGGAGAACTAACAATGTCAGGGGATGCTTAATGACCGTGTTAGGACAGTGAGTTGGAGGAGAACTAACAATGTCAGGGGCTGTTTAATGACTTTGTTAGAACAGAGAGTTGGAGGAGAACTAACAATGTCAGGGGCTGTTTAATGACCTTGTTAGAACAGAGAGTTGGAGGAGAACTAACAATGTCAGGGGCTGTTTAATGACCGTGTTAGGACAGAGAGTTGGAGGAGAACTAACAATGTCAGGGGCTGTTTAATGACCTTGTTAGAACAGAGAGTTGGAGGAGAACTAACAATGTCAGGGGCTGTTTAATGACCTTGTTAGAACAGAGAGTTGGAGGAGAACTAACAATGTCAGGGGCTGTTTAATGACCTTGTTAGAACAGAGAGTTGGAGGAGAACTAACAATGTCAGGGGCTGTTTAATGACCCTGTTAGAACAGAGAGTTGGAGGAGAACTAACAATGTCAGGGGCTGTTTAATGACCGTGTTAGGACAGAGAGTTGGAGGAGAACTAACAATGTCAGGGGCTGTTTAATGACCCTGTTAGGACAGAGAGTTGGAGGAGAACTAACAATGTCAGGGGCTGTTTAATGACCTTGTTAGAACAGAGAGTTGGAGGAGAACTAACAATGTCAGGGGCTGTTTAATGACCGTGTTAGGACAGAGAGTTGGAGGAGAACTAACAATGTCAGGGGCTGTATAATGACCGTGCTAGGACAGAGAGTTGGAGGAAAACTAACAGTGTCAGGGGGTGTTTAATGACCCTGTTAGAACAGAGAGTTGGAGGAGAACTAACAGTGTCAGGGGCTGTTTAATGACTTTGTTAGAACAGAGAGCTGGAGGAGAACTAACAATGTCAGGGGCTGTTTAATGACCCTGTTAGAACAGAGAGTTGGAGGAGAACTAACAATGTCAGGGGCTGTTTAATGACCGTGTTAGGACAGAGAGTTGGAGGAGAACTAACAATGTCAGGGGCTGTTTAATGACCTTGTTAGGACAGAGAGTTGGAGGAGAACTAACAATGTCAGGGGCTGTTTAATGACCTTGTTAGGACAGAGAGTTGGAGGAGAACTAACAATGTCAGGGGCTGTTTAATGACCGTGTTAGGACAGAGAGTTGGAGGAGAAACTAACAATGTCAGGGGCTGTTTAATGACCTTGTTAGAACAGAGAGTTGGAGGAGAACTAACAATGTCAGGGGCTGTTTAATGACCTTGTTAGGACAGAGAGTTGGAGGAGAAACTAACAATGTCAGGGGCTGTTTAATGACCCTGTTAGGAACAGAGAGTTGGAGCGAGAACTAACAATGTCAGGGGCTGTTTAATGACCCTGTTAGGACAGAGAGTTGGAGGAGAACTAACAATGTCAGGGGCTGTTTAATGACCCTGTTAGGACAGAGAGTTGGAGGAGAACTAACAATGTCAGGGGCTGTTTTAATGACCGTGTTAGAACAGAGAGTTGGAGGAGAACTAACAATGTCAGGGGCTGTTTAATGACCTGTTAGGAACAGAGAGTTGGAGGAAGGAAACTAACAATGTCAGGGGCTGTTTAATGACCGTGTTAGGACAGAGAGTTGGAGGAGAACTAACAATGTCAGGGGATGTTTAATGACCTTGTTAGGACAGAGAGTTGGAGGAGAACTAACAATGTCAGGGGCTGTTTAATGGCCGTGTTAGAACAGAGAGTTGGAGGAGAACTAACAATGTCAGGGGCTGTTTAATGACCCTGTTAGAACAGAGAGTTGGAGGAGAACTAACAATGTCAGGGGCTGTTTAATGACCTTGTTAGAACAGAGAGTTGGAGGAGAAACTAACAATGTCAGGGGCTGTTTAATGACCGTGTTAGGAACAGAGGAGTTGGAGGAGAAAACTAACAATGTCAGGGGCTGTTTAATGACCTGTTAGGACAGAGAGTTGGAGGAGAACTAACAATGTCAGGGGCTGTTTAATGACGTGTTAGGACAGAGAGTTGGAGGAGAACTAACAGTGTCAGGGGCTGTTTAATGACCTTGTTAGAACACAGAGTTGGAGGAGAACTAACAGTGTCAGGGGCTGTTTAATGACCTTGGTTAGAACACAGAGTTGGAGGAGAAAAACTAACAATGTCAGGGGCTGTTTAATGACCTTGTTAGAACAGAGAGTTGGAGGAGAACTAACAATGTCAGGGGCTGTTAATGACCTTGTTAGGACAGAGAGTTGGAGGAGAACTAACAATGTCAGGGGCTGTTTAATGACCTTGTTAGAACAGAGAGTTGAGGAGAACTAACAATGTCAGGGCTGGTTTAATGACCCTTGTTAGAACAGAGAGTTGGAGGAGAACTAACAATGTCAGGGGCTGTTTAATGACCGTGTTAGGACAGAGAGTTGGAGGAGAACTAACAATGTCAGGGGCTGTTTAATGACCCTGTTAGAACAGAGAGTTGGAGGAGAACTAACAATGTCAGGGGCTGTTTAATGACCGTGTTAGAACAGAGAGTTGGAGGAGAACTAACAATGTCAGGGGCTGTTTAATGACCTTGTTAGAACAGAGAGTTGGAGGAAAACTAACAATGTCAGGGGCTGTTTAATGACCGTGTTAGGACAGAGAGTTGGAGGAGAACTAACAATGTCAGGGGCTGTTTAATGACCTTGTTAGGAACAGTAGAGTTGGAGGAGAACTAACAATGTCAGGGGCTGTTTAATGACCGTGTTTAGGACAGAGAGTTGGAGGAAGAAACTAACAATGTCAGGGGCTGTTTAATGACCGTGTTAGGACAGAGAGTTGGAGGAGAACTAAACAATGTCAGGGGCTGTTGTTAATGGACCTGTGGTTAAGAACAGAGAGTTGGAGGAGAACTAACAATGTCAGGGGCTGTTTAATGACCTTGTTAGGACAGAGAGTTGGAGGAAAACTAACAATGTCAGGGGCTGTTTAATGACCGTGTTAGGACAGAGAGTTGGAGGAGAACTAACAATGTCAGGGGCTGTTTAATGACCGTGTTAGGGCAGAGAGTTGGAGGAAAACTAACAATGTCAGGGGCTGTTTTAATGACCCTGTTAGGACAGAGAGTTGGAGGAGAACTAACAATGTCAGGGGCTGTTTAATGACCTTGTTAGGACAGAGAGTTGGAGGAGAACTAACAATGTCAGGGGCTGTTTAATGACCGTGTTAGGACAGAGAGTTGGAGGAAAACTAACAATGTCAGGGGCTGTTTAATGACCTTGTTAGGACAGAGAGTTGGAGGAAAACTAACAATGTCAGGGGCTGTTTAATGACCGTGTTAGAACAGAGAGTTGGAGGAGAACTAACAATGTCAGATGCTAGTTAATGACCCTGTTAGGACAGAGAGTTGGAGGAAGACTAACAATGTCAGGGGCTGTTTAATGACCGTGTTAGGACAGAGAGTTGGAGGAGAACTAACAATGTCAGGGCTGTTATGACCTGTTAGACAGAGAGTTGAGGAAATAACATGCAGGCTGTTAATGCCTGTTAGGACAGAGAGTTGGAGGAAAACTAACAGTGTCAGGGGCTGTTTAATGACCGTGTTAGACAGAGAGTTGGAGGAAAACTAACAATGTCAGGGGCTGTTTAATGACCGTGTTAGAACAGAGAGTTGGAGGAGAACTAACAATGTCAGGGGCTGTTTAATGACCGTGTTAGGACAGAGAGTTGGAGGAGAACTAACAATGTCAGGGGCTGTTTAATGACCTTGTTAGAACAGAGAGTTGGAGGAGAACTAACAATGTCAGGGGCTGTTTAATGACCGTGTTAGGACAGAGAGTTGGAGGAGAACTAACAATGTCAGATGCTAGTTAATGACCCTGTTAGGACAGAGAGTTGGAGGAAAACTAACAATGTCAGGGGCTGTTTAATGACCTTGTTAGAACAGAGAGTTGGAGGAAAACTAACAATGTCAGGGGCTGTTTAATGACCCTGTTAGGACAGAGAGTTGGAGGAAAACTAACAGTGTTAGATGCTAGTTAATGACCCTGTTTGGATGGAGAGTTGGAGATGAACTACCAGTGTCAGGGGCTGTTGTATTACCCTGTTAGGACAGAGAGTTGGAGGAGAACTACCTGTGTCAGGGCTGCGGAATGCTTCCGGATGGTGATGGATTGGGACGCACAGGAGGTGCATGTATTCTGAACAATTGCAGATTCTCGTTACTGAAGATTTATTTTACATCGCTCCTGATGAGAGAGCAAAGTTCAGATGAGAACTCCAGTCTCTCTCCTTATGCGCTCTCGCCTCCAAACTCTGACCAGTCTCTCTCCTGTCTCTCATATGTCTCTCTCCTGTCTCTCTCCCTACAGGCTCTTTACCTCCTGTCGTTCTCCCTACACTCTCTCTGCTTTATGTCTCTCTCCCTAAGTCTCTTTACCTCCCGTCTCTCTCCTGTCTCTCTCCCTACACTCTATCCTCCAGTCTCTGTAGGTGCTGTCTCTCTCCCTACACTCTATCCTCCAGTCTATCTACCCTTGTCTCTCTCCATACACACTCTATCCTCCAGTCTCTCTACTTCCTGTCCATCTCCCTACACTCTATCGTCCAGCCTCTATACATCCTGTCTACCTTCCTACTCTCTATCCTCCAGTGTCTGAACCTCTTGTATCTCTCCGTATACTCTATCCTCCAGTCTATCTACTTCATGTCCACCTCCCAACACTCTATCCTCCAGTCTCTCTACATCCTGTCTCTCTCCACTCTATCTGCCAGTCTATCTACATCCTGTCTCTCTCCCTACACTCTATCCTCTAGTCTCTCTACATCCTGTCTCTCTCTACACTCTATCCTTCAGTCTCTCTACATCCTGTCTCTCTCCCTACACTGTATCCTCCAGTGTCTGAACCTACTGTATCTCTCTGTACACTCTATCATCAGTCTCTCTACATCCTGTCTCTCTCTATGCTCTATCCTCCGGTCTCTCTACATCCTGTCTCTCTCTGCACTCTACCCTCCAGTCTCTCTACATCCTGTCTCTCTCCCTACACTCTATCCTCAAGTATCTCTACATCCTGTCTCTCTCTACACTCTATCCACCAGTATCTCTATATCCTGTCTCTCTCTACACTCTATCCTCCAGTATCTCTACATCCTGTCTCTCTCCCAATACTCTATCCTCCAGTCTCTCTACATCCTGTCTCTCCCTACACTCTATCCTCCAGTATATCTACATCATGTCTCTCTCTACACTCTATCCTCCAGTATCTCTACATCCTGTCTCTCTCCCTATACTCTATCCTCCAGTCTCTCTACATCCTGTCTCTCTCGCTATACTCTATCCTCCAGTCTCTCTACATCCTGTCTCTCTCCCTATACTCTATCCTCCAGTATCTCTACATCCTGTCTCTCTATACACTCTTTCCTCCAGTATATCTACATCCTGTCTCTCTATACACTCTATCCTCCAGTCTCTCTACATCCTGTCTCTCTTTACACTCTATCCTCCAGTATTTCCTCATCATGTTTCTCTCCCTATACTCTATCCTCCAGTCTCTCTACATCATGTGTCTCTCTCCTCGCTCTATCCTCCAGTCTCTCTACTTCCTGTCCATCTCCGTACACTCTATCGTCCAGTCTCTCTACTTCCTGTCCCCCTCCCTACACTCTATCGTCCAGTCTCTATACATCCTGTCTCCCTTCGTACACTCTATCCTCCAGTTTCTGAACCTCCTGTATCACTCCGTACACTCTATCCTCCAGTCTCTCTACTTCCTGTCCCCCTCCCTACACTCTATTATCCAGTCTATCTACTTCCTGTCCATCTCCCTACACTCTATCGTCCAGTCTCTCTACTTCCTGTCCCCCTTCCTACACTCTATCCTCCAGTGTCTGAACCTCCTGTATCTCTCCGTACACTCTATCCTCCAGTCTGTCTACTTCCTGTCCACCTCCCAACACTCTATCCTCCGGTCTCTCTACATCCTGTCTCTCTCCACTCTATCCTCTAGTCTATCTACACCCTGTCTCTCTCCCTACACTCTATCCTCTAGTCTCTCTACATCCTGTCTCTCGCCCTACACTCTATCCTCTAGTCTCTCTACATCCTGTCTCTCTACACTCTATCCTCCAGTCTCTCTACTTCCTGTCCCCCTCCCTACACTCTATTATCCAGTCTCTCTACTTCCTGTCCATCTCCCTACACTCTATCGTCCAGTCTCTCTACTTCCTGTCCCCCATCCTACACTCTATCCTCCAGTGTCTGAACCTCCTGTATCTCTCCGTACACTCTATCCTCCAGTCTGTCTACTTCCTGTCCACCTCCCAACACTCTATCCTCCGGTCTCTCTACATCCTGTCTCTCTCCACTCTATCCTCTAATCTATCTACACCCTGTCTCTCTCCCTACACTCTATCCTCTAGTCTCTCTACATCCTGTCTCTCTCTCTACACTCTATCCACCAGTATCTCTATATCCTGTCTCTCTCTACACTCTATCCTCCAGTGTCTCTACATCCTCTCTCTCTCCCAATACTCTATCCTCCAGTCCCTCTACATTCTGTCTCTCCCTACACTCTATCATCCAGTATATCTACATCATGTCTCTCTCTACACTCTATCCTCCAGTATCTCTACATCCTGTCTCTCTCCCTATACTCTATCCTCCAGTCTCTCTACATCCTGTCTCTCTCGCTACATGCTATCTTCCAGTGTCTCTACATCCTGTCTCACTAGCTATGCTCTATCCTCCAGTCTCTCTACATCCTGTCTCTCTCCCTATAGTCTATCCTCCAGTGTCTCTACATCCTGTCTCTCTATACACTCTATCCTCCAGTATCTCTACATACTGTCTCTCTATACACTCTATCCTCCAGTCTCTCTACATCCTGTCTCTCTCTCTACACTCTATCCTCCAGTATATCCTCATCCTGTCTCTCTCCCTATACTCTATCCTCCAGTCTCTCAACATCCTGTCTCTCTCCCTATACTCTATCCTCCTGTCTCTCAACATCCTGTCTTTCTCCCTACACTCTATCGTCCAGTCTCTATACATCCTGTCTTTCTCCCTATACTCTATCCTCCAGTCTCTCTACATCATGTGTCTCTCTCTACACTCTATCCTCCAGTCTCTCTACTTCCTGTCCATCTCCCTACACTCTATCGTCCAGTCTCTCTACTTCCTGTCCCCCTCCCTACACTCTATCGTCCGGTCTCTATACATCCTGTCTCCCTTCGTACACTCTATCCTCCAGTTTCTGAACCTCCTGTATCACTCCGTACACTCTATCCTCCAGTCTCTCTACTTCCTGTCCCCCTCCCTACACTCTATCATCCAGTCTCTCTACTTCCTGTCCATCTCCCTACACTCTATCGTCGAGTCTCTCTACTTCCTGTCCCCCTTCCTACACTCTATCCTCCAGTGTCTGAACCTCCTGTATCTCTCCGTACACTCTATCCTCCAGTCTGTCTACTTCCTGTCCACCTCCCAACACTCTATCCTCCGGTCTCTCTACATCCTGTCTCTCTCCACTCTATCCTCTAGTCTATCTACACCCTGTCTCTCTCCCTACACTCTATCCTCTAGTCTCTCTACATCCTGTCTCTCGCCCTACACTCTATCCTCTAGTCTCTCTACATCCTATATGTCTACACTCTATCCTCCAGTCTCTCTACATCCTGTCTCTCTCTGCACTCTACCCTCCAGTCTCTCTACATCCTGTCTCTCTCCCGACACTCTAATCCTCCAGTATCTCTACATCCTGTCTCTCTCTACACTCTATCCTCCAGTATCTCTACATCCTGTCTCTCTCTACACTCTATCCTCCAGTATCTCTATATCCTGTCTCTCTCTACACTCTATCTTCCAGTATCTCTACATCCTCTCTCTCTCCCAATATTCTATCCTCCAGTCTCTCTACATTCTGTCTCTCCCTACACTCTATCATCCAGTATATCTACATCATGTCTCTCTCTACATTTTATCCTCCAGTATCTCTACATCCTGTCTCTCTCCCTATGCTCCATCCTCCAGTCTCTCTACATACTGTCTCTCTCGCTACATGCTATCTTCCAGTGTCTCTACATCCTGTCTCTCTCACTATACTCTATCCTCCAGTCTCTCTACATCCTGTCTCTCTCCCTATACTCTATCCTCCACTATCTCTACATCCTCACTCTCTATACACTCTATCCTCCAGTATCTCTACATACTGTCTCTCTATACACTCTATCCTCCAGTCTCTCTACATCCTGTCTCTCTCTACACTCTATCCTCCAGTATATCCTCATCCTGTCTCTCTCCCTATACTCTATCCTCCAGTCTCTCAACATCCTGTCTTTCTCCCAATACTCTATCCTCCAGTGTCTCTACATCATGTCTCTCTCTACACTCTATCCTCCAGTCTCTCTACATCATGTCTCTCTCTACACTCTATCCTCCAGTCTCTCTACATCATGTCTCTCTCTACCTCTATCCTCCAGTCTCTCTCCAGTCCCTCTTGTGTCTCTCTCCCTAAGTCTCTTAACCTCCTGTCTCTCTTGCTGCACTCTATCTTCCTGTCTCTCAACTCCAGTCTCTCTCCCGATAGTCTCCCTATAGTCCCCCGCCCCGGGCCGTGCCGTGACGTGAGTGTGACTGAGCGCGGCGCCGGAGGTTAGTGATACGACCCCGGCTTCATGTAACTATGACGGAGGGGATTGTTGCCGAGGTCCACTCTGAGATGCATGGCTTAATATAAGTATCAGTGTGTCTATATGGTTACTGATGGGTCGCTGTGGAATGCGTGCTTTATTGTAATGTGCAGCCACTAGGTGTCGCCACCTACCACAGTTACACCCGCTCTCTGGTTGCACATTCTCTCTGCTTACACAGCTCCCTGGTTAGACACTCTCCGTAGTTACATACCCCTCCCTGGTTACACCTGCTCCCTGGTCACACCTGCTCTCTGGTTACATCCACTCCCTGGTTACACACTCTCATGTTTACACCCACTCCCTGATTACACCCACTCCCTAGTTATACCGCTCCCTGGTTACACACTCTCCCTGTCACCACTGCTCCCTGGTTACACCTCTTCCCTGGTTATACCAGCTCCCTAGTTACACACTCTCCCTGGTTACACCCACTCCCTGGTTACATCCCATCCCTGGTTATGCACTCTCACTGCTTATGCCAGTTCCCTAGTTACAGCCCCTCCCTGGGTACACACTCTCCCTGGTTACATCTGCTCCCTGGTTACATCTGCTCCCTGGTTATACCCGCTCACTGGTTTACACTGGTTTACACCCGCTCCCTGGTTACCATCTTGCTGATTTCACCATCACCCTGCTTACACCCGCTCGCTGCTTACACCACCTCCCTGCTTACGCACCTTTCCTGGTCACACCATCTCCCTGGTCTCATCAGCTCCCTGGTTAACCCCTTCCCTGGGTTACACCCACTCCCTGGTTAAAACCGCTCCTGGATACACCCGCTTCTTGGTTACACCTGCTCCCTGGTTACACCCCCACCCAGCTTACAACCACTCCCTGGTTACACCCCCTCCTAGTTACACCCACTCCCTGGTTACACTCACCCCTGGTTACACACTATCCCTGGTTACAGTCACTCCCTGATTACACCTGCTCCCTGGTTACACCCGCTCCCTGGTTACACCCGCTCACTGGTTACACCAGCTCGCTGGTTTACACACTCTCCCTGGTTACACACTCTCCCTGCTTACACCGGCTCCCTGCTTACACCCACTCCCTGGTTACACACTCTCCTTGGTTACACTCACTCCCTCACTCCCTGGTTACACCTGCTCCCTGGTTACACACACTCCCTGGTTACACTCACCCCTGGTTACACACTCTCCCTGGTTACACTCACTCCCTGATTACACCTGCTCCCTGGTTACACCCACTGCCTGGTTACACCCGCACCCTGGTTAGACTCACTCCCTGGTTACACACTCTCCCTGGTCACAGATGCTCCCTCATTATGCACTCTCCCTGCTTACACCTGCTCCCTGGTTACATCTGCTCTCTGGCTACACCCGATCCCTGCCTACACCCGCTCCATGCTTAGACACTCTCCCTGGTTACACCTACTCCCTGGTTACACACGCTCCCTGGTTACACATGCTACCTGGATACATCCTCTCCCTTGTTATGCACTCTCCCTGGTTAAATCCGCTCTCTGGTTACACTCACCTCTGGTTACACACTCTCCCTAGTTACACTCACTCCCTGGTTACCCTCACTCCCTGTTTACACCCACTTCCTGGTAACACCCGCTCCCTGGTTACACCCACTCCCTGGTGACACTCACTCCCTGGTTACACCTGCTCCCTGGTTACACTCATTCCCTGTTACACACTCTCCCCAGTCACACATGCTCCCTTGTTATGCACTCACCCTGGTTACACCCGCTCCTTGGTTAGACACTCTCCTTGCTTACACCTGCTCCCTGGTTACACATACTCCCTGGTTACACAAGCTACCTGGTTACACATGCTACCTGGATACATCCTCTCCCTGGTTAAGCACTCTCCCTGGTCAAACCCGCTCCCTGGTTACACCCACTCCCTGGTTACACATGCTCTCTGGTTACACATACTCCCTGGTTACACATGCTACCTGGATAGATCATCTCCCTGGTTATGCACTCTCCCTGGTTAAACCCACTCCCTGGTTACACCCACTCCCTGGTTATTCCCTCTCCCTGGCTAGACTTGCTCACTGGTCACACCTGCCCCCTGGTTACACCCGCTCCTTGGTCACATCTGCTCCTTGGTTAACCCGCTCCCTGGTTACACCCACTTCCTGGTTACACACTCTCTCTGATCACACCCGCTCCCTGGTTACACCCGCTCTCTGGTTACACCAACTCCCTGGTTGCACTCACTCCGGAGTTACACCCACACCCCAGTTGCCCCTTACCTGCTGACCCCCCAGTGCCCCCCTGCTGTCCCCCAGTCGCCCCCTGCTGACACCCAATGGCGCCCTACTGACCACCCACTGGCCCTCTGCTGATCCTGCACTGACATCCTGTTGACCACCCACTGGCCCCATGTTGACCACCCACTGGCCCCCTGTTTACCACCCACTGGCCCCCCCCCTGCTGACCACCCACTGGCCCCATGATGATCATCCACTGGCCCCATGCTGACCGCCCACAGGCATCCTGATGACCACCCACTGGCCCTCTGCTGACCACCCACTGGCCCCCTGTTGACCACCCACTGGCCCCCTGCTGACCCCCCGCAGGCATCCTGTTGACCACCTACTCGCTCCCTGTTGACCACCCACTGGCCCCCTGCTGAGCCCCCGCAGGCATCCTGTTGACCACCCACTGGCACCCTGCTCACCACCCACTGGCCCTCTGATGATTCCCCACAGGCATCCTGTTGACCACCCACTGGCCCCATTTGACCATCCATTGGCCCCCTGCTGACCACCAACTGGCCTCCTTTTGACCACCTACTGGCCCCATGTTGACAACCCACTGGCCCCTACTGACCCCCCACAGGCATCCTATTGACCACCCACTGGCCCCCTGTTGACCACCCACTGGTTCCCTGATGACCACCCACTGGCCCCTGCTGACCCCCTACAGGCATCCTTATGGCCACCCACTGGCCCCCCTGCTGACCACCCACTGGCCCTCTGCTGATCCCCCACTAGCATCCTGTTGACTACCCACTGGCCCCCTTTTGACCACCCATCGGCCCCCTGCTGACCACCCACTGGCGCCCTGTTGACCAGCCACTGGCCCCCTATTTACCACCCACTGGCCCGCTGTTTACCACCCACGGGCCCCCCTGTTTACATCCTCTGGCCCCCTGGTGGACCCTTGTTTCCCACCCACTGACCCCCTACTGGCCCCTACTGGACCTTCTACTGGACCGTCTACTGGACCCTTTCTGATACACCATTGGGCCCCCCACTAGACCCCCTCTAAACCCACGCTGAACCCATGTCCCCCGTTGGTCTACGGCCGGCCCCTCGCTGGGCCCCGGCTGGCCCCTTGCTGGGCCCCGGCTGGCTCCCGGGCGGCCGCCCGGTGGCCCCCTGCTGGGTGCCGGCGAGCCGGGCGCCCGTCATTCAGGTGATGAAGGTGATTGAGAATGATCCTCCACTCGGAGCAACCCATAACCTGGGCGCGTCTTACCAAATACCAGCCAGCCTCCAGTACGGGCACGTCTTCCCAACAAACAACCAGCTACCGGTACAGCGCGTCTTACCAACAAACAACCAGCCACTGGTACAGGCGCGTCTTACTAACAGACAGCCAGCCACCAGTACAGGCATGTCTTACCAACAAACAGGCAGCCACCGGTATGGGCACTTCTTACCAACAAACAGCCAGCCACCGGTACGGGCGTGTCTCACCAACAAACAGCCAGCCACTGGTACGGGCACTTCTTACCAACAAACAGCCAGCCACTGGTACAGGCACGTCTTACCAACAAACAGCCAGCCACCGGTACAGGCATGTCTTACCAACAAACAGGCAGCCACCGGGACAGGCGTGTCTTACCAACAAACAGCCAGCCACCGGTACAGGCATGTCTTACCAACAAACAACCAGCCACCGGTATGGGCGCATCTTACCAACAAACAGCCAGCCACCGGTACAGGCATGTCTTACCAACAAACAGGCAGCCACCGGTACGGGCACGTCTTACCAACAAACAGGCAGCCACCGGTACGGGCACGTCTTACCAACAAACAGCCAGCCACCGGTATGGGCATGTTTTACCAACAAACAGCCAGCCACCGGTACGGGCACATCTTACCAACAAACAGCCAGCCACCGGTATGGGCACGTCTTACCAACAAACAGCCAGCCACCGGGATGAGCCCGTCTTACCAACAAACAGCCAGCCACTGGTACAGGCAGGTCTTACCAACAAACAGACATCCACTGGTATGGGTGCGTCTTACCATCAAACTGCCAGCCACTGGTATGGGCACGTCTTACCAACAAACAGCCAGCCACTGGCATGGGCATGTCTTCCCAACAAACAAACAGCCAGCCACCGGTATAGGAACGTCTTACCAACAGACAGCCAACCACCGGTAATGCCATGTCTTATCAATGAACAGCCGGCCACCGGTATGGGCACGTCTCACCAAAAAACAGCCAGCCAGCATCATGGGTATGTGCTCCAAAATCTTTTTCCATATTACAGACCATTAACAGACCACAATCTTGGGTCAATCAATCAATAGTTCCGTCCTCTAGTCGAGGGTTGGATGCAATGGTTCTCCACTTGTCCCGATGTTGTGCTGTTGTGATAGACTGTGAATAATTCAAGCCTGTCCACTGTGAAATATTTGTAAACCATGATGTTCTTGGTCTCCCTCTCCCTCTGCTGCCATTCACCTGCCCTTCCAACAATGTACGGTATATTGAACTCTGACGAATGTTAAGAGTCAACAATCGTGAGAGTGGGTTACAAGCTGATCACCATCCAAACCCTTGACGACAAGCTTCCTAATGTTTGCGCGCCGAGGCTGGAGGCGGCGTGTCATAAACCAGTCGTCGACAATATCATTTCACTGGAGTGATGCTACAAATAGGTTAACAATACCCGGGAGTAATTAAAGCAACACCCGTCAGGCAGGACGGCGCGGTATTGCACGTTAATTCAGCACATCACACCGCCTTAATTACCTGGCGATCCTAGATGTTGCCGGGACGTAAAACATTACCCGACCATTTCTCTCTTAAAGGCCCTGTCACATACACGTTAATGGACGTAGTTGAACGTAGTGGAGGCTAACGTAGTTGAACGTAGTTGACCGTGGTGGAACGTACCAGAGAAGTATGGATGCCAGTACATTCAACTACGTTCAACTACGTTCAACTACGTTCAACTACGTTCAACTATGTTCAACTACGTTCAACTATGTTCAACTATGTTCAACCACGTTAGCCTCCACTAAGTTCAACTACATCCACTAACGTGTATGTGACTGGGCCTTAAGACTGCTACCAAATCACGAGACAAAAACATGTATTTATTTACCCACCCCCTGTCTCACCAACCCCTACTCACCAACCTCTACTCACCAACCTCTACTCACCAACCACTACTCACCAATCTCTGCTCACCAACCTCTACTCACCAACCCTAACTCACCAACCCTACACAGCAATCACTAGTCACCAACCTCTACTCACCAACCTCTACTCACCAACTTCTACTCACCAACCTCTACTCACCAACGTCT
This sequence comes from Branchipolynoe longqiensis, assembly GCA_030323885.1. Lineage (NCBI taxonomy): Eukaryota > Metazoa > Annelida > Polychaeta > Phyllodocida > Polynoidae > Branchipolynoe > Branchipolynoe longqiensis. Next base: position 16,299,347 of record CM059197.1, read on the forward strand.
ACTCACCAACGTCTACTCACCAACCACTACTGTCCAACCTCTACTCACCAACCTATGATCATCAAACCCAACTCACCAACTTCTACTCACCAACCACTACACACCAACCTCTACTTACCAACTCTACTCACCAACCCCTACTCACCAACCTCTACTCACCAACACATTTTCACCAACGTCTTCTCACCAACGTCTACTCACCAACGTCTACTCACCAACCACTACTCACCAACCACTACTCAACAACCACTACTCACCAACCTCTACTCAACAACCTCTAATCAACAACCTCTACTCACCAACCTGTACTCAACAACCTTTACCCACCAACCCAGACTCACCAACCTCTACTCTCCAACCTCTACTCGCCAACCTCTATTCGCCAACCTCTAATCATGAACCCCTACTCACCAAACCTCTATTCACCAACCTCTATTCAGCAGCCTCTACTGACCAACATCTACTCATTTCCCTCTACTCACATCCCTCTACTCACCAACCTCTACTCACCAACCTCTACTAACCAACCACTTCTCACCAACCACTACTCACCAACCTCTACTCACCAACCACTATGCACCAACCCATACTCACCAACCTCTACTCACCAACCTCTACTCATCACCCTCTACTCACCAACCTCTACTCACCAACCTATGCTCACCAGTCTCTACTCACCAACCACTACTCACCAACCTCTACTCACCAACCTCTATTCACCAACCTCTACTCACCACCCTGTGCCCAACAACTGCTAGTCACCAATGTCTACTCAACAAACCTTTCCTCAACAACCTCTACTCAGGTTCAAGTCCCCAAGTGACAGTGACAGTGACAGTGTCAGTGACAGTGACAGTGACAGTGACATAATGGTTCCTCCCTGCCTCAGTGAGGTGGTACCTGACTGACATCAGGCTCACGCCCACTGGCATCTAACCCAATCAGATATAAGCTTTCAAGTGGCTTCGGGGGTGGTCATGCTAAGCCAATCATAGCTGTTCTTTCATCACTGTTTCGATTGTAAATGGCTGCTTGAACCTAATATTAGCCAAAATTGATGCTGTGGATATGGATATTCACCATTCCTCAAATCAATAATCACCACATTATTCACATCATTTCATAGTCAATCAATCAATAGTTCCGTCCTCTAGTCGAGGGTTGGATGCAAAGGTTCTCCACTTGTCCCGATGTTGTGCTGTTCTGATAGACTGTGAATAATTCAAGCCTGTCCACTGTGAAATATTTGTAAACCATGATGTTCTTGGTCTCCCTCTCCCTCTGCTGCCATTTACCTTCCCTTCCAACAATGTACGGTATATTGAACTCTGACGAATGATGTGGCCAAAATAAATAAGTTTCTTTGTCTGTATAGTGGCAAACAAGCGTTTCTTATTTTTAATTTTTCTGAGAACTTCTTTGTTGGTGATCTTCTTTGTCCATGATATTTTCATCATCCTTCGATAAGTCCACATCTCAAATGCTGCTAAACGTTTGTACATTTTCTTAGAGATTGTCCATGTCTCTGCCCCATACATTAGAGTAGACCACACATAACACTGAAGAATACGCTTCCTTGTTTGTATTAATATCTTACTTGATGTTAACACTCTATACATTTTGGAGAATGTTGTTCGGGCTATTGTTATCCTTCTTTTAATTTCTTCCTCACATCTCCCATCATTTGTAATCTTTTGTCCGAGATATATGAATTCGGATACTTGTTCTATGTTTGTGCCATCTATGGTTATATTGACATTTGGTTTATCTGTCTTTTTACTTATAACCATTGTTTTGGTCTTCCTAGCATTCATCTTCATGTTGAATAGTATTCCAGCTTTATTGATTCTATTCACTATATCTTGTAGGTTTTTCTCACTGTCTGCTAGTATTACACTGTCATCGGCATATCTAAGATTGTTGACGTTCATGCCACCTATTGTCACTCCCTTGCAATCTTCAATGTGTCTGAAAATCATCTCTGTGTACAGGTTAAATAGACATGGTGACAATACACACCCCTGTCGAACTCCTCGTTTAATCATAACTTCATCCGATAGGCCCTGCTCCATTTTTATAAATGCACGTTGTGTCCAGTATAAGTTCACAATTAGTTTAATGTCTTTGCCATTGACACCAATATCTTGTAAACATTTGATTAACAGTTCATGATTGACTCGGTCGAAGGCCTTCTCATAGTCAATAAAGCAGGCATAAACATCCTGGTTCACTTCACAATAACGTTCACAAATCATTCTCATATTGAAAATCCCTTCATGTGTACCTCTTCCAGATATAAACCCACTTTGTACGTTACTGATTTGTTCTTCAATTTTCTGTCTGTTTCTCAGTAAAATTATTTTCAGGATCATCTTCAACATATGACTCATCAGGCTTAGTGTTCTGTACTCAGTACACAATGTTGGTTTTAGCTTCTTTGGGAGTCGTACAGATATGGATTCATTCATATTCAATGGTATAAATCCAGTCTCATAGATGTCATTTACTAGCTTATGAATGATTTGAATCCCCACTTCATCTAGTCCTTTTATCATTTCTGATGTTATCTGGTCACTTCCAGGAGCCTTACCTGACTTTAGATCATTCATAGTAAGGTAACTAATATTCCTAATATATTGTCATCTATAGGTTAGTTTGTAATTGCGACTGCATGCACTTAAAACGGCGTCGGGAGCAAAACAAAGGCGTACGGCCAATTAATTTGCTGTTTGTTTGTTTGTTTGTTGTTGTTTTACGTCCTAGCAACATCTAAGGTCATATCAGGACGGGTACCGACTTGTGACAGTGCACATCCTGGCGACTTTATAGTGCTGTCCCACTGGGAACCCAGGCCGCCGGGACCATGACCTGGTATCCCACTCAGTCACATTATCCTGACACTGAGCACACCAGTCCTTGCCCTGTCCTAGTAATGCCGAGCGCCTGGCTAGGAAGTGACAAGCACCAATTTAATTTGCCGATCCGTGCAGTGCAAAACGTCGATTTTCTATAACCCTCCCCCTCCCTGTTTCCCTCTCCCTCTCTCTTCCCCTCCCCTCTCTCTTTACTTCTTTCTCTCTATTCCCCTCTCTCTTCCCTCTCTATTCCCCTCTCCCTTCCCCTTTCTTCCCCTCTCTCTTCCCCTCTATTCCCTTCTCTCTTCCTCTTTCTCTTCCCATCTCTTCCCCTCTCTTCCCCACTCTCTTCCTCCCTATCTCTTCCCCTCTCTTCCCCTCTCTCTTCCCCTCTCTCTTCGCCTCTCTCCCTCTCTCTTCCCCTTTCTTCCCCTCTCTTTCCCCTCTCTCTTCACCTCTTTCTTGCCCTCTCTCCATCTCTCCCTCCCTTTCTCCCTCTCTCTCTCCTCTCCCTGTCTTCCCCTCTATTTTCCCCTCTCTCTTCCCCTCTCTCTTCCCCTCTCTCTTCCCCTCCTCTCTTCCCCCTCTCTCTTCCCCTCTCTCTTCCCCTCTCTCTCCCTCCCTTGCCCTCTCTCTTCGCCCCGTTCTTCCCCACTCTGTCCCTCTCTCTCCCCTCTGTCCCTCTCTCCTCCTCTGTCTCCCTCCCTCCCCCTCTCTCCCTCCCCTCTCTCTCTTCGTCTCTCTCTCCCCATCTGCTCTTCCCATCTCCCTCTGTCTTCCTCTTTCTCTCCCCTCTCTTCCCCTCTCTCTTCCCTTCTCTCGACTCCTCTCTCTTACCTTCTCTCTTCCCTCTCTCTTTCTATCTTCCCTCTCTTCCCCTCTCTTACCCGTCTCTTGCCCTCTCTCTGTCCCTCACTTCCCCTCTCTTCCCATCCTCTCCTTCCCCTCTCTCTTCCCCTCTCTCTTCCCCTCCCTCTCCCCTCTCTCTTCCCCTCTGTCCCTCTCTCCCCCTCGCCCTCTGTCCCTCACTCCAACCTTTTCTTCCTCCTCTCTCTCCCACCTCTCTCTTCCCCTTTCTCTCTATCGTCCCCTTTCTCTTCTTCTCTCTTCCCCTCTCTTCCCCTCTCTCTTCCCCTCTCTCTCCCTCTCTCCCTCCCTCCCCTCTGTCTATCTCTCTCGTCCCTCTGTCTTTCTCTTCCCCTTCTCTCCCCTTTCTCTTCCCCTTTCTCTTCCCCTCTCTTCCCTTCTTTTCCTCCCTCTTCCCCTCTCTCTTCCGCTCTCTCTTCCCCTCTCTCCCTCTCTCTCCCTCTATCTCTTCCCCTCCCTCTTCCCCTCTCTCTTCCCCTCTCTTCCTCTCTCTTCCCCTTTGTCTCCCCTTTCTCTTCCCCTCTCGTCCCCTCTCTCTTAACCTCTCTCTTCCCCTCTCTCTCTCCCTCTCTCTTCCCCTCTCGGCCCCTCTCACTTCCCCTCTCTCCCTCCCTCCCTCTTTCTCCCTCTCGCCCTCTCTCCCTCCATCCCTCTCCACCTCCCCCCTTCCCTCTCTCCCTCTCACTCCCCCTCTCTCTCCCTCTCCTCCCTTCTCCCTCTCTCCCTCTCTTTCTCCCTCTCTCTCCTTGTCTCCCTCTCTCTCCCTCTCTCTTCCTCTCTTCTCTCCCTCGTCTTCTCTCCCTCCCTCTCTCCGTCTCTCTTTCCCTCCCTCTCTCTCTCCCTCTCTCCCTCTTTCCCTCTCTCCCCCTCTCTCTATCCGTCTCTCTCCCTCTCTCCCCCTCTCTCTGTCCATATCTCTCTCTTGGTGACTGATGTGGTTTGTGTATTTTGGTCGAATAGCGGTTGCAAGCTTGTAACTGGGTCACTCTCCTGAAAACTGGCCAGAAGTGTCACATGGAGAGGTAAAATGTAACATTTGACTTTTTAATATTTTTTGGTTGCAAATGAAAGCTGGACATTTGCCCTTTATATCTATGTAAAATATACATTGATGAGACAAAAAATAACATGTCATATCACATGTGTTGCTCAGACTGTGACGGAAATTTGTATTGTTATTTCTGAAGACATCAAATCAATTTCTTTTTAATTTACGCATGCATACATGTTAATAAATCCTTCCCTTTGATTTGGGAACTGTTTTGTTTGATATATCAATGAAATACAAGATGCTAGCAAGGATCCAACCATGTCCCATGTGTGTATTATAATTAATTATAATAATATAAATAACGAAGCATATACATGGTTTCATTATTTTTATTATTACTGTTGTACCTATATATTATGTGTTAGGAGTCGTTCACCAACCCTCTACGGGGCACGCGAATGGGGCGCCACCTGTACAGTGCCAGGATTGTATCACTTCTGTTATAATTTTCTTTTTTTTGGTCATGTTACAAATGGCTGACTGTGAAAAAAAAATTTGTTTGTATAAGAACACTTGAAGAGTTCAAGCGCAAAACCATGTAAATGCCAATAACAAAATAACAAATAACAGATTTGTGTCTGGAAATCATTTAATTCTCACTATTTCCACTTTTCTTATGATCGTATCGTTATGGAGCAATGAACTGTGGTGTTCTCTGTGGTGGAGTGGTTAGAGTGTTTGACTTTTTTCTAGGTCAGACTCCTAATCTGAGGGTCGGTGGTTCGATTCCCCGTGCCCCCAGCTCTGCCAATTTGAATTTCCACCGCTGTGTATAACTTACAGCGTCATCAAAGGCCGCTTGCTCTCATACCATGTCTATGTGGTGGGGGAGGTTAAAAATCCCTTGGGTCGGTAAAAGTGTAGGCTCGGGCTTTCTATCGACCAGCAGTGGAATGAGGAAGACCAGTCGTCTATGACTGAAATTTCCCATGCTTAAACAACTAATGGACCAAAAAAAAACAAAAAAACAGTAAAGTAGGAATATAACAAAAAAAGATTTTGAAGGTTTGATTCCAAATTTATCACCATTTTTGTGTTGGCGTTTATGTGGTTTTGTGCCTGAACTCTTCACTTCATAACTAAACTGACCAAAGTTGCACACAGTTTTTTTATTGATGTTTTTTATTGATGTTTTAAAATCCTATACCAAGCTGACCAGTTTTCAGGAGAGTCACCCACCTGTATCTACTCCCTTTATCTTACATACATCTCCAGGGCTGCCATGCGAATATTCTTTTATATATTTTTTTATTGAGGCTGTATTTATACTGTCCATAACATATAATCCCAGGTACCGAGGCATGTTTTCAATGCTGGCCAGATGTAGTATTGGTGTTATCTTACCACACCCTCGCTGCTGATAAGGTATTTGATTGCCTGCATTTCAGTAGCAGATAGATAATTGGTTGGTATGGTTAGTAGCCTATGTTAGTTTTTTAATATTTTCTTGGCATATATGTATTTTATTTGTTTCTACTCTTATTACTAAACTAGCCTACTCCTATTTACATATCATAGGCTTGTATGTAGCTGTGTGGTGTGTTATCTGGCTACTTTTGGCATGGTTACCTTCCATTGGGTGTCCCGCTGGTGGGTCGTGACATATCATATGCCCCTTTGCAGTGCAGCTGAGTGGGGGTTTCCTAGCCTTATTTTGCACAGATATTTTTTGTGAGTTTTTAGGTCAATTTCTTAGACAGTGTAACCTAGTACAGTCGGTATACCGTGATGGCACTCATCACTGGCTGCGTTGGGGCGAGGTCACACTGCATCGTGATTGGATTCGGTTGTATGTGCGTTCAACCAAGACGTTACGAGGCAATGACAAGGGTTTCTCCTTGTGCATCCCCGAGATCCATGGTTCCATGGCTTGCCCAGTGTGCGCATGGGCAGCCTACCGCAACAGTCTTCCCTTTCGACCGCGACCACAAGATCCCGCCCTCATGCTACCATCCGGTAAACCACTAAGATCATTGACTCTACTCTCAGCTATCCGGATTGTCATCACATCTGTAGGTCACCCTCGTCCATCTAAAGTAACGCTACACAGCTTAAGAAGAGGTCCTGCACAGTCGTGTGCGAGGGCAGGCACCCCAGAACATTTGGTAGCAGAAGCAGCGGGCGGGCATTCTTCAGTGGTACATGCATACGTACCAAAGAGGATAATTAAAGAAGCCACTCTGACACTCTCAAACTTATTTGACCGAGTGTCAGAGTCTTATTTTACAGTTTATTCGGTATTTCTGTCGTTGCAATTAAAACAGTGTGTTATCTTTGCTAGGGACAAACTAGACCCGACATGCTGCAATGGGCGACCTATCAGTCTCTTTTTTCAGTAATTGTTAATCTAGACCTTGCTATCTATATACAGGCAAATTATTTAACATATCTTGTATGTAGGAAATATATAACTATGATGCAAGAGTTAACTGATCTCAAGCTTATTGTATCAAATTATAGTTATACATAAAGTTCTATGTCATTTAATCATTAATGCTGACTCTATCATACAAGTCATGTAAACTCTCATTAAATTGGGACTAACTAGTTTGCTCTGGTATATTACTGTAAGGTATGAGTACAGTGCGTATAGGTGGTGGCTCGAGGGAATGACGTCATAGGTTGGAAGTAAATAAAGACACTCACTTACTGGACGTCATGGTGTTCGCCTGCTTTCAATACATTACATGGTGTCAGATCGTGTGTCTGGACTGTCCACGACCCAAGTTGGATAAATGGCATTATCCGGTTTAAAACCACCGCTGCCATTAAGCCTGGAGGGAAATTTGGCCATGAATTGGAGAGCTTGGCGTAACGCGTACACCATTTATAGTATCGCATCGGGTGCTGCGAACAAAACAGAGAAAATACAGTGCTGCGTCTTCTTACACGTAGCTGGACAGGAGGCCCAAAAGCTACACCTCACGTTTAAAATACAAGAGGCACAGAAAGACAAGATAGACCATCTCGTCCACCTATTCGAGGAGTATTGTGTTGGTAAAACCAATATCACAGTCGTTCGCTACGAGTTCAACTCGTTCAATCAGACGTCCGAGACCATGGATACGTATATTAGAGAGTTGAAACACAGAGTGTCGTATTGTGATTACGCGGCGATGGAAGATGCGTTGCTATGCGACAGGTTAGTGTGTGGTGTCAAAAACTCAAGGCTACGCGATAAATTGCTACAAACTCCTAATTTGACGTTGAGCTCATGTTTTGAGATGTGTAGACTGAGTGAGAACACTCATAAGCATCTTGACTCAAGCGAACATCTCAATACGGAGGAACAAGTAGACGCAGTAACCAAGAGACAAGAGAACTATGCGTCACGTCCCAGGAAATATACGACGACGACAGCGCACATGCGCAGGTGGCCTGACCAAGGCATGAGGGCCAGTTTACCTCGTGCGAACTGCACCCGATGCGGTTATACGCACGGCGATGGAGCGTGCCCGGCGGCAGATAAGCAGTGCCTGCAGTGTAGCAGGTATGGACACTTCCAAAAAGTCTGCCGGTCCCGTCGACCGAATCGTGCACAAGTGAACGAACTGGATGTACGAGGGGGCATGGCAAATAATATCGCAGGAGATGACGATGACGATGACGACCTGTTCGTCGGTGAAATAACTGCCGAATCGACGAACAGCAGCAGTTTGTGGTACGTGAAATGCACATTGCAGAATATTCCTGTTCGTTTCAAACTGGACACTGGCTCCCAAGCCAATATCATTCCTCGTCATATCTACGATGAACTACACAACATCGTACTAAATCCTTCACGTTGTTGTCTCATCACGTACTCAGGTGATCAAATCCGTCCTGAGGGGGAGGGAACGGTCGACGTAAATGGTCTGCCGTTAATATTTCAAGTGACGACGAACGGCACACCCATCCTGGGTAAGGAGGCATGTGTACAACTGGGGCTGCTTCAGCGGCTTGGGGAAGTCTCCGTACGAACAAAACAGTCTACTCGCATCGGCCAGGCTGCAAACCGTTTGGTAAAGGATTATGCAGACATCTTCACAGGTTTAGGGAAGATCAAAAGCAATGCAAAAATTCATATCGACAGTCATATAGACCCTGTTATTGACCCACCACATCAAATTCCCCATGCAATTGTTGACAAAGTACAAGCTGAATTAGATAGGATGCTGGATATGGGCGTCATTGTACTACAAAACGACCCAACCCCATGGGTTAGTTCTATAACAATTGTAAAAAAGACAAATAAGATTAGAGTATGTCTAGATCCCACCAAACTTAATAAGGCCATTTTAAGTACCCCATATCCCACCAGGACAATTGAAGAGGTAATAGCTAAGACAAGCAAAGCTAAATTTTTCTCTGTCATTGACGCAAATAGTGGATATTGGCAGATAGAGTTAGATTATGAGAGTTCAAAATTATGTACCTTTAACACCCCATGGGGGCGTTTCCGTTATACCAGACTGCCATTTGGTATTGATGCGCGAAAAGGAAGAAAGCAAGGCGGGGGTGGAAATAAAGGCGTTTATTTACGCCTCAGTCAGACAAGTATACAGAGGAATGAAAGAGAGGCTCATGAAGAGCAGCAGTAAATAAGCTCATAAGGAGCAACAATGTAATATAAAATATAGCAATAATGGAAGAAAGGTAAAGAGGCTCATGAGGAGCAATACAGCAGGAGGGCTCATGAGGAGCAGTGAGGAAATGTACATGATGAATAAAAGTTCAGTTAGCGTCAAATGTCAGTAGATGATTGAGGGGGTGCCGAGGAGCCCTCCACCGCTGGAAGAAAAGAGTGTATAAGGAAGAAGATGGGTGGCATGGGTGACCAGCAGTCTGATGGTGACTGCGGTGAGAGCGTAGGCAGGGTGGCTGGAGATAGTTCCAGGGTGCCATGGCTGGGTGACATGGGTGACATGGGTGACCAGGGTGACCTGGGGGCATGGGTGACCAGCAGTCTGATGGTGACTGCGGTGAGAGCGTAGGCAGGGTGGCTGGAGGTAGTTCCAGGGTGCCATGGCTGGGCGACGTGGGTCACCAGGGTGACATAGGGGCATGGGTGACCATGCTGCCCTCCACGGCTGCATCTGGGCGGCGTTTCGATCGGTGATCTCCGAGGGGTTGTCGGTAGTGGTGACGGGGTTGTCGGCATGGGTGTGGGTGAGGTGCCGGAGGTGGCCCCCCCGGGCCGGCCGGGGGGGGGGGGAGCCGGCAGATCAAAAATCCGCCGAGGCGGCCGGGGTCTGGCGTCTCCCGCTGTGCTGCACCTCAGCCGACGCCAGGATCTCGGGGCGGGCCGTGATCTGTTGAGACGCCTGGAGGGTGGCGGCCTCGGTGCCCGAGGGCTGGTCCCGAGGCGCCGGGGAGGAACCCGGGGCCGAGCTTGGCGAGGCGCCTCCCGGCGTGCCCAAGGAGGGGGGCGGCGTGGCCGCGGCGGTCGTCCGCGCTCCCTTCCACGGTGCTTGAGGTGGCGGGGGAGGGCGCGCCCCCGCGGGGACGTGTGCCCGAGGTGCTGGGATGGGCGGTGTGCGCCTCGGGGTTGGCGGGGGCGTCCCCTCGGGCGCGGCGGTGAGACGGCTGCCGCGTTCGTGCTGGGGGTGCACTGCCCCCGGCAGAGTCGCTTGAGGCGGCGGCGGGGGGCAGGCCCCGCCCGCGGCGCGTGCCCGAGGTGCTGGGGCGGTCGGCGTGGTGTAGGGTGTGGTGTACGCCGTCCGCCGCCTCGGGGTGGGCGGTGGCGTCCCCTCGGGCGCGGCGGTGAGACGGCTGCCGTGTTCTTGCTGGGGTGGGGCCGCCCCCGGCAGAGTCACTTGAGGCGGCGGCGGGGGGCAGGCCCCGCCTGCGGCGCGCGCCCGAGGTGCTGGGGCGGTCGTCGTGGTGTAGTGTGTGGTGTACGCCGTCCGCTGCCTCGGGGTGGGCGGTGGCGTCCCCTCGGGCGCGGCGGTGAGACGGCTGCCGTGTTCTTGCTGGGGTGGGGCCGCCCCCGGCAGAGTCGCTTGAGGCGGCGGCGGGGGGCAGGCCCCGCCTGCAGCGCGCGCCCGAGGTGCTGGGGTGGTCGGCGCGGTGTAGGGGGGTTGCCCTCGGGCTCTCCCCGACTCGAGGGCGTCCAGGCGGGCGTAGAGGCGGGCGGTGGTGGCGCGCTGGAGGGCCCCAAGGTCGAGGAGAGCCTTGAGAATCAGACTTGTCTCGGCGCCCGAGGCGGGGTCCGAGGGTGCCGACGGAGAGGCCGGGGCCGAGGAGGGCGATGCGCCTCCCGGCGCGCCCGAGGAGGGTCCCGGCGTGGCCAGGGCGGTCGCCCGGGAGCTCTGGCGGCCCGTGCCCTTGCCGTGTCTGGGCATCCTGGAGCGGTCCGAGGGGATGCAGCGGTCCGAGGTGAAGAATGCCAAAGAAAAACGCGAAGAGAGCTGGAAGGCGGCAGGAGGGCGAGTGCCTGAGGGAGGCCGGCGGGCGACCTTATAAGGGAAAGGGGGACGGGCGACAGCAGGTGAGGTGTGAATGCTGCCGGCCCGGGGGAGGGCGAGAGGTGGCGAGCAGCGGGCGTCGGGTGAGGCGCGAGTGCTGCACGACACGGGGCCGGGGGAGGTGGCGGTGCACGGCGGCGTCGGGCGAGGTGAGAAGGCAGCGCGACAGCGCGGGGCCGGGGAGGGTCTCTTCCTCTCCTCGCATCAAACGTAATGCTACGCATTACGACCAAAACCGCTGGTGACATTTTCATTGGTGAAATGAACAAAATATTGTATGGTTTGACAGGAGTCAATGTGATTGCTGACGATATTTTAGTGTACGGCAGCACTGAGGAGGAACAGAATACTAATTTAGAAAACGTGTTCAAACGCGCTCGGGAGGCCAACCTCCGCCTCAACCCAAAGAAGTCTGTCATTTGTAAAACCGAGGTAAACTATGTGGGACACACATTAACCCAATCCGGTTTAAAACCCACTGAGGAACACATCCGAGCTATTCTCGACATGCCCACTCCAACTGACAAAGCTGCTGTTCAGCGTTTTTTGGGCATGGTAGGGTATGTTGGAAAGTTCATCCCAAACCTGTCAAACATTTCCAAACCGTTAAGACAAGTCCTTGCTAAAAGTGTGGTGTGGTTTTGGCAACATGAACAGGACCATGCATTTAACACGCTCAAGAATCTATTAATGACAGCACCTGTATTAAAATACTATGAGGTAGATGAGCAAATAACTTTACAGGTAGATGCTTCCAAGTCCGGCCTAGGTGCTGCATATTCCAGCAGTGCAGACCCATTGCCATGGCATCAAAGGCTTTGGATACATGCCAATCCTCATATGCTGTAATTGAGAAAGAGTTATTGGCAATTTGTTTTGGGTGTGTCCGTTTCCATGACTACATATATGGCAAACAAGTTATCATTGAAACTGATCATAAACCACTTGTGTCTATAATGTCGAAACCGTTGCACCTATTGTCATCCAGGATGCAACGAATGCTTATGCGACTACAAAACTATAACATCGTAATGAAATATGTTACAGGTAGTGAAATGTTTTTTGCTGACACACTATCACGTGCACACACCAACAAGTTGACACCACAGAATCTGTTTGATGATACAATTTCCATAGCAACCATAGAAATTACACACGACATGCTAGCACGCATTGCAGCTGCTAGTAAAAGAGACAGTGCCCTTATTGAAGTTACAAAATTGATAAAGGAGGGATGGCCTACTAGAAATACCTTGGTGAAATCCTGCGCAACAATTAGTTATACCTTCTGAATTTCAGAAGGAAATGTTGAACATACTACACAAAACCCATTTAGGAATAATAAAGTGTAAACAGCTAGCGAGGGACACTGTTTTTTGGCCGGGAATGACCACTCAAATCGAAGATTTGATATCCCGGTGTAGCACGTGCCAAAATTATAGAAATTCACTTAGTGCTGAGCCCATGGTCCCTCATGACATACCCGACATACCTTTCTGTAAAGTGGGAGTAGATTTATTTGAATATCAAAATAAAACATATCTCATACTAGTAGATTATTACTCTAAATTTCCTGAAGTGGTTGAACTTTTTCTCACAACATCAAGTGCTATCATTAAAGCTCTAAAAGAGATTTTTGGACGATATGGCATACCAATTGCCCTCATCTCTGACAACGGACCACAGTTTGCTAGCAACGAGTTCAAGGCTTTTGTAAACAAATACAAATTCAACCATATCGTTTCTAGCCCATATTATCCTAAAAGTAATGGTCAAATAGAACGCTACGTGCAAACAATAAAAAAAATGATGAAAAAAGTAGGAGAAAATGATCAGGATTTCAACCTGTATTTATTAAGCGACCGTAATACCCCTTTAATGCTAATGAACGCCTCTCCAGCCCAACTACTCATGAGTCGTCGCCTTCGCTCTAAAATACCCATCACTACAGACCGCTTGCACCCACAGGTTCAGACATCAAAGGCAGAAAACATTGCCAAAATACAGGAACGACAAAAACACTATTACGACAAGAGGGCTGAAAAAAAAAAACAAGAGTTAAAAGTACATGATCACATAAAATACAAGACACATGAAGGAAAATGGAAGGCTGGCACAGTAACACATACAAACAAGCAAAAACGAAGAGACTATGTAATTGAGAACAGTGCAGGGAAGACATTACACAGGAACAGGATTCAAATGTTTCAGGTACCCGGGGGGCACCTCATGTTCCGTCCTGCAAGCCGAGGCATGATGTGGCACTACCTAGTAACAAACAGTCATTGCTCTCAAACAAACACATATCCACAAACAAAGCGCCTACCACGTACACAACTCATAGCGGGCGTATCTCACGTCCGCCATTGAGAATAGGGGTTTCGTAACAAGCATACATTGAGTTTAAGATAGTCATTACATTATAAGCGAAATATACATAAAATATATATATAGATTTTGGGACGATATGGCATACCAACCGCCCTCATCTCTGACAACGGACCACAGTTTGCTAGCAACGAGTTCAAGGCTTTTGTAAACAAATACAAATTCAACCACATCGTTTCTAGCCCATATTATCCTAAAAGTAATGGTCAAATAGAACGTTACGTGCAAACAATGAAAAAAATGATGAAAAAAGCAGGAGAAAATGATCAGGATTTCAACCTATATTTATTAAGCGACCGTAATACCCCTTTAAGGCTAATGAACGCCTCTCCAGCCCAACTACTCATGAGTCGTCGCCTTCGCTCTAAAATACCCATCACTACAGACCGCTTGCACCCACAGGTTCAGACATCAAAGGCAGAAAACATTGCCAAAATACAGGAACGACAAAAACACTATTACGACAAGAGGGCTGAAAAAACCAAACAAGAGTTAAAAGTACATGATCACATAAACTACAAGACACATGAAGGAAAATGGAAGGCTGGCACAGTAACACATACAAACAAGCAAAAACGAAGAGACTATGTAATTGAGAACAGTGCAGGGAAGACATTACACAGGAACAGGATTCATATGTTTCAGGTACCCGGGGGGCACCTCATGTTCCGTCCTGCAAGCCGAGGCATGATGTGGCACTACCTAGTAACAAACAGTCATTGCTCTCAAACAAACACATATCCACAAACAAAGCGCCTACCACGTACACAACTCATAGCGGGCGTATCTCACGTCCGCCATTGAGAATAGGGGTTTCGTAACAAGCATACATTGAGTTTAAGATAGTCATTACATTATAAGCGAAATATACATAAAATATATATATAGATTTTTGGACGATATGGCATACCAACCGCCCTCATCTCTGACAACGGACCACAGTTTGCTAGCAACGAGTTCAAGGCTTTTGTAAACAAATACAAATTCAACCACATCGTTTCTAGCCCATATTATCCTAAAAGTAATGGTCAAATAGAACGTTACGTGCAAACAATAAAAAAAATGATGAAAAAAGCAGGAGAAAATGATCAGGATTTCAACCTATATTTATTAAGCGACCGTAATACCCCTTTAAGGCTAATGAACGCCTCTCCAGCCCAACTACTCATGAGTCCTCGCCTTCGCTCTAAAATACCCATCACTACAGACCGCTTGCACCCACAGGTTCAGACATCAAAGGCAGAAAACATTGCCAAAATACAGGAACGACAAAAACACTATTACGACAAGAGGGCTGAAAAAACCAAACAAGAGTTAAAAGTACATGATCACATAAACTACAAGACACATGAAGGAAAATGGAAGGCTGGCACAGTAACACATACAAACAAGCAAAAACGAAGAGACTATGTAATTGAGAACAGTGCAGGGAAGACATTACACAGGAACAGGATTCATATGTTTCAGGTACCCGGGGGGCACCTCATGTTCCGTCCTGCAAGCCGAGGCATGATGTGGCACTACCTAGTAACAAACAGTCATTGCTCTCAAACAAACACATATCCACAAACAAAGCCCCTACCACGTACACAACTCATAGCGGGCGTATCTCACATCCGCCATTGAGACTAGGGGTTTCGTAACAAGCATACATTGAGTTTAAGATAGTCATTACATTATAAGCGAAATATATATAAAATATATATATAGATATATATATATATATATATATTGAAATCATCACGTGTTAATTAAGCTTAGTTGCAAGTTCATCCATTTTATTGTTCCTGGTTCGCTGTGTTCCTGACCTACTATGTGAAGTTATTTGTCTACCTATTTCCGATACCATACGATGATGCTGTACCATATACAATGTATATGCATGTACCCCCCCCTCCCCGAGTCACCACAGTACATACCCTTCGGTGTAAATAAAAAAAATTAAAAAAGGGGGGGGAAAGATGTAAGGTATGAGTACAGTGCGGATAGCTGGTGGCTCGAGGGAATGACATCATAGGTTGGAAGTAAATAAAGACACTCACTTACTGGATGTCGTGGTGTTCGCCTGCTTTCAATACATTACATTACTAAGGGGGAGATAAAGCTAAAGCTTAGGTTGGTAGTCAAAAGTGATAAAAATAGCTTTGCTGTAAACACTGTAAATAGTAGTTTGTACGACAGGAAAAGCGCTGTTGAATTTTAAAA
Organism: Branchipolynoe longqiensis; assembly: GCA_030323885.1. NCBI lineage: Eukaryota > Metazoa > Annelida > Polychaeta > Phyllodocida > Polynoidae > Branchipolynoe > Branchipolynoe longqiensis. The sequence goes on from CM059197.1 coordinate 16,315,159, forward strand.
GTACATACCATTTATTAGAGGTGTGAATTTAGTTATGATTCGCAACAAAACAACCAGATCATAGTGGACCAAACATATATTAAGTTAAGACCTCACTATTTTGTTAACATGATGTGAGAAAATAAATTACATGTCTATAAATAGTATTTTAATTTTGTTTGTCCATATATCATTATTCATTGTAGTCTACAGGTAACATGTACAATTTGCCTAGCTTCTCAACTTCTTATTCACAGGGTTGAAAGACCTCTGCAATTTCACGAATTTCCATGGTTTTTTATAGTTATCAATTAACGTTAAACAAAATGCCAAGGAATCTGGATGTATATGACAACTATAGACGAGATCATGGTTCCGAGTGCACATGCGTTGAAAACGGCGTTGGGAGCAAATAGAAATACATAACAATTTGGCACAAACATGGACGGACGGATGCAATATAATACTATAATGAATATGTTTAAGAAACAACTCTCCATAATTAAGCATTTTGAGCTAAGAAACATACAATTCCAGTCACTTTACAGGCTGATGTTTACATCATCATTGATTAGCCATAAGTAATTCTTGTTCTAAATATTAAAATGTCAAACTTGTTTCAAAGAAATATATAACCAATGTCTGATTAACCCTACTCATTTTCTATTTCTACATATGTCATTAACCATAGGATATAAATAAAAACATGAATAAAATAAGTAAAACTGACTCTGGCGATGGCTCTAACACTAGTCTGAGTGCCCAGACTTGTCTAAATCTAAATGCACATAGCATAAGATGTGCTGATTATATTGATGTAAATGCAATGCTGAATACAAAATTAATATCTTAATTTATTATATATATTTTTTTAGTTGGTATTCTATGTTTCAAACAAGAGCTGAGATGAGCTGAAACTAGCACATTTCATAACTGCACCCAGTGTATTAGCATGTGCCATGTGCTTCTCGCGGGTTTGTTTTTCTCTGACACATCGCAGAATGCACCGCGTGGCTGGAACGGCGATGTAGTCTATCGGGTCATTCAAAACCTGCTGTGAACTGATCCCTCCGCTGATTCTCGGCAATCACCCTTGCTTGTTCCACTAACTCTCCGCCTAATTAGAGTCGTGTTGGCTCCATGTCCAACCTCACAGCTCTGGTCACGTGATTGTAGCATCTGTTCCGTACAGACATACTTTCTCTCTTAATGAAATATTGATATCGGCGAAATATCAGTTCGGCTTCGATTTTGTGCACTTAGCTGACGGATACTCGCAATATAAGTAGGATACTTACAGCGATGAATGTCTCCTACAGTAGCAACAAACCAGGCACCGGCTATTCATGGAGTCATTATTATGTAGCTTTGACATCACTTGTCCTGAGGATGTATGTGAAATTCTTACTTATATGTATGTATGCATACAGGGTCATATTGGATTACATGTAGAGATTGCAATTGCAGATCTTGTAACGGTGTAGTTTGCATAAGTATGAACTTTAACCTAATGTAAAATTGGATGCTCGGCTGGAAGATCACTCTTTTAGGAAACCATACAGTGACCTTACTACATGTCTGTGGTTAAATCAAACTTAACTCAACTCAAATCAACTCAATTCGTATGGAACCACTGATCCCGACATCGTGAGTGTGAGCTCAGATACCACTCTTCTGTGACGTCACGTTGGGCTGTCAACGGTAGACTTTAACAGGATGTTATTTATAGAACATCAGCTTCAATTCAGAACTATTGAGCTTTCCTTATGCAGTGGAGTTTCTTCATTATGCATTAATATTACTATACTTGCGCCGTCTTGATATTACCTTAGATGTAGCCAGGATGTAAAACTCCAACAACCGACCAACCACTGCTTACTAATCGGTAGAGCGCAGGCTTCCTGTGCGGAAGGTCTGGAGTTAGAATCCCGGCCGCATCAAACAAATGACCTACACAATTTACACTTGTCACTCTCTAGCCTGGCACTTGGCACTAGTATAGTGCAAGGACTGGTTAGCTCAGCATCGGGATAATATGACTGAGTGGGATATCAGGCCATGGGGCTGGCGGCCTGATTTCCAAATGGGGCAGCATTATAAAATCGCCATCAGTGCGCATTGTCACAAGCCAGTACCCATCCTGATAATAATGCTATATGACATTGAAGAAGATATATACTGCCGATCATGGATAAGTCAGAATAGTCTTGTTTTCACCATTAGACAGTTGGTCGATAGAAAGCCTGAGCCTACACTTTTATGGGTATGAGAGCATCTGGCCTTTGATGATGCTATAAGTTTTACACAGTGGCGGAAATCCAAATTGGCAGAGGTAATGGCATGGACTTTATTGACTATGAGAAGTCCTTCGACCGAGTCAATCATGAACTGTTAATCAAATGTTTACAAGATATTGGTGTCAATGGCAAAGACATTAAACTAATTGTGAACTTATACTGGACACAACGTGCATTTATAAAAATGGAGCAGTGCCTATCGGATGAAGTTATGATTAAACGAGGAGTTCGACAGGGGTGTGTATTGTCACCATGTCTATTTAACCTGTACACAGAGATGATTTTCAGACACATTGAAGATTGCAAGGGAGTGACAATAGGTGGCATGAACATCAACAATCTTAGATATGCCGATGACAGTGTAATACTAGCAGACAGTGAGAAAAACCTACAAGATATAGTGAATAGAATCAATAAAGCTGGACTACTATTCAACATGAAGATGAATGCCAGGAAGACCAAAACAATGGTTATAAGTAAAAAGACAGATAAACCAAATGTCAATATAACCATAGATGGCACAAACATAGAACAAGTATCCGAATTCATATATCTCGGACAAAAGATTACAAATGATGGGAGATGTGAGGAAGATATTAAAAGAAGGATAACAATAGCCCGAACAACATTCTCCAAAATGTATAGAGTGTTAACATCAAGTAAGATATTAATACAAACAAGGAAGCGTATTCTTCAGTGTTATGTGTGGTCTACTCTAATGTATGGGGCAGAGACATGGACAATCTCTAAGAAAATGTACAAACGTTTAGCAGCATTTGAGATGTGGACTTATCGAAGGATGATGAAAATATCATGGACAAAGAAGATCACCAACAAAGAAGTTCTCAGAAAAATTAAAAATAAGAAAAGCTTGTTTGCCACTATACAGACAAAGAAACTTATTTATTTTGGCCACATCATTCGTCAGAGTTCAATATACCGTACATTGTTGGAAGGGAAGGTGAATGGCAGCAGAGGGAGAGGGAGACCAAGAACATCATGGTTTACAAATATTTCACAGTGGACAGGCTTGAATTATTCACAGTCTATCAGAACAGCACAACATCAGGACAAGTGGAGAACCATTGCATCCAACCCTCGACTAGAGGATGGAACTATTGATTGATTGAATGGCATGGAGAATCAAACCACCGACCTTCAGATTAGAAGTCAGATCTAGAAAAAAGTCAGACACTCTAACCACTCCGGCACAGAGAACACCAATCTTAGATGTTGTTAGGTTGTGAAACCCCACAACAAACAAGCTACAATTACGGACCTGTAGCCGAACCTTCAGCTTCATTTCCAAGAGGAACCCGTCAGTGTCGGTGTTTCCTGGTCCACGTGACCGACATCGTCACCTGGCAGAGGTCAGTGTCAGTGTTTCCTGGTCCACGTGACCGACATCATCACCTGGGCCCGTATTCATGGAGCAGTGCTAGCGGTGTGTGGCGTTATCCCTCTAACACAGGGTAGCTAACACCGGTTATCGGCGGCGTCGAGAACTATGCCAAGCCGTATGCATAGGCGCTTAAACGGTGAATGTTAGCTAAACTTGAATTAATTTATTCATTATGCAAATTTCTCTGAGCCTGTTTCCGGCGACCACCTGCTTGGGCCTAATATATTGCATTCTCTACCCACCGGGAACCAGCACGCTTGTTACTGAGGCGGCGGCGGCGATTTGTTTACTTTACATTCGTCGATTCGAAAATATTAACATCGCCACTGTTGCGGCGGCAGCGTTCATCTCGCTTCGATTTTAGGGTCAATTTAATCAAATTTCACTTATTGTGTATGTAATTCTGTTAAATATGATAGCATTGAATAGATTTGCGCCGAGGAGGCGGCGTCGGCGTCGGCGATGGACAGTATGGATATAGACGTCGGCGATTTGTTTACTTTACATTCGTCGATTCGACAATCTTAATATTACCGCCAATGCGGCGGCAGTGTTAATAGCTCTTCGTTTTTAGGGTTAATTTGATTAAATTTCACTTATTGCGTATTTAATTCTGTTAAATATGATACCATTGAATAGATTTGGGCACCATCCTGACACTAACCTAACACTAACACCGCTGTAAACCTGCTATGAGCAGAGTTAGAATTTCCGGGTTTAATCGCGCGGTGTTAGGCCTAACACTGCTCCATGCATACCAACTTTTCGGCGCTAAACCAGAAATCCCGCCCTACACGCGTTTTGGCTCGCTAACACCGCTCCATGCATACGGCCCCTGGCAGAGGTCAGTGTCGGTATTTCCTGGTCCACGTGACCGACATCGTCACCTGGCGGAGGTCAGTGTCGGTGTTTCCTGGTCCACGTGACCGACAACGTCACCTGACGGAGGTCAGTGTCAGTGTTTCCTGGTACAAGTGACTTACAGCGTCACCTGGCGGAGGTCAGTGTCGGTGTTTCCTGGTCCATGTGACCTACATCGTCACCTGGCGGAGGTCAGCTGAACTGATGGACCTGGTACTGGTAGTCACAGCTTCACAACCTAGTAGCCCTCACCCAGATTCTGCCTCAACTAACGCCCCGGACGGTCAGTCTCAAAGCCTGCGTTCTGCGGAAGTCGGTCTGGGGCGTGTTTGGGGACCTTTAAGAGAGGCGGCTTGCATCCTGGTTTCCATCACCCCATTACAGTTGGCAGCGACACGCCGAATCAATGTGAATGTGGAGCAAGGCGAGTCAAACAAAATGAGCCCAGACACCGTGGCACCCCATCTCAGTCTGTAGACACCAGGCCAGATTTCTCAGTCTGTAGAAACCAGGTCCGACTTAATCTGATTTTTATTTACCCACAACCATGAAGTAAGGTAACTCATGGCTTCCCCAATGGGTGACCTTCGAGCCGAGCAACCAATGTTACATTAAATTAAAGTTTGTACTTATTCAAAGTACATTGTTACAACAAATCTACAATTGAAGTCTTTACCTACAATCAGATATGACCCCGGGTTGTGTGCTGAGTGCAGACTGGTAGGCTGGGGGTGGTGCTGAGTGCAGGCTGGTAGGCTGGGGTTTGTGTTGGGTGCAGGCTGGTAGGCTGGGGAGGGAAGGTTAGCAGGCCGGGGTGTGTGCTGAGTGCAGACTACTAGGCAGGGGGTTGTGTTGGGTGCAGGCTGGTAGGCTTGGGGGGGGGGGGGGGGCAGGCTGACAGGCCGGGGTGTGTGCTGAGTGCAGGCTGGCAGGCCGGGTGTGTGTGCTGAGTGCAGGCTGATAGGCTGTGATTTGTGTTGGGCGCAGGCTGGTAGGTGGGAGGATGGGGGGGGCAGACTGGCAGGCCGGGGTGTGTGCTGGGTGCAGGCTGGTAGGCAAGGGTTTGTGTTGGGTGCAGGCTGGTAGGCTGGGGGGGGGGGGGGGGGTGCAGGCTGGCAGGCCGGGGTGTGTGCTGAGTGCAGGCTCGTAGGCTGGGGTTTGTGTTGGGTGCAGGCTGGCAAGCTGCAGGGGGTGCAGGCTGGAAGGCCGGGGTGTTTGCTGAGTGCAGGCTGGTAGGTTGGGGTTTGTGTTGGGTGCTGGCTGGTAGGCTGGGGAGGGCAGGTTAGCAGGCCCGGGTGTGTGCTGAGTGCAGACTGCTAGGCAGGGGGTTGTGTTGGGTGCAGGCTGGTAGGCTGGGGGGGTGCAGGCTGGCAGGCATGGGTGTGTGCTGAGTGCAGGCTGGCAGGCCGAGGTGTGTGCTGAGTGCAGGCTGATAGGCTGTGATTTGTGTTGGGCGCAGGGTGGTAGGTGGGGGGGCATGGGGGGGGGGGGGGGCAGACTGGCAGGCCGGGGTGTGTGCTAAGTGCAGGCTGGTAGGCAAGGGTTTGTGTTGGGTGCAGGCTGGTAGGCTGGGGGGGGGGGTGCAGGCTGGCAGGCCGGGGTGTGTGCTGAGTGCAGGCTCGTAGGCTGGGGTTTGTGTTGGGCGCAGGCTGGCAAGCTGCAGGGGGTGCAGGCTGGAAGGCCGGGGTGTGTGCTGAGTGCAGGCTGGTAGGCTGTGGTTTGTGTTGGGTGCAGGCTGGTAGGATGTGGGGTGCAGGTTGGCAGGCCGGGATGTGTGCTTAGTGCAGGCTGGTAGGCTTGGGTTTGTGTTGGGTGTAGGCTGGTAGGCTGGTAGGCTGGTGGGGGTGCAGCCTGGCAGGCCGGGGTGTGTGTTGAGTGAAGGCTGGTAGTCTGGGGTTTGTGTTGTGTGCAGGCTGGTAGGCTGGGGGGGCTGCAGGCTGGCATGCCGGGGTGTATGGTGAGTGCAGGCTGGTAGGCTGGGGTTTGTGTTGGGTGCAGACTGGTAGGCTGGGGGGTGCAGGCTGGCTGGCCGGGGTGTGTGCTGATTGCAGGCTGATAGGCTGGGGTATTGTGGTATGCAGGTATTACGGGGAGTTTGATGCCCCTGCCCTGCAGAGTTGTAAACCAATGCCTTGTGGTACAGGTTCTTGACAGAACCAAAGGCTAAGGGAGCAAACCCTAAGCAGAAAACCATGTCACTGTGGCAGCATTAAGGGCGGTTGATGTATCAAACTCCCAACATCTCCTGACCAGCCACTGCAGGGACAAATAGTTTTGCGCCTGTCTGGACATCTTCTTGCCAGTGTGAAACCTCTATTTGCTCCCCGAGTGAGTGCCACTGGTAACTTGCAAAAGCCAGCAGCACTTCAACACTTTTGCAGGCAGCTTTCATGAAATGGATGCATTGATGCTGAAATACAGAGGAGGATGGCCAAGGCTAGCGCATCTTTCAGCCGACTACGCCAGAGTCTCTGGAACAACCACCATGTGTCCATGCTGGTCAAAGCCAAGATCTACTGTGCAATCATGCTATCCACCCTACTATACAGAGCCGAGGCCTGGACAGTGTACAGACGACAGGTGAAAATGCTGCATGCCTTCATGATGCGACATCTGCATTCAATCATGAGGCTAACCTGGAAGGACAAAGTGACAAATAAGGAAATACTCAAACGGACTGTGCTGCCCTTTATGGAAGATTTTCTGATCAAAAAGAATCTCCAGTGGACTGGACACCTCATGAGGATGTCATCAGACAGGCTACCAAAGCAGATCCTCTATTCTCAACTGTCTTCTGGTTACAGAAAGAGAAGGCACCCTCGTCTCCGGTTTGAGGATACCATCAAGAGAAACCTGAACCTGAGAGACATTAAGACCGACTCATGGACATCGCTCTCACAGCAGAGAGCTAAATGGAGAGCGGCAGTCAAGTAATGAAAGCAGTCTTTGTCGCATCGCGACTGACAGCATGATGATGATGAGGCTGGGGTTTGTGTTGGGTGTAGGTTGGTATGCTGGGAGGGGGGGCAGGCTGGCAGGTCGGGGTGTGTGCTGAGCAGGCAGGTAGGCTGGGGTTTGTGTTGGGTGCAGGTTGGTAGCCTGGGGGGGGGGGGGTGCAGACTGTCTGGCCGGTGTGTGTGCTGGGTGCAGACTGTTAGGCCGGTGTGTGTGATGGGCGCAGGCTGACAGGCCGGTGTGTGTGCTGGGTGCAGACTGTCAGGCCGGTGTGTGTGTGCTGGGTGCAGGCTGGCAGGCCGGTGTGTGCTGGGTGCAGGCTGGCAGGCCGGTGTGTGTGCTGGGTGCAGACTGTCAAGCCGGTGTGTGTGCTGGGTGCAGGCTAGCAGGCCGGTGTGTGTGCTGGGTGCAGACTGTCAGGCCGGTGTGTGTGCATGGTGCAGGCTGACAGGCCGGTGTGTGTGCTGGGTGCAGGCTGGCAGGCCGGTGTGTGTGCTGGGTGCAGACTGTCAGGCCGGTGTGTGTGCTGTGTGCAGGCTGGCAGGCCGGTGTGTGCTGGGTGCAGGCTGGCAGCCCGGGGGTGTGCTGGGTGCAGGCTGGCAGGCTGGGGTGTGGCCTGCTAGTGGGGCGGCAGGCCGTGTTGTGCACAGTCGACGCGCCTCGGCGTTGCGTGGCAACAGCCAACCGCAGCGTCCCCTGTCGGCGTATCACGCCATCCTCGGGTCGGCCTGTCAGACGGCTACATCTACCCCAGTGACTCCCCTCCTGTCTGTCACAAGCACCCCCCCCCCCACTCCTATCTGTCACAGGCACCCCCTACCCCCCCACACCAAAAACACACCCTCCTGTCTGTCACAGGCACCTCACCCTCCTGTCTGTCACATGCACCCCCCCCCCCCAACACACACACTCCTGTCTGTCACAGGCAGCCCCGCCACACACACACCCTCCTGTCTGTCACAGGCACCCCCTCACACACCCTCCTGTATGTCATAAGCACCCACTCCCCACACTCCTGTCTGTCACATGCACCCCTCCAACACACACACTCCTGTCTGTCACAGGCACCCCCCACACACCCCTGTCTGTCACAGGCACCCCCCCCCCCCCCACCACCCCACACCCTCCACACACAGCCTGTTTTCTATCACAATCATTTCACGCCCACCCTCTGTCAATCAATCCACCCCCTTTCCCAATCCCCTCTTCTGTCAATCACAATCTGCCCTCAATCCTCCTCCTTCTGTCCATTACATTCTCCGTGCCCAACCACTTCCCTCAGTCTGTCACTCACCCAGTCACCCCCCCCCCCCCCCCCCGCCTCCCTTATTGACAGAGGCCCGGCCCGCCCCAGCCCCAGTCCAGTGCCGGACGCCCACTTTGCTCATCTTTTATGGCTCCAGTTGTGCATGCCGCTGTTTTTCTACATTTATCTAATTTAATTGAGGTGTGTATGTGCTTTGCTGTGTTTGTTATTTATCTGGGTATGAGCCAGGTGTGTTTGTGACAGCTTGTACTTCTCGAGATATGGGACAATGGTAAGCATATGTCCCCTTATATGTACATACTCCTCCACACACAGACACACACATACATTAACATATACAGACACACACAAACACATAGACACATGCAGACACATATAAGCACACATATCCCACCAAACACAGACACATCCCTCCACACCCTCCTCCACACAGTCACACACAGACGCACAGATACACACAAACCACGTCAAATATAAACACACACAGATCCTCCACACACACTAACCTTAACACGCCCAGACAGTGCCACACCACACACACCTACACACACCTACGCACACCTCACACACCTACACACCCACCTCACACACCTACACACATCTGCACACATCAACCACACACACCTACACACACCTGCACACATCAACCACACACACCTACACAAACCTACACACACCTCACACACATCCACCACACACACCTACATACCCACACACACAAACCTCACATACCTACATCCACCACACACCTACACACATCTACCACACACACCTACACACACCTACACACCCACCTCACACACCTACAGACACATCCACCACACACACACCTACACACCCAGACACCCACCTCACACATATACCCACCACAGACTTACACACACATCCACCACACTCACACCTACACACACCACACATACCTACACACGTCCACCACACACACACCTACACACACACCTACACACACATCCACCACAGACATCCCAAATACACACCCCAGACACACCTACACACCCACCACACCCAGCTACATACCACACACACACCTACACACACCCATCACACACACCTACACACATCCACCACACACACCTACACACCTACACACCCACCACACACACACATCACACACACCTACATGCACACATCCAGCAGACACTTACACACCAACCAAAAACACCTACACACATCCACCACACACACCTACACCCCCACCCCATAAATACACACCCCAAACACATATACACCTCCCCACCTACACACCCAACACACACATCTACGTCCTACGTTTACTTGTGGCAGCACTCTGTCCGTTCTCCTGAGCCCCCGGTGACTCCCTTACCTCCCTTGCCTCCCGTGCCTGCGGGCCGACTAGCAGTGTGTAGTCTACCTGACTTAGTGACGTCACACGCTGTAGTCTCCCCACTTAATGATGTCACACTCTGTAGTCTTCCCACTTAATGACACCACACTGCGTAGTCTTCCCACTTAATGATGTCATACTCTGTAGTCCCCTCACCGAGTGATGTCACACTCTGTAGTCTCCCCACTTAATGACGTCACACTTAATGACGTCACACTCTGTAGTCTTCCCTGTGATCTCCTCACTTAATGACACCACACTCTGTAGTCTTCACACTTAATGATGTCATACTCTGTAGTCCCCTCCCCGAGTGATGTCACACTCTGTAGTCTCCCCACTTAATGATGTCACACTGTGGTCTCCTCACTTAATGACACCACACTCTGTAGTCTTCGCACTTCATGACGTCATACTCTGTAGTCCCCTCATCGAGTGATGTCACACTCTGTAGTCTCCCCACTTAATGACGTCACACTCTGTAGTCTTCCCACTTAATGATGTCACACTGTGGTCTCCTCACTTAATGACACCACACTCTGTAGTCTTCGCACTTAATGATGTCATACTCTGTAGTCCCCTCCCCGAGTGATGTCACACTCTGTAGTCTCCCCACTTAATGACGTCACACTCTGTAGTCTTCCCACTTAATGATGTCACACTGTGGTCTCCTCACTTAATGACACCACACTCTGTAGTCTTCGCACTTAATGACGTCATACTCTGTAGTCCCCTCACTGAGTGACGTCACACTCTGTAGTCTCCCCACTTAATGACGTCACACTCTGTAGTCTCCTCACTTAGTGACGTCGCACTCCGTAGTCTCTTGGCCTAGTGACGTCACACAATGTAGTAACCTCACCTAGTGATGCCACATACTGTAGTCTCCCCACTTAATGACGTCACACTCTGTAGTCCCCTCACTAAGTGATGTCACACGCTGTAGTCCCCTCACTTAGTGACATTAGACTTTGTAGTATCCTCACCTAGTGACGTCACACAATGTAGTATCCTCACCTAGTAACGGTACACTCTGTAGTCTCCTCACCTAGTGATGTCACACTCTGTGCCTCCTTGACATACTTAGTGTCATGATAGTTGCCCTTGCCGTGACGTCACTTCCAGGCCCCGTTGTCTCAACGGAGCCGCGGCGTGTTGGTTCAGGGGGCCCTGACACACTTCACTCACTCCGTCCTGATATGTCCTGAGATGTAAACAGGACGTAAAACTCCAAAACCAACCACTGCACTCACCACGAGAGACAGCTGGGTCTGGTTGTTGATTTGGTTGGTTGGTTGGTTGTTGGAGTTTTACATCCTGGCAACATCTAAGGTCATACCAGAGCGGGTACCCACTCGTGACATGGCGAATGTATAGTGCTGCCCCACTGGGACACCAGGCCAACAGCATCATGACGTGATATCCCACTCAGTCACATTATCCTGACCAAGCACTGTTTGTGGAATTCCACATGCGTGACCGTCCGGGTAAACTGATGCACATTCACTGCGCTTCTTACTCGTATTGCCTTACAGTCTCCCTGTATACAAACTGCATATGGCCGTGTTATACGCCATTCTCCAGTCCACAACCACTGTGCTATATATAAAAATGTACATAGCTGTGGTATACAACATTCTACAGTCCACAACCACTGTGCTATATATAAAACTGTATATAACCGTGTTATACACCATTCTACAGTCCACAACCACTGTGCTATATATAAAACTGTACATAGCTGTGGTATACAACATTCTACAGTCCACAACCACTGTGCTATATATAAAAATGTACATAACCGTGTTACACGCCATTCTACAGTCCACAACCACTGTGCTATATATAAAACTGTATATAACCGTGTTATACGCCATTCTCCAGTCCACAACCACTGTGCTATATATAAAAATGTACATAGCTGTGGTATACAACATTCTACAGTCCACAACCACTGTGCTATATATAAAAATGTACATAACCGTGTTACACGCCATTCTACAGTCCACAACCACTGTGCTATATATAAAACTGTATATAACCGTGTTATACACCATTCTACAGTCCACAACCACTGTGCTATATATGAAACTGTACATAGCTGTGGTATACAACATTCTACAGTCTGAAAATGCGGTGCTATATATAAAACTGTATATGGCCATGCTATACACCATTCTATAGTCCACAACCACTGTGCTATATATACAAATGTATATATCCATGGTATACACCAACCGGTATCCCACAACCGTATCCCACATGCTATATCTAGAACTGTGAATAACCATGTTATACACCATTTTCCAGCCCACAACCACTGTGCTATATATATACAAACGCTATATAGCCGTGGTATACATCAACCCATATCCCACAACCACTGAGCTATATATAAAACTGTACATAGCCGTGTTATACACCATTCTACAGTCCACAACCCCTGTGTTATATATCAAACTGTATGTAGCCGTGTTATACACCATTCTACAGTCCACAACCACTGGGCTATATATAAAACTATATATATCCATGTTATATGCCATTCTACAGTCCACAACCACAGTGCTATATATAAAACTATATATATATATGTAAGAAGGGCACGAAGCAACACTCGAATGGTAGATAATATTTATTTTAGCATTAAGTAGTACATGCAATATATATAAATAATCTGGCCGGGCCAAAGTGCCCTACCGATAGAAAAATTAAAAATAATAGAGGTGCGAATGGAAGTATGGCTGCAGTGCCGGGCTGGAGAGGACTGGCTCGGTCCATGAGCTGCCGCTGGTATACAGTTAATCCAGCGCCTCCCAGCGGGGCGGCCACCCATCAGTTCCCATGCTAGCTGCGGGGGGAAGCACAGTGCGAATCCTACACCTGCATATATGCAGGCATATATACGTGGATGTAAGAAGGGCACGAAGCAACACTCGAATGGTAGATAATATTTATTTTAGTATTAAGTAGTACATGCAACATATATAAATAATCTGGCCGGGCCAAAGTGCAAAGGTCCCCAACCTACCCAGACAGATTAATTAAAAACACCCTCATGCTCAATAGAGGAGCTCAAGGCCGATGCTATCCTAATGTTGGATACGATGCGCTCGGCAAGCGGGCGCGTAATGTATTTGTATACACAATCCGAGGACCAGTCACCCCTGACCTTTATCTCATCAATAGATGCGCCCTGGAGGGTGAGGAAGGGAGAACCCCCCCCCACCCCCTCTGGCGAGAATGGCAGGAGAACTTGCTCGGGTCCAGACCCGCCTCAGCTGAGAATAGCTTTATAGTTGTCTGTAATGTACGGTAATCGAGAGGTCTGAAGCCCCCCTCCACCACAGGGATTTGAAAAGCTGTGGCATCTGGGGCTACCTTGACCTGACTAAAGTGTTTTACAACCCAATAGACGGCACAGAGTTCGGTATTTGGGATGCAGGTGACAGGGATCAACAACTCCCTTTCAGAAAATTGGATAGTTTTAGATTTGCGTATTGACAGAACCATCCCCCATCTAAAAAAAACTCAAAGTCCGATCGCCTAAGAACTGAGGCCGAATCAGTCAGCTGACACTTGCGCAATAGGGCTCTGAACCCAGTTAAGATGGCTGCACGGGTGCAAACATGACCCTCACGCTCTGATAATAAGGCAAACATCCTCACTAGCTCACCTGGTAGCAATGGGACCGCCCTTTTCACAAAACACCCCAAAACCTGCCTAGCCCCACCCATGATGGTCTTAATTTGGTGGGAAGAGAAATCAATTGGAGGACTGCCCTCAGCCTTCAGAAACAAATTTAGGGCACTAACATAATTTGTTATGGAGGAGTACTTTAAAGTGCGGAATAGCGAGACGACATAAATGGCAACCTGCGAAGATGGACAGGGGATAGAGGAGAGCAAGCCAGGGAACTCATCGATAAATGCGAGGTATTTTCGCACCTGCATCGACCTGGTCGACCTTGAATTGTCTGAATAATATTGGCCACACATCGACCTAACTTGCACCCCAGCTGCGCTTGACCTGTAACAAAGGAAAAGTGTCACCTAAAAATATGCGCACAACACATTAGCCCTTCGGGTCGACACAAGATATTCGGTCTCTGCTAGAATAGTCCCGCCATCTGCTTAGGGCATCACAGGTCATGTTCTGCTTACTCCTTATGTAGATAGATTTTATTTCAAAATTATAGTTCACTGAAGTCCAAAAAAGTTTCTTGACCCAGGTCATAATTTGTTTGTTGACACAATGCCCGGTGGAGAGGGCCGCCCCTCACAGTGTTATTGTCGGTGATAAAGACAACACACTTGTCCTGCCAAAGGGGCCCCCAACGCTGAGCGGTGGCAACCACTGCCCATATCTCCTTTACATTAATATGGCTGTCAGCAGCGGTGGGGATTAATTCTGCAAAGTGATGACCAACCTCGGATGAGAGGTCGATATCTTCTATCTCAAAGTTACCAACTAAGCAATCGCCCAAGTGAGTCGCTCCAAAGCCCCAATCTGACGCATCGCTGTATACTACTACTGAAGAGGCATGACTGCCCAATAGTTTTGCATAGCGATTAAAGTGGTCGACAAAGTCGAGCCACCAATTCAACTCAGATCTGAACTCATCGTTCAGGCGGAATTTATAAAAATGGTTTCTTAAGTTGGCGTATAGCGTCATAGACACTGGTAGAGAAAGAGCGACCCCCGAGGCCGACCATAGCGCAGTGAGTGAGGTGCCTGCCGAGGTGTTCCAGGTCCTTACGTGTGGCCTTACGTTTGCCCAAAAACAGCAATAATTAATCCTTTAGTTTAATCAACTTATCCTGTGCGAGGCGCAGCTGGAGTTCCACACTATCAATTTCAATACCAAGGAACCTGGTGCGTTGAGATGGAGCGAGAACTTTTGGAGAGCTCAGATAGAAGCCAACTCTCCTCAAGATGGCAGCAATTTTGTTTTGATTCAAAAGGCATTCCTGGTAGGTAGTGCCAATGTCGGTGAAGTCATCTAAATAATTAACTCACCTATCCACACCTTCACGCATGCCACAGTGCAAAACTAACGAGGGTGGATTACAGACTAAATCATCAATGCCCAGGTAAGAAAAAGTGTTAGATACCTCACCCACATAGTTATTTACAGAATGTTCACTTGGCCTACTGCAGTCAATAATAGTCCGAAGCCCATCCCCACTTGATTTAGGGACGGCATAACATTATGCACACAAATAGGAGCGCTATCCGCTTTACTTATATAGCCACGACTTAATTCACTAGAAAGTTTCTTATCGATAAAAAGCTTCTCGCTAAGAACCCCACTGTTCTAAATGGGCATGAATAGATAGGATCACATGAGGGATTAATGAGCTTAAAGCCGAAAATGGCCCAAGCTAGGATAAACTCAAAATCGTGATCAATTTCACCTCGAAAGAAGCATTCACAAATTCAAGTTCATGCACGGGATTATGCAAGTCATGAGCTTCGACGTGCAGCACAGTATATCCATGCTATATGCCATTCTACAGTCCACAACCACTGTGCTATATATAAAACTATATATGTATATAAAGTTAGGCTATGTAATAAGAAGAGAAGGAAGACGAGTGTTGGGTCGGACACTTTATTGAGCGTCTATGACATGCACAATAAAAAGGGCATATCGGTAAAGTTTGAAATCAGGAGGCAAAGTGACTGCCCGGGGCAGATATCGCCCGGTGGTGGCGCTCGGGCCCGGCTAGCCGGGGCAAATCCCGGGCAGGTCAGCGATTGGCCAATAATATAATTAACAAGTATACGGAATAATAATAATAATGAAACTCCGCCTGTTTTATATTTGCATAATTCATTATACATCCTATAAAGTTAGGCTATGTAATAAGAAGAGAAGGAAGACGAGTGTTGGGTCGGACACTTTATTGAGCGTCTATGACATGCACAATAAAAAGGGCCAAAGGAGAACGCCTAAGCGTCTCCCCCCAACCCAACACTCGAATCCTCCGAGCATAGTGCCGCGGCCACCCTCAAGTCATTCACTATCCTAACCCCCAGGGGAGTCTTAAGATAGCTGTAGACAGTCTCAGAGGCCCAGTCCCCCCTGGCCTTCAATTCCTCGATTGTGGCCCCGCACATGGATAGGAAGGTGCAGCCTCCCCTCCTCAAGGAGTGAGACGAGAGGGTGGACGCGTCAAAGCCAGCCCTGGTGGAAAATATCTTGAGGGTCTCCTGGTAAGAGGCATATGGAAACGGAGAGGAGACCCCCCCTGAACCTGGTATGCGGAACGCCGGGTCAGACGGGCCCGCCCTGATCTGGTGAAAATGCCTTTCGGTCCAGTGGACCGCACAGAGAGTGGTGTCGCAACACCTGGCGATCGGTATCTCAAGCACACGTTCCGAGAATTGAATTGTTTTAGAACGGCGCACAGTCAGGAGCATCCCCCAGTCATAGAATGAGAAGTCCGATCTGAGGAGGGTGGAGTCTGACATGGTAACCTGAGACTTGCGTAATAATCCCCTAAAGGAGCAGAGGACCGCCGCCCTCCATGCTACATGGCCAGGGTTGTTAGAAAGGAGAGAGAAGATTTTCCGCAACATATGCGGGAGCAGAGGCATCGCCTGGCGGGGAGTGTCGCCCTTGGCCCTACGGATTCCCTTAAGGGTAGCCGCCAGGACATAACCCTTATAGTCTATTGGCGGCTCATCGTTCATCCTTAAAAAGTGGTTCAGGCCGCTTAGGTAGTTAAGGATTGAACGGTATTTCAATGAGCGGGCCAGCCAGGTAGCATAGAGGGCCACCTGCTCAACGGAGCAAGGGATTGGAGCCCTGGAGGAGTGAAAAAGATTAACATATTCTAAATATCTGCGGATCTGCACCCCCCTTGTGATGGCCGAGTTTTTCGCGTAGGACTGGCGCTGGTATTCCTGCTGCTCGCCCTTCAGCGCCAATGTCCCTGCAAAAAACGAAAGGTGCATCAAACACGTGGCTACAGCAGAGTGAGCCGTTGACATCCACGCCCTGATCCTGTCAACGCTATCAGCCTTATCTAGCCTACTTAGGGCGTCACAAATCACAGAGCTGAACGAGAAGTTGTTCTCGACCGACAGCCAGAATAGTTTACGGAGGAAGAACATGATCCCCTTGCATCTGGACCTGCCAGTGTTCAGCGCTGCCCGAACAACCTCACTGTCGGTCACGATCATGACCGTGCTGTTTGCCCAACTTGTCCCCCAACGAAGGCAGGCTGCGTAGACCGCCCACATTTCTTGGATGTTGATGTGGGACGAGCCTACGTCAGGTGGAGGGAGAAGGTGGTGGTGGCCGGCATAGGAAACGAGGGGTTTGTTGGCTCCGTCGATAAAGGAGCCAACCACCCAGTCGTGACCATGGAGAGCTCCAAATCCCCACTTAGAAGCATCGCTGTAGGTTGCTACTACAGGAGCAAACTTCCCGAGGATCCTAGCCTTGCCGTTGAATCGCCTCGCAAAGCGTAGCCACCAGTCCAAGTCCTCCCTTATCCCCTTGCCTAGTCGGGCTCTATGGTGAGGTTGTTTGAGGCTGGCCATCAGGTCGTATATACACCTAGAAAACGTCCTCCCACCCCTAATGACCTTGGAGCTGTGGGCCAGCAGGCCCCCAACACGCTCGAGTTCCTTCTTAGATGCCTTCCTACGCCCCTGAAGACTGTGAAGCACTCTTATTGTCTTAGACAGTTTGTCCTGGGGGAGACTGAGCTCAAGGCTCAAGGAGTCTACGTCGATCCCGAGGAACCGGACCTTGGTGTCGGCCTTACTCACTTTCTTGAAGCTTACAAAGAAACCGATCCGCCTAAGGATCGCGATCAGCTTCCTCTGAGCCCTCTCGACCTCGGACCTAGTTCCGGCCACGAGACAGAAGTCGTCCAGGTAGTTAACTATCCGGTCAACTCCCTCCCGAACACAGCATCTCACGATAAAGTCTGAGATCTTCGAGAATATGTAAGGGCTCGAAGAGAGGCCCATGCAGAGGCGGTTGTCAAGAAAGTGAGAGAAGGCCTGGTCACCGGGTCTCTTGTAACGGAGGCCTTGAAGGTGGCGGTCCTCGGGATGGATTGAGACCGACCTGTAGGCATCCTTGATATCGACAGTGCAGAGCGCGTCACCCCGTTCAAGCATGTCCGTCACGTCGTCGAGACCTTTGTAGGAGAACTTAAGGCATACCTGGTCCGTGAAACCATTGACAGAACTGTCAGGCGGAACACTGCAATCGATGACCACGCGCCCACCACCGTCGTCCTTGGGGACGACGAATGCATCGTGAGTGCAGGGCGCAGGGGCAGTGATGGCGGAGATGAGGCCATCTCGTTCCTCATCCCTGAACTTCCCGTCAATGATCCCACCCTCCCAGGCTGACTTACTGCGAGTCTTAGTAGGGGCGTAGTTAGCAGAACAGCCGGGATTGATTACCCGGAAACCGAACGTAACTCCGGTAATAATGTATAACCAGTCGGGGTCGGTGTCGCCACGCAGAAATAACTCAGTGAAGACTCTACATGGCCTGAGCTGGGTGGCGACACCGGCAATCTTGTGAGTACAATCACAAGAGCCACGAACACACTCTCTGGTGACCTTAATTGTCACAGGCATACCCCCTTCAAGTTCCCTAATGTGAACTAGGAGGCTGCCCCCCTCAACTTGCTCGACAAACAAGCGGTCATAGCGACTGGAACCTGCTGGACTCAACCAGCGCAATCCAACACCCGGAAATTCTTCGTGAATCCGGCTTTCCCTAGTCCCCCCCAGACTAACTGTATCGATCCCAGCTGAAATAGAAGGACTAACAACATTATAATGAACATTGTCATCGGGGCAAGGATCGAAAGTGTCAGCCTCGGCGGGGTCAGGCGTATTCGCGTAACTAACAACGGCGGAAATAGTCCCAAGGTCTTTCCCAGCGTGGCAGAGGTTGGCGCCCAACGGGCCATGATCAGTGCCGCCAAGCATATCAGCACCAGAGTCAGCCACAGCCGTGCGCCGCTCCGGAGTCTGGCGATTGTCGGTTCTCAAACCCTGCGGCTTCCTAGGTCAATCCTTACACTTCTGTCGTGTGTGTGACTTCGATCCGCACACAGAGCAGGTGTGTGAGAAACGACAGGCCGAGCGTGTGCAACCCGTGTCGCCGTTCCAGGCGTAGCACGACCCACGTGCCCCACGGCCAGGAGAGTGCTTCCCGACACTGCGTTGCCATGGTCCGCCCTTCTTCTGCTTCATGTTGTGAGGGCCGTAGTGCTCTATGCTCTCGTCCTGATGCCCCTTACCGAACACGGAGAAGCCGATGGTCTCCCCGAGCTTGCGTATTGCCAGGACGTGGTCCACGTGCGCAATGTCCTTATAGTGGTCCTCCATCGACCTTGCTGACACAAAGCTCACGTGCTCGACGAACGCCCTATAGTCCGATACGGTCAAGCCTGGGATGTCCAAGCACCATTTACAGGATGCTTTTATCAGCTCGTGGGCGTTCATTTTCCTAATGTCTTTTCCTTGCCCGTACTTGCGCAGCGACCACTTACTTCTTCTCCTACGCGAAGAGCTCCCGCTGCTCGATCTGGACGACCGCCTCCTCCTCCTACTCGACCCTCGTGAGTGTCGACGAGAACGACCGTATGAAGAGTGTCCGTCATCCCGGTCGAATCCTTGAGTCCACGATGGCAGAGGGAGGGCTGCTTCAGTCGTCCTTGTACGGTCGTCCGTAGTCCTGTCGTCATGCGAATGCGCGTGAGAGGTGTGGTCGCGTCCCAGTCGTCCCTCTTCCATTGTCGTCATCCCGCGTCGACTCCGTCGTCTATCACGTTCTTCTTTCAGCGCAGCTAGCTCGTCTTCCAAGTCGGCGACGCGCATTTCAGTCTTTATCTTGTCGATCGCCTCCCGCGCGTTTCTTTCCCGGTCGTCCAGCGAGAGAGTCGACATCGCTGAGGTGGTCGAATCCATATCGACATTATCGCAATGGTCGGCTGAAGTTTTCGTGCTTTTTGCCGAGGCTTTGCCGCTGCGCGTCGACATGGTAGGTTCGGCCAGTGTGTCGATGCTCTTCCGAGTGCAATCGACTCGATCCTGTTTGTCGTGGGGGTGTCCGCAGTCAGAGCAATACCCAGTGCCTCGCATCCTATCATATGACAGCCTGCCGATCACACATCCGACGCTGTACTGCTGCGCGTAGCAGTCCCTGAACTTGCCTTGAAATCGTAATACGAAGTGTCGCAATTAACTTGCCTACCTTTGCTCAATATATAATCAGGCAGGTAGTACGGTCTAATCCGCTTAATCCACTTAGTGCGGCCAGTTACAGCTAATCGGCTTAAGGAAACAATTAAGCAGCTATTGTCTGAGTGCAGATATTGTCTGAGTGCAAGTTTCCTGCACAGGGATTATCGACAAACATTTTCGGAACAAATTCGACTATCCTAGACGATCTATGTACTATCGACAGACATTTTCAGCACAAATTCGACAAGCCTCAGACACATTCGACACACATGTCCGAGTATAATAGGATATAAGCGAATTCAATGTTGAAAGTCGACAACATGAAACCATTTTTTCTTCCGTCGTCCGTTGTCCCTGGACAAACCTACAGTAAATATCAGTGACCCGTTGGCCCGATCAATGGTGATCGACCGTTAAAGATCAGACGAGATTCAAATTGCTGCTGGAATGATTCGCCGATAACGATATAAATGTGCAATTAATCTATGAACCTTTAAATCGACCGATATAGTCGTCACTTGGCCTGAACAGTTAAGCAGTTTCAGCACGATCGAATGTTATAAAGCAAATATCCAGCGTTTTCAATAGCGATCAGTGTAGGATTGAAAATGGACAAGCTGAAATTAACTTGCTTCAGTCGTCCGCTGTCCCTGTAAAAGCGCTAAAATAAGGTTTAGTTTTGTGCACGATACCGTTAACTTGTCATTCCGGTGCGATCGGCCTTGTTATTGCTGATCAGCGAACAGGTAATAGCTGAAGTCGTCCGCTGGCCCCAGGTGTAACAAAGGTAGCCAGGTAGGAGAAAGGAACCACAGGTAGCAGGTAGACTGTGGTCCTTCTAGTTTGAAATCAGGAGGCAAAGTGACTGCCCGGGGCAGATATCGCCCGGTGGTGGCGCTCGGGACCGGGCAGGTCAGCGATTGGCCAATAATATAATTAACAAGAATACGGAATAATAATAATAATGAAACTCCGCCTGTTTTATATTTGCATAATTCATTATACATCCTATATATATATCCATGATATACGCCATTCTACAGTCGACAACCACTGTGCTATATGTAAAACTGTATATGTCCATGTTATACATCATTTTACAGTCCACAACCATTTTGCTATATATAAAACTGTATGTAGCCGTAACATATACACCCCGCAATCTACAACCACTGTGCGCTATATAAAACTATATACCCATGTTATTTATATAAAACCCGTACCCCGCAACCATTGTACCCCCCCCCCCCCCTTCCCACATGCTCGTGTGCAAACAGCTGCGTCCCCCTGGTGGTGGAATGATCGCCTTGGTATTGACTAGTCCCTGACCTGCACATTTTTTTTTAGAAAATAATGTAATCTTCTCAGTGCTGGGGCACATATCTGCCGGCCGTTTAAGATTGCATATATATATTATTTACACACAAGCTCGATCAAGTTGAATTATAGAACTTTAATTTTGTAAAGAGTAGATGGTATGTGATACAGTGGGACCACATCGAGGTTGGTTGGTTGTTGGAGTGTTACGTCCTGGTAGCATCTAAGGTCATATCAGGATGGATACTGACTTGTGAGAGTGCGCACTCATGGTGACTTTATAGTTCTGCACCATGACCCGATATCCCTCTCAGTCATATTATCCGGACACTGAGCTAACCAGTTCTTTCCCTATCATATTAATGCCGAGCGCCAGGCTAGGAAGCAACACGTATCAATTTTATAAAGGCATTGGTTTGACTGAGCCGGGAATCGAACTCCCGATCTTCCGCACGCGAGGCCACCGCGCCCGGTGATAGTATTGAGGGGATCGGATAGCAGATAGGTTAAGCTGCGGTGCGTGGTGTATGAACAGTAGAGTGACGTCAGCAGGGCGACAGTGCCTGTACAAGAGTGAGTATGTAGTGCTGTACTAGTGCCGCTAATTACATGTCAATTACAGCCGAACGTTGTTGACAGTTGCAGGTATGTGCGGGTATGACTTGAGGTAGCCACAACTCTGAGGGGTGAGTTGCATTACTCGGGCCTGGTTCACAACTCTGCTGCACTATGGGTGAGCTTAGTGTCTCAGATGTTTATTGCAGAGTGCAGTGTGACAGCTGTATGTGGGTGAGTGTAACCATTGTTTTGTGTAGTGCGTTGTTCTGTGCACCTCACCTCCCCTCACCACGTGACCACGACCCAGTGCCCGGTTGTTAATTGTTGATTGGCCAACTGTCACGTGACGAGGGTAGGTGCGGTTGCTTTGGGCACTAATAATAGTGTATGTACAGAAGCAGTGGACAAGTCGCGTTCTGTGAGATCACACTGTACCAGAACGAGGCAGGGTGCTGCCAGAACGAGGCAACGCGGTACCAGAACGAGGCACCGTGGTACCAGAAGGAAGCAGCACGGAACCAGAACGAGTCAGCACGGAACCAAAACGAGTCAGCGCGGTACCAGAACGAGTCAGCGCGGTACCAGAACGGGGAAGCTCGGTACCAGAAAGGGGCAGCTCGCTACCAGAACGGGCCAGTTCCTTCTGTATTGATCACACTTGTGAAAAACTCAAAAAAATTCTTTGGAGTGTATGGGCCAGGGGCCCTATGCATGAAGAATTATTTATCGGCTCTGGTGTTAAGGACCGCGTTCGGGTTACCTAATGCCGGTGTTGGGAAATGGGTCACCGGGTATGTACGGAGCCAAAGCTTGGAGGCTTTAGCTAACCTAGCAGTTATTTATAGATTTGGGAAATCCCTCTGAGCCTGTTGCTGGCGAGCACTGCTATTTGCCAATATCGCCGCCGATGTGGCGGCGGGGGCGGCGGCGGCGATTTGTTTTGTTTAGATTCGACAGTATGAATCGGCGGCATTAATATCGAACACTGCGAGTGGAGTCGATTTTGGGGTTAATTTGACCAAATTTCACTTTTTGAGTATGTAATTCTGTTAAATATGATAGCATTGAACAGATTTGGAGGTAATATATCACCGTCGATGTGGCGGCGGCGGCATTTGTTTTGTTTAGATTCACCAGTATGAATCGGCGGCGTTAACATCCAACACTGCGGCTGGACTCGATTTTGGGGTTAATTTGACCAAATTTCACTTTTTTACCATGTTATTCTGTAAAATATGGTAGCATTGAATAGATTTGGGCCTAATCGGTTCCTAACACCGCCGGTAAACTTGCTCCGGAGTGGTATTGGTGTAGGCGACGTTAAACTCGTGGTGTTTGCGTAAGACCGCTCCATACATACTGACTTTTCGCCACTAACCTAGAAATCCCGTCCAAAACCAGTTTTGGTTCGCTAAAGGCCCTGTCAGACTATGACGTAACGACGTCAACGTAGGGAGAACGTGAAGAACGTTGAACTTCTCGGCGTAGTATGCAAATTTGGGCACAAGTTGAAAGTGGAATCAGCATAGTGGACGAGGGCGTAACATCGGTAAAGCGTAGTGATACCGTCAATCAACGAGAGAGGACAACGTAATGACGCTCACGGAACGTTATGAACGTTATTCCATCGCCATAACTACGTTGCTTTATGTTACCTTACGTTACTTACGTCAGGAAACGGTGGCAAAACAGTAAACCTACGTTGGACGTCCGTTAGGCGTCCGTTATCCCGGCGTTTTCACTATGTGGACTGCACCTTCACCCTGGGGTTAATGTGGGTCAACATAGTGCAACGTAATGCAACATAGTTGAACGTAGTGACCGACGTTTTAATAACGTTTATTTAACGTCATTGACGTTCGCTGAACGTGTACAGAACGTACGGCGAATGTAAACCCTTACGTTCGAGCTACGTCGAAAGTTTTGAACATGTCCAAAACCTTGACGTAACTCGACGTAACACGACGTAATGTGACGTAGATCGACGTCAGTCTAACGTCATTATGACGTCATCATAACATAATCCAACGTAGATCAACGTAATGACGAAAAATCACCACGTTAGGCTCATGTTCGCTCATTACGTCGTAGTGTGACAGGGGTATTACACCGCTCCATGCATACGGGCCCTGGATTTGTTTGTACAGAATTGTTCTAATATGGACTGTAGAGGTATTTAGCAAAATCCTCCAACTACAATCATGGCAGTTGACATGCACACCACTGTATCCCACAATCGATAGATTGGTGGTGCAGTGTCCCATTTATATACAGCAGCTTGTGGGTTTGATACTTGGCCGAGTCAAATCAAAGATTTAAATTCAAACTTGCTTGGTGTTCGACATATCGAGTGCAATGAAGTGATTAAAGCTGTTCAACATTGAACCAAGTTCTATCATGAACTTACATGTCATGAACAGGGTAAATAAACCACCTCACCTTTGCAGATGAAACACAGCTAGGTGTCGATAGGGAACCTAGATAGCCTAATGGTTAGCACGTTAGCCCTGGAACGACAGCAGTGTGGGTTCGAGTCCCGCTCTAGGCTTGATGCTTCCTTTCATTTACAAAACATCCCCACAAAACTCACAGTGTCACGAAATAGACCCCCTCCCCCACACCCCGAATTGTCTCCCCGGCGAATCTATTTTTAAAAAAAACGTCCCCCCTTGGAATAGAAGTGCTCCAACCCACAACATTCAGTTTCATGTTAAATAGGGGTGCATACCAATACCCATATATATATAGATATTTACATAATATATGCATACATTTATATTTGTATACAAATATACCCAGGGTTTGATTTCGAAATAAAATAGAGGAGTGGGGTGGATATGGGAGGGGGGGAGAGGAGGGTGGTGGTTTATAGGGAAGGGACACAGGGAGGTGAGGGAGTGTGGTGGAGATGGGAGGTGAGGAGAGGAGGGTGGTGGTTTATAGGGAAGGGACAGAGGGAGGTGCGGGGGTGTGGTGGAGATGGGAGGGGGGGAGGAGGGTGGTGGTTTATAGGAAGGGCAGAGGAGGTGCGGGAGTGTGGTGGAGATGGGAGGGGGGGAGAGGAGGGTGGTGGTTTATAGGGAAGAGACAGAGGGAGGTGCGGGAGTGTGGTGGGAGATGGGAGGGGGGAGAGGAGGGTGGTGGTTTACAGGGAAGGGACAGAGGGAGCTGGGGGAGTGTGGTGGAGATTGGAGGGGAGGAGAGGAGGGTGGTGGTTTATAGTGAAGGGACAGAGGGAGGTGCGGGAGTGTGGTGGAGATGGGAGGGGAGGAGAGGAGGGTGGTGGTTTATAGGGAAGGGGACAGAGGGAGGTGCGGGGGTGTGGTGGAGATGGGAGGGGGGGGGAGGAGGGTGGTGGTTTATAGGGAAGGGACAGAGGGAGGTGCGGGAGTGTGGTGGAGATGGGAGGTGGGGAGAGGAGGGTGGTGGTTTATAGGGAAGGGACAGAGGGAGGTGCGGGAGTGTGGTGGAGATGGGAGGGGAGAGGAGGGTGGTGGTTTATAGGGAAGGGACAGAGGGAGGTGCGGGAGTGTGGTGGAGATGGGAGGGGAGGAGAGGAGGGTGGTGGTTTATAGGGAAGGGACAGAGGGAGGTGTGGGGGTGTGGTGGAGATGGGAGGGGGGGGGAGAGGAGGGTGGTGGTTTATAGGGAAGGGACAGAGGGAGGTGCGGGAGTGTGGTGGAGATGGGAGGTGGGGAGAGGAGGGTGGTGGTTTATAGGGAAGGGACAGAGGGAGGTGCGGGAGTGTGGTGGAGATGGGAGGGGGGAGAGGAGGGTAGTGGTTTATAGGGAAGGGACAGAGGGAGGTGGGGGAGTGTGGTGGAGATGGGAGGGGAGGAGAGGAGGGTGGTGGTTAATAGGGAAGGGACAGAGGGAGGTGCGGGAGTGTGGTGGAGATGGGAGGAGGGGGAGAGGAGGGTGTTGGTTTATAGGGAAGGGACAGAGGGAGGTGCGGGGGTGTGGTGGAGATGGGAGGGCAGGAGAGGAGGGTGGTGGTTTATAGGGAAGGGACAGTGGGTGGTGCGGGGGTGTGGTGGAGATGGGAGGAGGGGGAGGAGGGTAGTGGTTTATAGGGAAGGGACAGAGGGAGGTGCGGGAGTATGGTGGAGATGGGAGGGGGGAGAGGAGGGTAGTGGTGTATAGGGAAGGGACAGAGGGAGGTGAGGGAGTGTGGTGGAGGTGGGAAGGGAGGAGAGGAGGGTGGTGGTTATAGGGAAGAGACAGAGGGAGGTGCGGGAGTGTGGTGGAGATGGGAGGAGGGGGAGAGGAGGGTGGTGGTTTATAGGGAAGGGACAGAGGGAGGTGCGGGAGTGTGGTGGAGATGGGAGGGGAGGAGAGGAGGTGGTGGTTTATAGGGAAGGGACACAGGGAGGTGAGGGAGTGTGGTGGAGATGGGAGGGGAGGAGAGGAGGGTGGTGGTTTATAGGGAAGGGAAAGAGGGAGGTGCGGGAGTGTGGTGGAGATGGGAGGAGGGGAGGAGGGTGGTGGTTTATAGGGAAGGGACAGAGGGAGGTGGGGGGGTGTGGTGGAGATGGGGAGGGGGGGGAGGGGGGTGGTGGTTTATAGGGAAGGGACAGAGGGAGGTGCGGGGGTGTGGTGGAGATGGGAGGGGGGGGGAGAGAGGAGGGTGGTGGTTTATAGGGAAGGGACAGAGGGAGGTGCGGGAGTGTGGTGGAGGGGGAGAGGAGGGTGGTGGTTTAAAGGGAAGGGACAGAGGGAGGTGTGGGAGTGTGGTGGAGATGGGAGGAGGGGGAGAGGAGGGTGGTGGTTTATAGGGAAGGGACAGAGGGAGGTGCCGGAGTGTGGTGGAGATGGGAGGAGGGGGAGAGGAGGGTGGTGGTTTATAGGGAAGGGACAGAGCGAGGTGCGGGAGTGTGGTGGAGATGGGAGGAGGGGGAGAGGAGGGTGGTGGTTTATAGGGAAGGGACAGAGGGAGTTGCGGGAGTGTGGTGGAGATGGGAGGAGGGGGAGAGGAGGGTGGTGGTTTATAGGGAAGGGACAGAGGGAGGTGCGGGAGTGTGGTGGAGATGGGAGGAGGGGGAGAGAAGGGTGGTGGTTTATGGGGAAGGGACAGAGGGAGGTGCGGGAGTATGGTGGAGATGGGAGGGGAGGGGAGCAGGGTGGTGGTTTATAGGGAAGGGACAGAGGGAGGTGCGGGAGTGTGGTGGAGATGGGAGGAGGGGGAGAGGAGGGTGGTGGTTTAAAGGGAAGGGACAGAGGGAGGTGCGGGAGTGTGGTGGAGATGGGAGGAGGGGGAGAGGAGGGTGGTGGTTTATAGGGAAGGGACAGAGGGAGGTGCGGGAGTGTGGCGGAGATGGGAGGAGGGGGAGAGGAGGGTGGTGGTTTATAGGGAAGGGACAGAGGGAGGTGCGGGAGTGTGGTGGAGATGGGAGGGGGAGGAGGTGGTGGCTTATAGGGAAGGGACAGAGGGAGGTGCGGGAGTGTGGTGGAGATGGGAGGAGGGGGAGAGGAGGGTGGTGGTTTATAGGGAAGGGACAGAGGGAGGTATGGGAGTGTGCTGGAGATGGGAGGGGAGGGGAGGAGGGTGGTGGTTTATAGGAAGGGACAGAGGGAGGTGCGGGAGTGTGGTGGAGATGGGAGGGGAGGGGAGGAGGGTGGTGGTTTATAGGGAAGGGACAGAGGGAGGTGCGGGAGTGTGGTGGAGATGGGAGGGGAGGGGAGGAGGGTGGTGGTTTATAGGGAAGGGACAGAGGGAGGTGCGGGAGTGTGGTGGAGATGGGAGGGGAGGAGAGGAGGGTGGTGGTTTAGAAGGAAGGGACAGAGGGAGGTGGGGGAGTAGGGTGGAGGTGGGAGGGGAGGGGAGGAGAGGAGGCTGGTGGTTTAGAAGGAAGGGACAGAGGGAGGTGGGGGAGTGGGGTGGAGGTGGGAGGATGAAGGAATGAGAGAGTTAGAGGCCGAGAGGAGGAGAGAGGTGGGGGGCGGGGGGTAGGAGGGGCTGGGAAGTGGGTGGGAAGTATAATGGTGCCTCCGGTATAATGTTGTCTCCAGGCAAGGTTATACCGGTATAAAACAGCCGAGAGGATCGCCGTGAATATGGCCTTTGTTGCCGATGGCGAAAAACCAGCAACAATCAGTCAGTCTGCCTGGAGTCAGACGTATACTGGGATGCTGGTGCTCCACTCTAGAACTTAGAAGCGCGCCATGTGAACGGAGGCAGCGTGATGACGAGTGTTGGTCACAGTCAGTCTAGGCCAAGAGTGTACATAAAGCCGATGTGTGCCTGGTCACAGTACCCACTCAGGTTAACACTGTGCACAGTACTATGCACAGTAATCCCTGTGTACAGCACTATGTACAGTTATCTCTGTGTACAGTACTATGTACAGTTATCTATGTGTACAGTACTATGCACATTTATATCTGTGTACAGTACTATATACAGTTATCTCTGTGTACAGTATTATGTACAGTTATCTCAGTGTACAGGACTATGCACAGTTATCTCTGTGTACAGTACTATATACAGTTATCTCTGTGTACAGTACTATATGCAGTTATCTCTGTGTACAACACTCTGCACAGTTATCTATGTGTACAGTACTATATGCAGTTATCTCTGTGTACAGCGCTATGCACAGTTATCTCTGTATACAGTTAACCCTATGTAAAGTATTATATACAGTTATCTCTGTGTACATCACTATGTACAGTTAACACTGTGTACAGTACTATATACAGTTATGTCTGTGTACAGAACTATGTACAGTTAACACTGCGTACAGTGTTATATACAGTTATCTCTGTTTACAGTACTATGTAGAGTTATCTCTGTGTACAGTACTATGTACAGTTAACACTGTGTACAGCACTATGTACAATTAACACTGTGTACAATACTATATACAGTCATCTCTGTGTACATCACAATGTACACTTAACTCTGCGTACAGTACTATTTACAGTTATCTCTGTGTACATCACTATGTACAGTTAACACTGTGTACAGTACTAAATACAGTTATGCTGTGTACAGCACTATGTATAGTCATCTCTGTATACAGCACTATGTACAGTTATCTCTGTGTACATCACAATGTACAGTTAACTCTGTGTACAATACGATATCCAGTCATCTCTGTATACAGCACTATGTACAATTATCTCTGTGTACAGCACTATGTACAGTTAACACTGTGTCACAGTTAACATGATCATGTTGTAAAATATTCCGATGTACTGCATTGGGGGGAATGCAAATGTTCTATTATTGATTGGGTATACATGACCAGGTGCATGTATGTGTATATGTAGGTGCTGGTGGTGCTGCATTACACGTGTGTGTGAGGGATCGAGGCATGTACACTGCTGCCTTACATGTGTGTGTGAGGGATTGAGGCATGTAAATAGACATAGTGGTGATGGCAGGGTTGTGTGTAATGGGAACTCAGAGCCTACCCCCTACCCCCTTTGGTAGGTAGGATCACCACACTCAGGTTCAAGGAAGGTGGTGGCCAGGGGAGCTACACAGCTTGGTGGTGGTGGGCAGATCACTGGTAACCATGGGGACCAGGAATGCTGGATCCCTATTGGTGGAGCTAAGAATGCTTGTTTTCCATTGGGGGAAAGGGGTGGGGTGATACTCTACAATGAACCCATGTACCATATAAATAATAAACCAGAGGGCTTGACCCTCTCTCTTCTTTCACACTTCATACTCTTCTTTTCTCTTTGTCTGTATTGATTTCACTATAGCCTGCCTGCACAACCACAGATTTCAGTTTTAGCCATTCTACAAAACTGGTGACCACTATGAGTGGTAAATCTATTGGTTGGAGGAGAGAATTCAACTTTACTTTATGGAGACCTAGTCTTTACAAGGTGATGAGGGCGTGTTGTCACACACCCGGCTCCTGTAACCAGTTTCACTCCCACATTGGTACAGAGATGCAGCACTGGGCACGTCTACACATGTGTGGCATGTACACTGCTGCCTTACACGTGTGTGTGAGGGATTGAGGCATGTACACTGCTGCATTACACGTGTGTGTGAGGGATTGAGGCATGTACACTGCTGCCTTACATGTGTGTGTGAGGGATTGAGGCATGTACACTGCTGCCTTACATGTGTGTGAGGGATTGAGGCATGTACACTGCTGCCTTACACGTGTGTGTGAGGGATTGAGGCATGTACACTGCTGCATTACACGTGTGTGTGAGGGATTGAGGCATGTACACTGTTGCCTTACATGTGTGTGAGGGATTGAGGCATGTACACTGCTGCCTTACACATGTATGTGAGGGATTGAGGCATGTACACTGCTGCCTTACACATGTATGTGATGGATTGAGGCATGTACACTGCTGCATTACACGTGTATGTGAGGGATTGAGGCATGTACACTGCTGCATTACACGTGTGTGTGAGGGATTGAGGCATGTACACTGCTGCCTTACATGTGTGTGTGAGGGATTGAGGCATGTACACTGCTGCCTTACACGTGTGTGTGAGGGATTGAGGCATGTACACTGTTGCCTTACACGTGTGTGTGAGGGATTGAGGCATGTACACTGCTGCCTTACATGTGTGTGTGAGGGATTGAGGCATGTACACTGCTGTATTACATGTGTATGTGAGGGATTGAGGCATGTACACTGCTGCCTTACACGTGTATGTGATGGATTTAGGCATGTACACTGCTGCCTTACACGTGTATGTGAGGGATTGAGGCATGTACACTGCTGCATTACACGTGTGTGTGAGGGATTGAGGCATGTACACTGCTGCCATACACGTGTATGTGATGGATTGAGGCATGTACACTGCTGCCTTACATGCGTGTGAGGGATTGAGGCATGTACACTGCTGCCTTACATGTGTGTGTGAGGGATTGAGGCATGTACACTGCTGCCTTACATGTGTGAGGATGAGGCTGTACTGCGCTTAATGTGTGTGAGGGATTGAGGCATGTACACTGCTGCCTTACATGTGTGTGTGAGGGATTGAGGCATGTACACTGCTGCATGTTATTGAGCATGTCTGCTGTATTACATGTGTGTGAGGGATTGAGGCATGTACACTGCTGCCTTACACGTGTGTGTGAGGGATTGAGGCATGTACACTGCTGTCTTACACGTGTATGTGAGGGATTGAGGCATGTACACTGCTGCACTACACGTGTGTGTGAGGGATTGAGGCATGTACACTGCTGTCTTACACGTGTATGTGAGGGATTGAGGCATGTACACTGCTGCATTACACGTGTGTGTGAGGGATTGAGGCATGTACACTGTTGCCTTACATGTGTGTGAGGGATTGAGGCATGTACACTGCTGCCTTGCATGTGTGTGTGAGGGATTGAGGCATGCACACTGCTGTCTTACACGTGTATGTGAGGGATTGAGGCATGTACACTGCTGCATTACACGTGTGTGTGAGGGATTGAGGCATGTACACTGCTGCCTTACATGTGTGTGAGGGATTGAGGCATGTACACTGCTGTCTTACATGTGTGTGAGGGATTGAGGCATGTACACTGCTGCCTTACAAGTGTATGTGAGGGATTGAGGCATGTACACTGCCTCCTTACACGTGTGTGTGAGGGATTGAGGCATGTACACTGCTGCCTTACACATGTGTGTGAGGGATTGAGGCATGTACACTGCTGCCTTACATGTGTGTGTGAGGGATTGAGGCATGTACACTGCTGCATTACATGTGTATGTGAGGGATTGAGGCATGTACACTGCTGTATTACATGTGTGTGAGGGATTGAGGCATGTACACTGCTGCCTTACACATGTGTGTGAGGGATTGAGGCATGTACACTGCTGCCTTACACATGTGTGTGAGGGATTGAGGCATGTACACTGCTGCCTTACACGTCTATGTGAGGGATTGAGGCATGTACACTGCTGCCTTACATGTGTGTGTGAGGGATTGAGGCATGTACACTGCTGCCTTACACGTGTATGTGGTGGATTGAGGCATGTACACTGCTGTCTTACATGTGTGTGTGAGGGATTGGGGCATGTACACTGCTGCCTTACATGTGTGTGAGGGAGTGAGGCATGTACACTGCTGCCTTACACGTGTGTGAGGGATTGAGGCATGTACACTGCTGTCTCACATGTGTGTGTGAGGGATTGAGGCATGTACACTGCTGTCTTACATGTGTGTGTGAGGGATCGAGGCATGTACACTGCTGCCTTACACGTGTGTGAGGGATTGAGGCATGTACACTGCTGTCTTACACATGTGTGTGAGGGATTGAGGCATGTACTCTGCTGCATTACATGTTAGTGTGAGGGATTGAGGCATGTACACTGTTGCCTTACACGTTTTGTGGCAGGGATCGTGACATGTCTGCTGTCTTACCTGTAGAGTTGTACATATGTGTGACAGGGATGGGCCTTGTCTGCTGTCTTACCTGTAGACTTGTACATGTGTGTGGCAGGGATCGGCATTGTCTGGTGTCTTACCTGTAGACTTGTACACATGTGTGGCAGGGATCGGCATTGTCTACTCTCTTAGCTGTAGACTTGTACACGTGTGTGGCAGGGATCAGCGTTGTCTGCTGTCTTACCTGTAGACTTGTACATATCTGTGGCAGGGATCGGCATTTTCTACCATCTTACCTGTACACTTGTAAACGTGTGCGGCAGGGATCGGCGTTGTCTGATGTCTTACCTGTAGACTTGTACATGTGTGTGTCAGGGATCGGCCTTGTCTGTTGTCTTACCTGTAGACTAGTACACATCTGTGGCAGGGATTGGCGTTGTCTGCTGTCTTACCCTTAGACTTGTAGATGTGTGTGGCAGGGATCGGCCTTGTCTGTTGTCTTACCTGTAGACTAGTAGTAGTATACATCTGTTGCAGGGATCAGCCTTGTCTGCTGTCTTACCTGTAGACTTGTACACGTGTGTGTCAGGGATCGGGACGTGTTTCCTGTCTTACCTGTAGACTTGTACACGTGTGTGGCGGGGATCGGGATGTGTTTCCTGTCTTACCTATAGACTTGTACACGTGTGT
Source organism: Branchipolynoe longqiensis (assembly GCA_030323885.1). Classification (NCBI taxonomy): domain Eukaryota; kingdom Metazoa; phylum Annelida; class Polychaeta; order Phyllodocida; family Polynoidae; genus Branchipolynoe; species Branchipolynoe longqiensis. The sequence goes on from CM059197.1 coordinate 16,348,375, forward strand.
GGCAGGGATCGGGATGTGTTTCCTGTCTTACCTGTGGCTCCCCGGGTTCCTGTAGACAATCCCCTCGTGCTGGCAACTCCAGGTGTGGGCAGATTCCCGTGTGGGCGGGGAAGGGTGAGGCGAGCGGTGCCGACCGGGTAGGGGAGGGCGGCCGGTAGGGGAGGGCGGCCCGCCCGCGTGCCTATCGCGTCTTGTCAGTCCGGCGCCCTCCTGTCACCGACTAAGGGCGCCACGTGGCGCCCTCTGGTGGCGGCGGAGCCCATTGACTACCGCGCAGCCGGCGTTCTATACATAAGGTAATGACGTTACGTGATCTGCCTGAGGAGCCAACACTCAGCACCCTGCCCCCTTCCCACCCCACTCCGCCCCACCTCGCCTCCCAGTGTAACCACGTGGTGTATAAACGGGTCCCACCCCAACCACGTAGTGTATAAGTGGGTCCTACTGTAACCACGTGGTGCATAAGTGGGTCCTACTGGAACCACGTAGTGTATAAGCGGGTCCTACTGTAACCACGTGGTGTATAAACGGATCCCACTGTAACCACGTAGTGTATAAGTGGGTCCTACTGTAACCACGTGGTGCATAAGTGGGTCCTACTGGAACCACGTAGTGTATAAGCGGGTCCTACTGAAACCACGTAGTGTATAAACGGATCCCACTGTAACCACGTAGTGTATAAGTGGGTCCCACTGTAACCATGTGGTGCATAAGCGGATCCCACTATAACTATGTGGTGTATAAGTGGGTCCTACTGTAACCACATGGTGTATAAACGGATCCCACTGTAACCACGTAGTGTATAAGTGGGTCCCACTGTAACCATGTGGTGCATAAGCGGATCCCACTATAACTACGTGGTGTATAAGTGGGTCCTACTGTAACCACGTAGTGTATAAGCGGGTCCTACTGTAATCACGTAGTGTATAAGCACATCCCACTGTAACCATGTGGTGTATAAGCGCATCCCACTGTAATCATGGGGTGTATAAGCGGGTCCTACTGTAACCATGTGGTGTATAAGCGCATCCCACTGTAACCATGTGGTATATAAGCAGGTCCTACTGTAACCTCGTAGTGTATAAGCAGGTCCCACTGTAACCATGTGGTGCATAAGCGGAGCCCACTGTAACCATGTGGTGTATAAGCGGGTCCTACTGTAACCATGTGGGGTATAACTATACCCACGTCCCAGTGTAATTATGTGGTGTATAAGCATGTCCCACTGTAACCATGTGGTGTATAACTATATGTGTGTCCCAGTGTAACCATGTGGGGTATAACTATACCCGCATCCCAGTGTAATTATGTGGTGTATAAGCATGTCCCACTGTAACCATGTGGTGTATAAGCGTCTCCTACTTTAACCTTATGGTTTATACGCACGTCCCACTGTAACACATGGTGTTTAAGTGCCTCCTACTGTAACACGTGGTGTATAAGCATGTCCCGCTATAGCTACAAAGTGCATAAATGGGTTCTACTGTACCCATGTGGTGCATAACTATACGTGTGTCCCATTGTAACCATGTGGTGTATAAGTGCATCCCACTGTAACCATGTGGTGTATAACTATACCTGTGTCCCATTGTAACCATGTGGTGTATAAGCGCATCCCACTGTAACCATGTGGTGTATAAGCGCATCCCACTGTAACCATGTGGTGTATAACTATATGCGTGTCCCAGTGTAACCATGTGGTATATGAGTATGAGCAGGTCCTACTGTTACTACGTAATATATAAGCGGGTCCTACTGTAACACGTGGTGTATAAGTGCATCCCACTTTAACCACGTGGTGTATAAACACGTTCTTCTGTAACCACAAAGTGTATAAGCAGGTCCTGCTGTAACCATGTGGTCTATAAGTATAACTATAAGCGCGTCCGACTGTAAATACATGGTGCATAGGAATGTCCTACTGTAACCATGTGGTGTATAAGCATGTCTTACAGTAACCACGTGGTGTATAAGCACCTCCTACTATAACCATGTGGTGTATAAGCGGGTCCTACTGTAACACGTGGTGTACAGGTGCGTCCCACTGTAACCATGTGGTGTATATGCAGGTCATACTGTAACATGTGGTGCATAACTATGTGGTGTATAAGCGGGTCCTATTGTAACCACGTTGTCTATAAGCGGGTCCTACTGTAACCACATTGTGTCTAAGCGGGTCCTCCTGTAACCACGTGGTATATAAGCAGGTCCTACTGTAGCCATGTGGTGTATAAGCGGGTCCTACTGTAACCATGTGTCTATAAGCGGCTCCTACTGTAACCACGTGGTCTATAAGCTGGTCCGACTGTAGCCATGTGGTGTATACGCAGGTCCTACTGTAACCATGTGGTCTATGAGCGGGTCCTACTGTAACCACGTGGTATATGAGCGGGTCCTACTGTAACCATGTGGTCTATGAGCGGGTCCTACTGTAACCACGTTGTCTATAGGCGGGTCCTACTGTAACCATGTGGTCTATAAGCAGGTCCTACTGTAACCACGTGGTGTATAAGCAGGTCCTACTGTAACCACGTGGTCTATGAGCGGGTCCTATTGTAACCACATGGTCTATAAGCAGGTCCTACTGCAACCATGTGGTGTATAGCTATAAGCGCGTCCCACTGTAACCACGTGGTGGCCGCAGACTGGTGCCGGCAGGTCTTTCTGTAACCACGTGATCGCGGTGAGTGCGGCTCCGCTCGCCAGTCCCTGAACTGCTTTCCATTCACCACAACCTGCGGCAGCAGCGCCATGCGGGACCCTGGTGGGCGCCGCCAGCACTAGGAGGCGCGGGGCACGGGGGAAGGCGAAGTGGGAACAGGTGGGGCGGTGTGAGGCGGGATGGGGCGGCGGTGTGAGGCAGGAGGGGGCCGGATAAGGCGAGGGAAGGCGGTGTGAGCCAGGGTGAGGCGGTGTGAGGCGAGGTGTGGCTGGGTGTGGCGGGGTGAGGAGGAGTGAAGAGGTGTGAGGCGAAGTGAGGTGGGGGAAGTGAGGCGGTGTGAGGCGGTGTGAGGCGGGATGCGGTGTGAGGTGGGATGGGGCGGTGTGAGGCGGGATGGGGCGGTGTGAGGCGCTGTGAGGCGGGATGGGGCGTTGTGAGGCGGGGTGAAGTGGTGTGAGGCGGGTTGAGGCGTTGTGAGGTGCTGTGAGGCAGTGTGAGACAGGATGGGGCGGTCTGAGGCGGTCTGAGGCGGACGGGGCGGTGTGAGTCGGTGTGAGGCGGGATGGGGCGGTTTGAGGCGGGATGGGGAGCGGTGAGGCGGTGTGAGGTGGGATGGGGAGGTGTGAGACGGTATGAGGCGGTGTGAGGCGGTGTGAGGCGGGATGGGGAGGTGTGAGGCGGTGTGAGGCGGGATGGGGTGGTGTGAGGCGGTATGAGGCGGTGTGAGACGGTGTGAGGCGGTGTGAGGCGGTGTGAGGCGGGATGGGGAGGTGTGAAGCGGTGTGAGGCGGGATGGGGAGGTGTGAGACGGTATGAGGCGGTGTGAGACAGTGTGAGGTGGTGTGAGGCTGTGTGAGGCGGGATGGGGAGGTCTGAGGCGGTGTGAGGCGGGATGGGGAGGTGTGAGACGGTATGAGGCGGTGTGAGACGGTGTGAGGCGGTGTGAGGCGGTGTGAGGCGGTGTGAGGCGGGATGGGGAGGTGTGAAGCGGTGTGAGGCGGGATAGGGCGGTGTGGGACGGTATGAGGCGGTGTGAGGCGGTGTGAGGCGGTGTGGGGCGGTGTGAGGCGGGATGGGGAGGTGTGAAGCGGTTGGAGGTGGGATGTAGCAGTGTGAGGCGGTTTGAGGCGTGTTTGGGCGGTGTGAGACGTGATGGGGCGGTGTGAGACGGTGTGAGGTGGTGTGAGACGGCGTGAGGCGGTGTGAGGCGGGAGGGGGTGGTGTGAAGCGGAATGGGGCGCGGCGGGATTAGGCTATTGTTAGTCAGTATGAGGATGTAAGGTGGGTGTTGAGTCCTTTGTACTTCCCAAGCATTGTCCCTCTCCCCACATCCCCCACATACTTCAGATATCCCTCACACATGATACGCCTACCCCCACCCTCACCCACACACACACACACCACCACACCCCACACCTCCGATGCTGATGGATCACTCTCTCCTATGACATCCCACAAAGCGGACTCGCCTGAGCCTGAATGGGCGCCGTGTGTTTTGAATCTAACTTCACTCGGTGTGTTTAGAAGCGGGTGTCTGAGCACCCCCGAGAGTTCCAGTCACGGGCCCCGGGTGTGGGGGGGGGGGGGGGGGGGGGGGGGGGCGGCCCCCCACCTGTGGCCCCTCACCACCGAGTAGAGGTCTGGGCTGCCGACCCCCAGCCAGCCCCACCCACCATGTGGAGCCCTCCACGGGCGGACCCTATTCATGGCTGGTCGGCGGACCCTCCGTCCCCGTCCCCGTGACTGAGCGGCCCGTTAGGCGACGTGCCTTCTTTCCGCTTGTCTGACACTGCCCCAGCATGGCCCACAGTGCCCCATCATGTCCCACACTCCTCCATCATATCCCACAGTGCCCCACCATGTCCCATAGTGCCCCACCATGGCCCACAGTGCCCCATCATGCCCCACACTCCTCCATCATGTCCCACAGTGCCCCACCATGTCCCACAGTGCCCCACCATGTCCCACAGTGCCCCACCATGTCCCACAGTGCCCCATCATGTCCCACAGTGCCCCACACAGTCCCATGCAGCCCGATTTTGACAAGTGCTGCTCCGTGCTGCCTCGTGCTGTCCCGGCTGTCCTGTGCTGCCCTGTGCTGCCCTGTGCTGCCCTGTGCTGCCCTGTGCTGCCCCATGCTGTCCCGTACTGTCCCGTGCTGCTCCATACTTCTCCGGGTTGTCCCGTGCTGCCCGTGCTTCCCCGTACTTTCCCGCGCCGCCCCGTGCTGCCCGTGCTTCCCCGTACTTTCCCGGGCCGCCCCCGTGCTTCCCCGTGCTGCAATATGCTGCCCTGTGCTGCCCCGTCCTGCCCTGTCCTGCCCCGCTCTGCCCTATATTGCCCCGTGCCGCCCCGTGCTATCTCGTGCTGTCCCGTACAGGCCCGTTCTGGTCCGTTCTCCGCTATATTGCCCCGTGCTGCCACGTACTACAATGGGCTGCCCCGTGCTACTCCGTGCTGGCCGTTCTGCCCCGTGCTGCACTGTGCTGCCCCGTGCTGCACTGTGCTGCTCCGTGCTGTCCCGCCCCGCCCCTGCGCGCCTCCCATCCATGAATCCGACTTGTCCTGTCAGTTGCTTCGCTCCCCAGCCGAGAGGCGGGCAGAGGAGGTGATCACTGACCGCCACCTGGGGCCTTCAGAAGACGCGAGTGGGGGCGTCTCGTCCGCTAAGCCCCACGTGACAGTCCTCGGTCACGTGACGCGGGCCGGCCAGTGTCGCCCTCTTCTGGCCGCATGGTGACTCGGGCGGATGTTAATAGTTCTACTGGCGCCGCAGCTCCATCTGGGGGGAGTCGCGAAGAGCGGTTCATCCTGGATTGGGACGCGCCTGCCTAAGGCGGGGCGGGGCTGTGTGGGGCAGGTCGGGGCGGGTCGGGGCGGGTCGGGGCGGGTCGGGGCGTAGCGGGTCGGAGTGGGGCGGAGCGGGTCGGAGTGGGGCAGGGCGAGTCGGGTCTGGGCGGGTCGGGGCGAGGCGGGGCGGGGCGGAGCGGGGCGGGGCGAGGCGGGGCGGGGCGGGGCGGGACCGGGCGGGACCGGGCGGGACCGGGCGGGGCGGGGCAGGGCCGGGCCGGGCCGGGCGGGGCGGGGCGAGCTGGGAAGGGGCACAGGTGTCAGCTGATGTTTGAACTCTGTCGTCTGTGAGCCGGGGCCCGGCCAGGGTCCAGCTCGGTACAGCTGTATACAGCTTGGTACAGATGTGTGCAGCTCGGTACAGCTCGGTACAGCTCTGTTCAGCTCGGTCCACCTCGGTACAGATGCATACAACTCGGTACAGCACAAAACAGTTCGGTACAACTCGATGCAGTTCGGTACAACTGTGTACGGCTCGGTACAGATAAGTACAGCTCGGTACAGCTGCATGCAGTTGTGTACAGCTCGATCCAACTCGGTACAGATCGGTACACATCGGTACAGCTCGCTACAGATTTGTACATATCGGTACAGATCGGTACCACTCGGTACAGCTCGGAACCGCTCGGTACAGTTACGTACAGCTCAGCACAGCTCGGCACAGGTCAGCACAGCACGGTCCGGTGTAGGACGTTCAAAACACTACCCCGTTGAAAACACTACGGTAGTGTTTTCAACCTAAGTTCAAAACACTATGCATCTTGATATGACATTAGCTGTTCCCAGGACGTAAAACTCCCAACAGCCAAAGCAAATAGCATGTGTGTCAAAAGCCACAGCATGGTCAGCATACCAATATTTTCCAGTACGTTACACTTTGCGGCATTACACTCACAGCCCCCACTGCCATGCTATGATAATGTTTTGAACTTGGGTAGTGTTTTGGACGTATGTAGGGGTAGTGTTTTGAACTGAACAGTAGTGTTTTCAACCTAAGTTCAAAACACTATGGTAGTGTTTTGAACTTAAGTTGAAAACACTACCATAGTGTTTTGAACTTAAGGATACGGTTTTGAGCATGGACACAGTAGTGTTTTGAACCTACCTTAAACTAAGTTGAAAACACTACAGTAGTATTTTGAACCTAGGTTGAAAACACTACGGTAGTGTTGTTGTGGGGTAGTGTTTTGAACTTACGACACCGGATCGGTACAGCTCAGTCAGCTGACAGATTCGGGGCGACCCCGCTGGTTGCGTTCCATCTTGTGTTACGGAAACAATCCTGGGTGCAAATAATTTAGAGACTACCGAACCGACACTACGTGACTGCGGCGGCCGGCGGCGGGCGGCGGGCGGCGGGCGGCGGGCGGCGGGCGGCGGGCGGCGGGCGGCGAGCGGTGGGCGGCGGGCGGCGGGCGGCGGGCGGTGGGCGGCGGGCGGCGGGCGGCGGGCGGCGGGCGGCGGGCGGCGGGCGGCGGGCGGCGGGCGGCGAGCGGTGGGCGGCGGGCGGCGGGCGGCGAGCGGTGGGCGGCGGGCGGCGGGCGGCGGGCGGCGGGCGGCGGGCGGCGGGCGGCGGGCGGCGGGCGGCGGGCGGCGGGTGTAATCAGTAATGTGTAGAGTAGAGAAAATGTGAATGGAATGGATGAGTAGGTAAAGTGGCCTCAATGGTTGACTGTGCTATAGTTACGCGGCCTCGTGGTCCGTGGATGAGAGCAGCGGTGGAGAGAACTGGTCGATTGGTTGTTGGAGTTTTACGTCCTAGCAACAATTAAGCTCATATCAGGACATGGAGAGAGCTGGCTGCCTCTCTGCCTGCGGTCAGATGTTAATTACCTGCTCTGGCCCTGTCCTGATGTCCTTAGATATTGCCGGGCTGTAAAACTCCAACAACCAACCTACTCTGGTTCGATTGCAAGGCACAGAGAGATGGTTGCCATCTTCCTATTCGCTTGGGGCTGGCAAAGTGAATATATGTTTGTTATCTACCAGTTGGACTCTCTGCATCCTGTTCATATCGGAGTTGTCCGTAATGAGTCCCACTACCATACCATGGCAGTGGCGACTACACTAACCTCTGTTTGCTAAGAAGTAGCAACAGGTGGCAGCACGCTGGTAGGAACAGTCCCTAGGGTGGCCTGTTCCACTCATTGCTAGAGGCCACCCCTGGAGGTAGGCTACATACCACTCGACTGGGCAGTGACAGGTCAATTCCTATTGTGACCTTGAGGGAATAAACCAGGGAACACCCTGTCTTCGAAGCTATCTCAGTGTGTTTTACTCCTTTCCTTTATTCCTCCAGCTGAGTAGGATGTGGTCCATCACGGTATAGATATGATTTCTACGAACACAAGACAAACCACCATGCACGTTTAGAGTGGACTGGCAATAACACCTTCTCTATTTATTGAAACCAGATTCTAGGACCAACTGGCATCTAGCACACCTGCCCCCTTGTAAAATTTCCCGATAATTAGACATTGGCGGGTAGTGTGACCTGGTCTATATGAGATTACAAATGGTCTATAAAGGTACATGATGTAACGTGACCGAATGCATATGGTATTGTGTAGTGTTGGTGATCCTTTACTTAGTTAGATAGACATTGTGTATTATAATAGATACACAATGTATCATGGCAGCACGGGTAGTGTGAGAGGGGCACTACTCTCAGTGTGATAGAGCCTTAGCAGCTCTGCTCACATAGCCCCTCCCCCATGTGTTATTTACGGATCACTGCACATCCATACACAACAGGGCACTGTAGCCATAAACAACCACGGCATGGATACAAGCATGCTTACTGTTCATTGGTAGATGGGAGAATGCTTACTGTTAATTGGAGGAATTGGTCAGGTGTGACAGCCATCTTGGATTCATTAACCTATATAATAATAAACCTGAGGGTGCAAGCTCTCTGACTTTCTGTGCACTTTATACTCTACCTTTCCTCTTGCCTGTAGTGATTTCCTATTTAGCCTACCTACACCACTACAGCTGCCAGCCGTCAACTTTACACCCTGTTATATACTACCCAAGCTAAGGCCAAATAAAAAGAATTGTCAATCGTTCCCGCTTGTGCTTGAAATATCATTGCCCGCCCCTGAATTTGTGTTTGTAACTGTTAAAAATGTGTCGGGCTAGCAGCAATTCAACCTTTGTATCAATTTTTAGGTCATTGGTTTGACTCGACCTAGTTTTAACCCAGAAGTTTGAATCCCACGACCTACCAGAACTGGAGACAGATGCTCAACTCATTCAGCCATCATGTCTGGATACGTATTACGTCTACGTACAAAATATCAAATACAAATATAAACTGCCCACCTAACCATATTTTTCTTTATTTCAAAAGGACGATCACCAATTTTTGTTTGTCTTTATTATGTTTTTATGGTGGCCATTTTGGTTTGTACCCCCAAAAAAGTGATGTTCGCCTGCATCGATTTGTCTGACTTTTAGTATGTTATTCCGGTTTCTGATAATAAAGCCGAAGAAAGCCTTCTGTTGCAATTTGTGGTGGGTCTAATGTATATTGACGGGTCTATTAGTAAAGCAGACCTCTGTCGAGAGTACATACAGCTTTCCCATGGGTTCGAACCCTAGTCGAGTCAAACTAATGACTTAAAAATTGATACTTGTCGCTTCCTAGCCTGGCACTCGGCATTACTAGGATTTGAGCAAGGACTGATTGGCTCAGTATCAGGATAATGTGACTCACTGGGATATTGGGTTGTGGTGCTGGTGGTCTGGTCTCCCAGTGGGACAGCACTATAAAGTCACCATGAGTGTGCACTGTCACAAATCGGTACCCATTCTGACATACCCTTATGGTGCTGTCACCTCACGACGCTTCTAGCCAATGCGCGTCGACGTATGTGATATTTTGGCGCAACATCGGGATATGTCAGGAAGCGTTACGCGTGCATTAGGCGCGTGTTGGTATTCGTTGATGGACGGCGATGGTCGTCGAGGGTCAGCGGCACGCGTCATCGGATCGGCGAAGTTTCGAGCTTGCACAAAACTTTCTACGACCGTCAACGCACGACAACATTATGGTGACATCAGAAGCACGTCGACATCACTGGAATAACGTTATGTGAACGCTATGCGCATGCCGCGTGCACGTGAGGGTCATACCCACATGCTGTACCAAACTGTTGCTTTGTTGTTTTACATCCTAGCTACATCTAAGGTCATATCAGGATGGCACGGCAAACTTTTTTTTTTTTCTCACAACGTCGGCTGCACACTACCAATACGTTATGCTGATGCCGAAAGGTTTGACATGTCTCGACGATTAAAAGTGATTTTGCGTGTTGGCTGCACGCCGGCAAGAAGCGTTGTAATGTGACAGCACCATTAGATGTTACCATGATGTAAGACCCCAACAACCAAAATAAAGCTCTAGTAAACCAGGTCTCTGGGTAATGTTAGTGATGTCTTGATGAAACATACGGCTGATGGACGCCGGTCCCTTGAGACTCGCGATCAAAGCGCGCTGCGCCTGCGCACCGACACAGGAGCGGCAACTTCCGGTGGGCGCAGTGACGTCATCTGGTCATCTGATGGGGTTGAACCAGAACAGGAAACAGGGGCGGGAAAAGGAGCGCAGGCAGGACTGAATAAATGACGCAGGAGCAGATGTATCACACAGACTTGGATATATCACACAGGCCCGGATAGATCACACAGAGGTGGATATATCAAACAGACGTGGATATATCAAAGAGGGCCGGATATATCACACAGACGTGGATATATCACACAGGGCCGGATATATCACGCAGTGCCGAATATATCACACATACATGGATATATCACACAGGACCGGATAAATCACACAGATGTGGATATATCATACAGGTCCAGATAAATCACACAAACATAGATATATCACACAGATGTGGATATATCATACAATCCCGGATATATCACATGTATGTGGATATATCACAAGGCCTGGATAGATCACACAGATGTGGAAATATCACACAGACCCATATATATCACAAAGACGAGGATATATCACACAGACGTGGATATATCGCACATGCCCGGATATATCACACATATGTGGATATATCACATATACATGGATATATCACAAGGCTTGGATAGATTACACAGATATGGACATATCACACAGACGTGGACATATCATACAGGCCCAGATAGATCACACAGAGGTGGATATGTCACACAGGCCCGGATAGATCACACAGATGTGAATATATCACACAGACGTGGATATATCACAAGGTCTGGATAGATCACACAGATGTGGATATATCACACAGACCCGGATAGATCACACAGACCTGTACCAGGATGCATCACCCGGATATGGATATATCACACAGGCCTAGCTAGATGATACAGACGTGGATATATCACACAGGCCCGGATTGACCACGCAGGTACGCACGGATATATCACAAAGACGTGGATATAGCTCACGTACGTGGATATAGCACACATACGTGCATAGAGCACACCGATACGGGGTGTGAGGGTGAGGGTTGTGTGGGGGGAGGGTTTGGTGCAGGGGATGTGAGGATGAATGTTGTGTGGGGGGAGGGTTTGGTGCAGGGGATGTGAGGATGAATGTTGTGTGGGGGGAGGGTTTGGTGCAGGGGATATGAGGGTGAGTGTTGTTTGGGGTGAGGGTTTGGTGCAGGGGATGTGAGGATGAATGTTGTGTGGGGGGAGGGTTTGGTGCAGGGGATGTGAGGGTGAGTGTTGTTTGGGGGGAGGGTTTAGTGCAGGGGATGTGAGGATGAATGTTGTGTGGGGGGAGGGTTTGGTGCAGGGGATGTGACTCACTAAACCCTCCCCCCAAACAACACTCACCCTCACATTGTGAGGGTGAGTGTTGTTTGGGGGGAGGGTTTAGTGCAGGGGATGTGAGAGTGTGTGTTGTATGGGGGGGGGGGAGGGTGGTGGTGCAGGGATGTGAGGGTGAGTGTTGTTTGGGGGGAGGGTTTAGTGCAGGGGATGTGAGAGTGAGTTTTGTGGGGGGGGGGGAGGGTTTGGTGCAGGGGATGTGAGGTTGAGTGTTGTGTGGGGGGAGGGTTTAGTGCAGGGGATGTGTCTTGGTTGGAGGGAGCGTTTGGTGCAGGGGATGTGAGGGTGTGTTTTGTGTGGGGGAGGGTTTGGTGCAGGGGATGTGAGGTTGAGTGTTATGTGGTGGGAGGGTTTGGTGCAGGGGATGTAAGTGTGTGTGTTGTGTGGGGGAGGGTTTGATACAGGGGATGTGAGGTGTGTTTTGTGGGGGAGGGTTTGGTGCAGGGGATGTGAGGGTGTGTTTTGTGTGGGGGGAGGGTTTGGTGCAGGGGATGTTAGGGTGAGTTTTGTGTGGGGGGAGGGTTTGGTGCAGGAGATGTTAGGGTGAGTTTTGTGTGGGGGAGGGTTTGGTGCAGGGGATGTGAGGGTGTGTGTTGTGTGGGGGGAGGGTTTGGTGCAGGGTATGTGAGGATGTGTGTTGCGTGTGGTTGTGTGTATGTGAGGGAGTGCTGTACAAATCCAGAAGGATTCAATTTACAACGTGTTTAATTGCCTGAGACTAATTAGTTATTCTTACGTTTTTATGCGTCCTAATTAGTCGTGTTTCTGTTATTTACATGGAAACATTATTGATGTTGAAATCGTTTGTCTGACACAAGCTATGAATTATATCTTTTAAATGACCTAATTCGTTACTATTAACTTTATTCGTGACCAAATTCGTTTGTTGTGATGTCTGCATACAATGATCCCTTCATATGCTCGTCCTTTCCACATGAACTACGGAGTTGAGTCCATACACGGCCTACATGGTGGGCTTTATGGCTTCTACACGACACTTGCTATCCAGATCACACTCTGTCCCCACCTCTTCTCTATCACCTCTCTGCCGGCCTTGCTCCTCCTTCATATGTCTGAAAAGAGTTCCAGGAGGGGAGCCCGCCAGCATTTCACTTTCTACTCTTACGCTGTCCATGTCTATGGCTCGCTGGTCGGTCACCATAGAGCAAATAGACACAGTCCTTTGACTCAACTCTCCTGATTTCTCTTCCCTAGACTCTGCCCTTTCGATTTCTCCCAGGCATACTTCTTCCCCTGTGTTCTTGGATGGGGCCCTTCACCTTTACGATTTCTCTGTCTTGTTCTCATTGCTGGACCCACCGCTGCCCCCATCTTTACCCGCCTTCCTCGAACCTCTTGCTGCTGACTGGATACAAGTGCTCAACTACATCTACAGCTCAACTACCGCCGGACTGAAGAGATTCGCTGCCGCCCCAAAGCCTCGCTGTTACAACATTGTAAAGATGTCCCCAGCTTCTACAACACTCCCTGCTGAAGTAAGGCCTTCAACCAAAGATTGGACTGATTTATCGGAGCCTCTCTATTAATGTTGCAGTTCTGCAACCAGTAACTGTCGTAAGGTTACAAACAACCCCAGACAAATTCTACACAACCTAATCTGCTATCTTATGTTCATTCCATGAAATACTTCGTTGCCTTCTGTCATTTACATAACCTAATATGTTCCCTTATGTCCTTTACTGAAATGATTTTGGCACTGCACGTGGCCCACTGTCTGTTGTCGACTATTTGTGTCTGACTGTCTGTGGCTGGCTTTCTGTGGCCGACTGTCTGTGGCTGACTGTGGCTGACTGTCTGTGGCCGACTGTCTGTGGCTGACTGTAGCTGACTGTGGCTGACTGTGGCTGACTGTGGCTGACTGTGGCTGACTGTGGCTGACTGGGTTGACTGTCTGTGACCGACTGTCTGTGGCCGACTGTCTGTGGCTGAATGTCTGTGGCTGACTGTCTATGGCCGACTGTCTGTGATTGACTTCTGTTGACGACTGTCTATGGCTGACTGTCTGTGAACGACTGTATGTGACTGACTGTCTGTGGCCGACTGTATGTGGCCAACAGTCTGTGGTTGACTGTCTATGGTCGACTGTCTTTTGCTGAGTGTATGTGGCAGACGGTCTGTGGCTGACTGTCAGTGGCCAACTGTCTGTGGTCGACTCTCTGTTGCCGACTATCTGTTGCCGACTGCCTGTGGCTGACTGTCTGTGGCTAACGGTATATGGCTGACTGTCAGTGTCCGACAGTCTGTGGCTGACTTTCTGTGGCTGACTGTGTGTGTCCGACAGTCTGTGGCTGACTTCCTGTGGCTGACTGTCTGTGGCTGACTTTCTCTGGCTGACTGTCTATGGCTGACTGTCTGTGGCCGACTGCCTGTGGCTGACTGCCTGTGGCCGACTGCCTTTGGCTGACAGTCTGTGGCTGACTGCCTGTGGCCGACTGCCTGTGGCCGACTGTCTGTGACCGACTGTCTGAGACCGACTGTCTGGGACCAACTGTCTGTGGCCGACTGCTTGTGCCGACAGCAAGCGGCCGACTGTACGTGCCCGACTGTATGTGGCCGACTCTGTCTGACAGTCTATAGCCGACTGTCTGTCGCCAACTGTATCTGACTGTCTAGAGCCGACTGTCTATAGCTGACTGTCTATAGCCGACTGTCTGTGGTAACCTGTGGTCAACTGGCCGTGGCCGTCTGTCTATTGCCGATTGTCTGTGATCAACTGTCTGTGGCCGACTGAATGTGTCCTACTGTTTATATCTGACTGTCTATAGCCAACTGTCTGTGGCCGACTGTGGCCGACTGTCTATCGCTGACTCTCTATAGACGACTGTCTGTGGCCAATGGTCTGTGACCGACTGTGGCTAACTGTCTGTGGCCTACTGTCTATAGCCGACTCTCTGGGGTAAATTGTCTGTGGCTGACTGCTAAAAATATACATACTTGGGGTCTGGTGATTCACACTTATCTTAGCTGTTTGTGGGCACCAGGATGCGCCACCCACCAACTGGATGATGATGTCATGCACAAAACATGCGTAAACCAATTCCAGCCGCTTCCAGCAACATCCAGCAGACAATTTCATGTTTCTTGCTTCTAATTGCTTGGTTTTGTGCTTCTTCCACCAATTCTGGTCGGGACCGACATTTAATTACGGATTGTATTCATCCACGTTGATCTTGTGGCCCAGTAGAAAACAGTGCCAGTCAGTGTGGTGTCACGTGACCCAATATACTACAACCTCACGGGACACTGTACAACACACCATCATACGATGCTGTACAACACACACCACGTGACCCATTATGCCACACCACCACGTGACCCTGAACAACACACCACCACGTGACCATGTACAACACACCACCACATGACCATGTACAACACACCACCACGTTACGCTGCACAACACACCACTACGTGACCCTGTAAAACACACCACCAGGCACCCCTGCATGACACACCACTGCGTGACCCTGTACAACACACACCACATGACCCTGTACAATGCACCACCATGTGACCCTGCACAATACACCACCATGTGACCCTGCACAACACGCCACCACGTGACCCTGTACAACACACCACCACCACGTGACCCTGTGCAACACACCATCACGTGACGCTGTACAAAACATCCCCACCTGACCATGTACAGCACACCACCACCACCACATGACACTGCACACCACACCACCACGTGAACCTGTACCACACACCACCACGTGATGCTGTACCATCACCCCGTGACCCTGTATAGCACACCACCACGGGACAACATACAACACACTACAACGTGACCCTGCACAACACACCACCCTGTGACCTTATACAACACACCACCACGTGATGCTGTACCACACACCACCACGCAATCTTGTACAACACACCACCACGTGATGCTGTACCACACACCACCACGCAATCTTGTACAACACACCACCACGTGATGCTGTACCACACATCGTCACGTAATCCTGTACAACACACCACCACGTGACCCTGTACAACACACCACCACGTGATGCTGTACAACACACTAACACGTGACCCTGTACAACACACCATCACGTGACGCTGTACAAAACATCCCCACCTGACCATGTACAGCACACCACCACCACCACATGACACTGCACACCACACCACCACGTGAACCTGTACCACACACCACCACGTGATGCTGTACCATCACCCCGTGACCCTGTATAGCACACCACCACGGGACAACATACAACACACTACCACGTGACCCTGCACAACACACCACCCTGTGACCTTATACAACACACCACCACGTGATGCTGTACCACACACCACCACGCAATCTTGTACAACACACCACCACGTGATGCTGTACCACACACCACCACGCAATCTTGTACAACACACCACCACGTGATGCTGTACCACACATCGTCACGCAATCCTGTACAACATACCACCACGTGACCCTGTACAACACACCACCACGTGATGCTGTACAACACACTAACACGTGGCCCTGTACAAAACACCACCACGTGACATTGAGACATTCTATCCCCAGTTGAAGCTTCTGAGAAAGCGGTCGTTTTTACCGATCCTGTGAGGAAATAAAATAATTGCACGTCGACAAAAAGAGCTTAATTTGATCTACATCCTTAATCCCACTGCCCACCTTCAGAATTAAGAAGTTTCTCATTGCGACCACGACAGGGCAACAATGATTTCAGTTTAATTTAATTTCCGTCAGTAACAAAAAAGCCAGCTTTGCTGCTTGTTGCCGCTGCGTGTCGTCTGCTCGTGTTACATGTCACGTGTTGCCATTGTGCCGCCAGCAGACGACACACATGCCACTTGTTACAGACAACACACGTGTCACTTGTAACAGATGACACACATTCTACTTGCAGCAGACGACACACATTCCACTTGTAACAAACGACAGACATGCCACGTTCCACTTGTAACAGATGCCACACATGCCACTTGTAGCAGACGACACATGTGCCACTGTCTTGTTACAGACCACACATATTCCACTTGTAGCAGATGACACACATGCCACTTGTAACAGACGACAGACCACACATGCCACCTTCAGTGGATTGTGATGAGGTCTGGGTGAATTTTCTCCCACCAGAAGGAGTTTACTGTTACTGTTAGCAGACGACAGATCACACGTGCGACATCTGGCAGCGCGTTCCAGTTGGGGGTGGGGGGGGGGGGTGAAAGTGTGACGTAGGGCGGGGTAACGACATTTTTGCAACCCGTGTACTCACCCCCAACCTGCTCCGCCCAACACCCCCCGCTCCACCCGCACACCTCCCTCTCCCCCCCCCCCGCTCCACCCGGCCCCGCCCCAGCCCCGCCCCCGCCCCCGCCCCCGCCCCGCTATGCTCGGTCCCGCCTCGCCCTGCCCCACCCCGCCCCGCCCCGCCCTGCCCCGCCCCCCTGCCCCAGACCGCTGGCCCGCCCCACCCTGCCCCAGACCGCTGGCCCGCCCCACCCTGCCACAGACCGCTGGCCAGCCCCACCCTGCCCCAGACCGCTGGCCCGCCATGCCCTGCCCTGTCCCGCCCCGCCCCGCCCCACCTCGCCCCGACCCGCCGCCCGCCGCCCGCCGCCCGCCGCCCGCCGCCCGCCGCCCGCCGCCCGCCGCCCGCCGCCCGCCGCCCGCCGCCCGCCGCCCGCCGCCCGCCGCCCGCCGCCCGCCGCCCGCGCCCGCCACGGGCTAGCCGAAGTGCGGCACATGGCGGGGGCGGGGTGGGGAGACGCTGGCGGAGGGGAACGAGGTAGGACCGCGACACGGCTGTGTGGGCAGAAGAAGGCAGGACAGTGGGCGGACGGAGAGGGTGAGGGGAGGCAGGGAGATGCGTGAGCGACAGGGAGATGCGTGAGTGACAGGGAGAGGAGGGAGTGACAAGGAGAGGAGGGAGTGACAGGGAGAGGAGGGATTGATAGGGGGAGGAGGGAGTGACAGGGAGAGGAGGGAGTGACAGGGAGAGGAGGCAGTGATAGGGGGAGGAGGGAGTGACAGGGAGAAGAGGGAGTGACAGGGAGAGGAGGGAGTGACTGGGAGAGGAGGGAGTGACAGGGAGAGGAGGGAGTGATAGGGGGAGGAGGGAGTGACAGGGAGAGGAGGGAGTGACAGGGAGAGGAGGCAGTAGAGTGGCGGGATGGGCGGCGGTGGGGTGGGGCGGGGCAGGGTGGGCGGGGGGGGGCGGGGCAGGGCGGGGCGGGGCTGGTCGAGTAGGGGCGGGGTTGAGCAGGGTTGGTTGGGGCGGGACGGGCGGGCCGGGGTGGAGGCACGGTGTCAGCCGCAGACACAAGGCGGGCCGTCACGCACGGCGCTCTTATAGACGATATGCGCCCGGCCGGAAAATTGCCTCTCTTAGTGACTCCCGGCGGTGGAGGGTGGAGGAGGGTGGAGGAGCGCCTCCACACCCACACCCACACCCCACACCGGACCCACACTGCACCCACACCCACACCCAACACCCCACACTGCACCCACACGCACACACCACCCACCCACATCCTTTTGACATCCCGATCGCCACCCCAACCCCTCACTCTCGCACTGAACTCTTCATATATACATGTTTATATACGGACATACATACACAATTATGCACATCCATGTGTGTATACATATAAATCTACATAGTGCAATATCAGGCTCCGTCCCGCCCCACCCTGCCCTACACCGCTGGCCCGCCATGCCCTGTCCCGCCCCGCCCCGCCCCGCCCCGCCCCGCCCCGCCCCGCCCCGCCCCGCCCCGCCCCGCCCCGCCCCGCCCCGCCCCGCCCCGTCCCGCCCCGTCCCGCCGCCCGCCCCGCCCCGCCCCGCCCCGCCCCGCCCCGCCCCGCCCCGCCCCGCCCCGCCCCGCCCGCCCCGCCCCGCCCCGCCACGCCCCGCCCCGCCACGCCACGCCACGCCAAGCCCCGCCACGCCGCCCCGCCCCGCCCCGCCCCGCCCCGCCCCGCCCCGCCCCGCCACTGTGTAGAGCTGGTTACTCAGTGTGTGTACACTGACTGGTTATAACACTGTGTAGAGCTGGTTACTCAGTGTGTACACTGACTGGTTATAACACTGTGTAGAGCTGGTTACTCAGTGTGTGTACACTGACTGGTTATAACACTGTGTAGAGCTGGTTACTCAGTGTGTGTACACTGACTGGTTATAACACTGTGTAGAGCTGGTTACTCAGTGTGTACACTGACTGGTTATAACACTGTGTAGAGCTGGTTACTCAGTGTGTGTACACTGACTGGTTATAACACTGTGTAGAGCTGGTTACTCAGTGTGTGTACACTGACTGGTTATAACACTGTGTAGAGCTGGTTACTCAGTGTGTGTACACTGACTGGTTATAACACTGTGTACAGCTGGTTACTCAGTGTGTGTACACTGACTGGTTATAACACTGTGTAGAGCTGGTTACTCAGTGTGTGTACACTGACTGGTTATAACACTGTGTAGAGCTGGTTACTCAGTGTGTACACTGACTGGTTATAACACTGTGTAGAGCTGGTTACTCAGTGTGTGTACACTGACTGGTTATAACACTGTGTAGAGCTGGTTACTCAGTGTGTGTACACTGACTGGTTATAGCACTGTGTATAGCTGGTTACTCAGTGTGTGTACACTGACTGGATATAACACTGTGTAGAGCTGGTTACTCAGTGTGTGTACACTGACCGGTTATAACACCATGTAGAGCTGGTTACTCAGTGTGTGTACACTGACTGGTTATAACACTGTGTAGAGCTGGTTACTCAGTGTGTGTACACTGACTGGATATAACACTGTGTAGAGCTGGTTACTCAGTGTGTGTACACTGACTGGTTATAACACTGTGTAGAGCTGGTTACTCAGTGTGTGTACACTGACTGGTTATAACACTGTGTAGAGCTGGTTACTCAGTGTGTACACTGACTGGTTATAACACTGTGTAGAGCTGGTTACTCAGTGTGTGTACACTGACTGGTTATAACACCGTGTAGAGCTGGTTACTCAGTGTGTGTACACTGACTGGTTATAACACTGTGTAGAGCTGGTTACTCAGTGTGTGTATACTGACTGGTTATAACACTGTGTAGAGCTGGTTACTCAGTGTGTGTACACTGACTGGTTATAACACTGTGTAGAGCTGGTTACTCAGTGTGTGTACACTGACTGGTTATAACACTGTGTAGAGCTGGTTACTCAGTGTGTATACACTGACTGGTTATAATACTGTGTAGAGCTGGTTACTCAGTGTGTACACTGACTGGTTATAACACTGTGTAGAGCTGGTTACTCAGTGTGTGTACACTGACTGGTTATAACACTGTGTAGAGCTGGTTACTCAGTGTGTGTACACTGACTGGATATAACACTGTGTAGAGCTGGTTACTCAGTGTGTGTACACTGACTGGTTATAACACTGTGTAGAGCTGGTTACTCAGTGTGTGTACACTGACTGGTTATAACACTGTGTAGAGCTGGTTACTCAGTGTGTCTACACTGACTGGATATAACACTGTGTAGAGCTGGTTACTCAGTGTGTGTACACTGACTGGTTATAACACTGTGTAGAGCTGGTTACTCAGTGTGTGTACACTGACTGGTTATAACACTGTGTAGAGCTGGTTACTCAGTGTGTGTACACTGACTGGTTATAACACTGTGTAGAGCTGGTTACTCAGTGTGTACACTGACTGGTTATAACACCGTGTAGAGCTGGTTACTCAGTGTGTGTACACTGACTGGTTATAACACTGTGTAGAGCTGGTTACTCAGTGTGTGTACACTGACTGGTTATAACACTGTGTAGAGCTGGTTACTCAGTGTGTGTACACTGACTGGTTATAGCACTGTGTAGAGCTGGTTACTCAGTGTGTGTACACTGACTGGATATAACACTGTGTAGAGCTGCTTACTCAGTGTGTATACGTTGACTGGATATAATGACTGGTTATTGCACTGTGTAGAGCTGGTTACTCAGTGTGTGTACGTTGACTGGTTATAACACTGTGTAGAGATGGTTAGTCAGTGTGTGTACACTGACTGGTTATAATGACTGGTTATAACACTGGGTAGAGCTGGTTACTCAGTGTGTGTATGTTGACTGGTTATAACACTGTGTAGAGCTGGTTACTCAGTGTGTATACGTTGACTGGTTATAATGACTGGTTATAATGACTGGTTATAGCACTGGGTAGAGCTGGTTACTCAGTGTGTGTACGTTGACTGCTTATTACACTGTTAGCTTGTGTCCACCCACAACTGCCCGAGCCTGTACTCGACCTGATCCATCACAAATCACATTCGCCGGTCGTCTCCTGGTTTGTGCAGCCACCTCTGACACCGGTCACCGACTCCTGTCACGTGACATTAGAGTCAAGGGACGCCACTTGCTAGCCACAAACACCCTTTAAATATATTACCCATGTTTTGAGGCATTTGTGGATCGTTTAGTTGATGGATGATGTTACTTGTCCTGTAAGCATTTGCACTGTTGCAGAAGGGCTTGTGTTAAGCTAGTTACGTGGTGCTGAGCAGGTTGGAGAGCTTACCTCGTTTTAGCTATGGTGGTCATTTGACCACCGAGGTCGAATTTTATAAGATTAATGTGCAGTTTGACAGTTTTGGCTGTGACACACTGAGTTTTGGGATGTTTTCATATTGGAATACGTGACTAGAAAGCAAATGATTATACCTAATTTCCTGACTATTTCCAGGACATTTAGTTGGGACTGGATTGAGTAAATTAGCAGTGAATATTAGGAAATAATTCATTAGGTACAACAAATGGCTACAGGCCAGAACTGCCCATGATACTGATAGTACTGTGTTGGTATAGCCATTAATCCCAAACAATAGGGCACCTCCAGTCAGCCATGGAGGTATATATGCTGGTCTGTGGCCCACTCACATACTTCCACTTGCCACTGGGGGAGGTGGTTCTGTGCGGAATGTTGTTCATCATTTAGATATATTTTTTGTATACAATATATATAAAGAGCAAGACTGTCTCAAAAAGAGAAAATTCCTTAATTAAAAAGCTAGCGAGGAAACTGCTAGTAATCGTGTAAGTTTTATTAGTACTCATAATGCTTCGCTATTCTCTGTAGATGGTAACTTTAATTGTAAACGTGTGACCAGAGCTAAAGCCTAGTCTAGTCCGCCTGCGCAACCTACTTATATAAATGTATCACCGGTAACTAGGCAACCGCCCGACACTAATCAAGATTTTGTTTCGGTGCCCGATAGCAGCTCGTCCCGTCAAAACAATTTACTTCCCCTGATAGTGTAATTACCTGTACTTATGCTCCACACGTGTTAATTAAATGACTTAACTCTACTGAACAGGTACCTAAATCTCGTGTTATGGAACCGGAGCAACTATCAGCTGGCGACTCAGTTCCAATGCTTGCTTTTGACTAATTCGATGCACCGATGGAGCTAGTTCTGTCAGCATCAGCCTCCCCTGTGTGATATATGCGTAATAGGCGTATAGGTGTGTGGCTAATATATGTTAACGAGATGCAGAGCTTGAGACAAAGGAATATGCTAATGAAGTTTAGCCGGCGGGTCAAGCGAACCCTAGGCCGTGAATAAAGGGTTCAGTATCCAGAAGTCAAAGCGTCAGACGTCGTACTTTCACACCCTGCGGCCGGGTTATTTGTACCTCCCCCCAGTCCTATTCTGTTTAAACAGGAGCTTATGGCGTTCTGGCCTGTTTCTGAAGGAAAAGCATGGATCGATTTAGGCATATATAGAGACATTTACGATAAAGTAAGGGTTACCGGTCTGCCTAATTATTTGGAAGCACGAATAGCAATTCGGTCGGGTCTTAACATTCCTAAGTGGTGAGCATTGTTGTTAGATTACCCTGACGTGTTGGTAGTAGATCACCTTGAGTTTGGCTGGCCTCTAGACTATACCTCGGCTGCAATTCCTGCGCCAACGTATAGAAATCATTCCTTGGCCGCAGAGGCAGATATGCATATTCGGAAATGTATTCCTACAGAACTTTCCCATGGGGCGATTTTAGGCCCGTTTGTTTCTCCCCCTTTTTTTACCATGGTGCCAGTTAAGCCCAATGATGACTAAGCCCTAAGACGAATTCTACAGATAAAAGTATTATTATAGACTTGAGCTTCCTACGAGGTAGGAGTGTCAATGCAGGTATAGTCAAGGGATTTTATCTGTGTTGTCCCTTCAATTTTTCTCTGCCCTCGTTTTCTTCATTATCTGAAAGGCTAACGAAGTTGGAACCTAATGGTGCTGTCACATTACAACGTTTCTCGCCAATGCGCGACGACGTGTGTCATATTTTGGCGAAAATGGTATTCGTTGATGGATGGCAATGGTTGGCAAGGAGCGTCAGGTTATCGGCGAAGTTTTGTGCTTGCACAAAACTTTGGACGTGCGACAAAGCGCGGGTGCTAGCATTATGGTGACGTTAGGGGCGCGTTGAGATACGTTAAACGCGCTGGAATAACATTATGCGAATGCTAGGTACACGCCGCGCGCGCGGGAGGCTCATTGCGCCAAACTGTTTCTTTTTTGTTTGTTGTTGTTTTACGTCCTAGCAACATCCAAGGTCATATCAGGACGGCGTGCCAAACTTTTAATTTTTTTTCTCACAACGTCGGCCGCACGCTACCAATACGTTGCACTGATGGCGAAAAGTTTGCTGTGTCTCGACGATTAAATGTGATTTTGCGTGTTGGGGGCATGCCGGCGAGATACGTCGTAGTGTGACAGGGCTATTACACATGGATGTGGGGAGGAGATCTAGCACGTGCGTATAGGCAGCTTAGGGTATGCCCCGCTCTCTACTCCTTTGTTAGGTATTTCCCTCAATAATAAAATCTATTTAGACATCGCTCCACCGTTTGGGTGCAGAACATCGGCACTCACTTGTGCCCGTACGACGCGGGCGGTAGTGTGGCTACTCAGGAAAGCCAGTTATTTCTAACTACTTAGATGATTTTATAGTCATTGAGAGTACTGAACGAAGGGCATTAGAGGCAGTTAGTAGCTTTACTAACTTAACTTCTCAATTAGGCTTAAAATTGGCTCCAGATAAATGTACATCTCATAGCACTACGACAACCTGGCTTAGTTTTATAGTTAATTCCGTTGATATGACAGTCACACTTCCGCCCAAAATAATTAACGATGTACTAGAAGATTGCCTCAGCTGGAAGGAAAAGAATACATGCTCCAGGAACCAGCTGCAGAGTCTAGCTGGGAAGTTGCAGCATTTGTCCAAATGTATTAAGCCGGCTGTCAGGTTTTCGAATAGGGTACTGGAAGTGTTGAGGGCGTCACCCTATGTAGGCCAACATCCGTTTAATAAGGACCTTTTTTTTTTGTTGTTGTTGAAAATTTATACTGCCTATCATGGATAAGTCTGAATAGACTTGTTTTCACCATTAGACAGTTTGTCGATAGAAAGCCTACACTTTTACCGACCCAAGGGATTTTTAAACCTCCCACACCACATAGACATGGTATGAGAGCAACTGACCTTTGATGACACTGTAAGTTCTACACAGTGGTGGAAATTCAAAGTGGCAGAGGTGGGGGCATGGGGAATCGAACCACTGACCTTCAGATTAGCAGTCCGACCTAGAAAAAAGTCAGACACTCTAACCACTCCGCCACAGAGAACACCTACCTCAGGACCTGGAATGGTTTAAAAATGTTGCTCAACATTACAATGGTATCCAACTTATTCCAATGGGCCAAGGCAGGAGTGGGTGATAGAGTGTGACTCGACGCTTAAGGCAAGTGGGGCTTTCTTGGAAGTAGCATTTTATACGGCAGTATATAAGCCTGATCTACAGTCATCAGGGCTCTCCATAACTCAGCTGGAAGCACCCAATCTTGTTCATGCCGTTAAATTTCTCCTTCCTAGTGCCCCCCCCCCCATGAATACCTAGTTAAAGTAAATACTGATAACTTAGCGTCGCAACAGGTATTGGAGTCAGGAAGAGGGAAAGAAAAGATTCTTTGTGCATGTGCTAGACAGCTTTGGCTCATTGCTGCCAACCTAAATTTTTAACTAATGTTTTTGCATAAGCCAGGCACAGATTTAGTTCTAGTGGATGCCCTGAGCAGGGCGCCTCACTCTGAGTCAGCAAAGGAAAAGGCAACTAAGCTCTGTACTGGGCGTAATCTGAAAGAAATTTTTGTAGAAGCGAGTCTTGATGTGTTGCAATGTACGTTGTAATTACTTATGTATCTGGAAGATAGTAAAAATTGTTGGCTCTATCTTCCAGGATACTCACTGACTCACCATCAGCGCCTACTAGATGCGTATGTGAGTGCCTTAGCTCCGCGGACATGGATGAACAAGGTTGGGCATGTAAAGCTCTACCCAGAGTTTTGCACACGACACTCCGTCCGTGTATGATCTTCTCTCCTTTCTGCTATTGTTAAATGACTGGCTCAAATCCCCTGGAGCAGTTATGAACTACTTCAGCTTGTTTAAGTTGTGGGTGTCAGGTGGACCGGGTGATGGTAGTGCCTTCGATGCCCAGGAGGTTAAAACCTTCAAGCGGGGCGTATTTATGTCCTCTAACCATGTTACTAAAAGAGCCGTCCTGATTTCCCCAGAAGATCTCAAGGCAATTATTGTCTACCTGTGCCACCTGACACTCATCCCTATGGTTCTGGTGGCTGCGCTGCTGCTGGGCTACTTTATGCTGGGTAGGCAATATAACCTAGCACCTGCCTCTGTCGGGTCGAGCGTCCACTCACATGTCATTAGATATAAATATGTCAAACTAGAAGCCACGTCACTCACTGTGACACTATGATAAACTAAGACCAGGCCCACCTCTGCACTGCCCTTGGTCTTCAGGCTCCCTGCCTAGACAGACTCTGTCTGCTGTCCGGTCAGGTCATGTCCAGTTACGCTCGTTATCGTACCCCTCCCGGTGAATCGCCCGCCTTCCTGCTCCCTTCGGGTCTTCCACTGACCCTTCCAACTCTCAAGAGAGCGCTTAAGGTCTCGTCCTTCACGGCGTTTGGCCTGGATAAAGGTTTCACCCTCCACAGGCTATGGAGGGGCGCTGCCCAGGCCTGTCAAGGCGCAGGTCTGACCCTTGACAGAATCATGTCTGCCGGCACATGGCGCAGTACAGCGGTCAATGCGTATCTGCGTGCCGTCCACATTTGTGTGGCCCCGGCAGTGCTCGGTCGTTTGTTGGGTTGAGCGCTGCCACATACATAACGGGCTCATGTTGGTTTCAGTTGCATTTGTATTGTATTATTGTTATTGTTTCTATTCTATTCCAGGTTAGCTGATATCTGCTATCTACATGTGGTCGATTCATTCTGTAGACATCCTACTACTGTGTGTCCTAGTTAAGAGGCCCCTGCCGCCGAACCACGATAGTTTTTATTACTCATACGTTATTGTTCCTGCTATGACTCTTGACCGCGTCGGTCCATGAAACATTACATGTACTTCGGTATAGTAGTAGTGTAAGAAGGCCCTGTCGCTCAACTGATTTATCCGAGATGCTCACTTCATCGAAGTATGACATGTTTTATTCAGATGATAATAAATCTGATTCGAAAATTATATTCTGTGTCGATATTGGTGTCTCGTTAAGCGAATTATATATATATATATATATATATATATATATATATATATATATATATATATATGCATAATATATAATTCACTGTGATTATGGATCTGATGCATAATCACCACAAATATGGATTTTCTTGCTGGTACAGCAACATTAAGAAAAATGTACCTACAATATTATTGCATTTATATTTTATTTATTTTATTGCTGGTTATCACATTTTACTTATATTTATATTATTTGAAGGGAAGCCCCGTGCCGGGAGACTCGGGGCTGGGAGGCTGGGAGACGGTGCCAAGAGCACCGACAGCGAGAGGGTGCCGTCTCTCCCCCCCCCCCCCCCCCCGACCGCCCCTCATCCCCTATTCCTATTATAAATGCTATACATATACATATATACATATACATATACATATATAATACATATATGTACATATATATTATATATATGCAGACATATACACATATCTATGTATATACACATATATATGCATATAAATACATACTGTATTTAGAGATAACTGCAATACATATAGCGGTCCTCCATTTGTCACTGCTAAGATAATCTCTATATATGTACATATCCATGTACATGTATATGTATATATGCATTTATACCTATATACATATATATACAGATTTACATATAAAGATACATACGTGTAAATACATAATGCACACATTACATAAGCATTGATGCATATATAAGTATATATACATACACACACAGATGTACATATATACACATATGTACATACATGCACACATATGTACATGTATACATACATATGCATGTACACACGTGTGTGTACATAAATGTTATACATATATATACATTCTTAATTATTACTTTTCATTTCTATTCACATTATTTGGGGGGCATGGGGGGGTGGGGAGTCCGGCGCAGGATCGCATAAATGTATGTATATATACATATATATGGGTCACTCTCCTGAAAACTGGCCAGAAGTGTCACATGGAGAGTTAAAATTTAATATTTGAATTTTTTACATTTTTTGGTTGCAAATGAAAGCTGGAATTCTCCCCTTAATGGGGCTGTCACACTACGACGTAACGACGTCAACGTAGGGAGAACGTGAAGAACGTTGAACTTCTCGGCGTAGTATGCAAATTTGGGCACAAGTTGAACGTGGATGCAGCATAGTGGACGAGAGAGTAACGTTGGTAAAGCGTAGTGATACCGTCGTTCGACGAGAGAGGTCAACGTAATGACGCTGACGGAACGTTATGAATGTTATTCCATCGTCAGAAGAACGTTACGTGACGTTAGCTACGTCATGACACGTTGAACGTACGTTGAATGCACGTTCTCCTGACGTTCTCCTGACGTTCTCCTGACGTTGTCCTGACGTTCCCATTACGCCCCGTGGGCATTTGCACTTGGTTTAATGGGGTTCAACGTAGTGGAACGTAGTTGAACGTAGTGAGGAGCGTTGGAATAACGTCCGTTTAACGTCATTGACGTTCGCTGAACGTGAACAGAACGTACGGCGAACGTAAACCCTTACGTTCGACCTAGGTCGACACTTTTGAACATGTCCAAAACCTCAACGGAACTCGACGTAACACGACGTAATGTAACGTAGCTCGACGTCACTCTAACGTCATTATGACGTCATCATAACGTAATCCAACGTACATCAACGTAATGACGAAATATCACCACGTTAGGCTCACTTTGGCTCATTACGTCGTAGTGTGACAGGGGTATTACAGCTATGTAAAATATAAATTGATGAGATAAAAAATAAAGGTGTAGTCCATGAATAAGATATCTCTTATGGCAGTATAACATGTGCGTCACACGTGTAACACATGTTTAGGACACCACACAGTCTGGTTAATGAATATCTAATCAGAATTAAATAATATCATACTTAGAAGCATATTAATCATGGCATAATATACAGAAATATCTAGTGCTTATATTGATAAAAAAAAGTTATTCCCAGCCATGCTTTATTACTGAATAATTAGTGTACAATATTTGTGTGGCATCCAGACACCACGGTTACACGTGTGACGAAAAGTTGTAATGTTATTTCTGAAGACATTAAATTATATTTACTTTTAATTTAAGCATGCATACATGTTAATAAATACTTCCTCTTTGATTTGGGAACTGTTTTGTTTGATATATCAATGCAATACAATATGTTAATAAGGATTCAACTAAAAAGACCAAAGCTGCACACAGTTTTATTTTATTTCCCTTATTTCTTTCATCAAATCTGAACATGAATATGAAAAGTATAAGGAAAAAAATAAGTAGGAAGGTTTTTATTGATGTTTTAAAATCCCATCTCATGCTGACCAGTTTTCAGGAGAGTGACCCATATACATACATATATATTAACATATATGCATATATATGCATGCATATATATATATATATGTATAGGCATATACATATCCATCTACATTTACAGATACTTATATGTATAGATGTGTATATACCCACATATATATTATATATAATGTATACATAATATTACAATTTTAGGTGAAGAATAACTTACCAGTGTTCCTAAATGTAGGGATGACTGTGTCAGATGCTGCACAACAGTAATCCATTTGAAAGTAACAAGTTGACTGTTGTGTAGTGTGTGCCTTCAGAAATATGTTGGTGCAGTCCACTGTGGCAAATACCCTTATAAACCAAATCCAATCCACTCTCAGACCTATTCCAAGGGCATGAGCTCTGACACATTCACACTCAGTGAGCTCAGCTGTCAGCGGAGGTACAGCCCAGAGCTACATTGGCAACCTGATGTGTGAAAGCTTTCTTTGGAATTTTTGGTTAAAATCTTATTGTGAAAGTGTCAGAGCTTAGGCCCGTTGCAATAAGTATGATAGTGACACAGACTACACATGGGTTAACTTGAACCAGTTGTAAAAATATACAGAATTTCGGTTCAGAATTATATATTGGCAGAGAGCATTATTATCCACGGGCGACGGAGTGGGACCAAGGTGCCCCACTCGCTGCGTGACATATTAGGCTATGTGAAATATATGTTAATACATAGTGCCCGAGATTATGATGAGATGTTCCTATATAAGAGACAGTGAATGTTTGGTGAAATGTTCCCTCTATGCACCAGTAAGGGTGCAAGTGGAGAAGAAGGATATTTTTAATATATATATTTATTGTATTGTAACTGTCTGCAACTACCTGTTACCACAGGGCTGATGGGCAAGCACACCAGCCTCATCTACATACATTATGGAAACCACCTACACCTGGGTTGAGTGACAGCTACCCATATGGGGAACATCGCCACCAAGGCTGTGGAGGGTGCCTGATTGGCTGGCTGTGGGAGGCCCAGTCACCTGCACCCCTTTGCCCCACCTGACCACACAGCCTCATTTTGATATTGATTATTCTAGACATTCTGATCTATATGCTACTACAGGCACTACTAGACACTTCTGGACGGACTCTTGAAGTGAACACACTCTTCTCTTGGCCAGGAACACAGACACTCTGTCTGATGCTCCACCTTTCATATACAAACTGACCTGTGTGCAACAACCATAGGACTCTGGTTCAATGGGTTGTAGGCACTGATTCTGATACATACTAACTAGAGTAATGAGGCTCTGTGTGGGACAGAAGGTAAGGGGTCAGGGGATAGGTCACTAGTAGGTGAACAGGAGTTGATGCCAATAAAGCACAACTTCTTCACTGTCAATCTTGCGTGACTTGTCTTCCCTTTCTTCCTTATGAGAGATACAGTAGAGAGATTAAAGATAAGTATGTTGGAGAGGGGCATTAGGTGTGAACTGACAGACAGTTATCAGAACGCATCTAGGAAGAGTTTGTGGTATATCTGGGGCTCTGACGTCCGGGCATCCAGAAATATTACACAGTGACAAATGGAGGACCACTCTACAATATGTGATGCAGTCATCTCTGCATACAGTATGTATTGGTATATATATATATATATATATATATATATATATATATATTATGTTGTATATGTATATACATCTGCCTATGTGTATATGTATACACATATGTATATATGTAACCAGACAGGATGGCCGAATGAGTTGGGCATCCATCTCCTGTTTTGGGAGATCGTGGGTTCGAACCCTGGTCTAGTCAAACCGATGGCTTAAAGATTAATACTTGTCGCTTCCTCGCCCGGCACTCGGTATTATTAGGATAGGGCAAGGACTGGTTGGCTCAGTGTTAGGAGGTGTGAAATCTTTCTTTGGAATTGTTGGTTAAAATCTTATTGTGAAAGTATCAGAGCTTATGCCCCTTACAATAAGTCTGATTGTGACACAGACTACACATTGGTTAACTTAACTAACCAGTGACAAATGGAGGACCACTCTACAATATGTGATACAGTTATCTTTAAATACAGTATGTATTGGTATGTATACCTGGTATGCAGGTATAGCAGGTATAGCAATACCTCAGGGAGTTTGACGCCCCTGCCTTGCAGAGTTCTAAACCACTGCCTTGTGGTACAGGTCCTTGACAGAACCGAAGGCTAAGGGAGCAAACCCTAAACAGAAAACCATGTCACTGTGGCAGCATTAAGGGCGGTTGATGTATGGAACTCCCAACATCTCCTGACCAGCCACTGCAGGGACAAATAGATTTGCGCCTGTCTTGACATGTTCTTGCCGGTGTGAAACCTCTATTTGCTCCCCGAGAGAGTGCCGCTGGTAACTTGCAAAAGCCAGCAGCACTTCAACACTTTTGCAGGCAGCTTTCATGAAATGTACAACCGCACAAAACACCATACCGGCTCGGTCGTCGCCCGGGTTATCAAGGACCCGCGCTGCTCGAGCTCATCTTCCGTCGACAGCGGAAAATCAGCTAGGAGGAACACAACGCAACACAACACAACTACTGACAATTGCCCAATGGAACGTCAGGACTCTTCTCGACCGAGAAGCAGCTGACCGACCAGAAAGACGTACGGCACTAGTAGCAATGGAACTGGCAAAATACAACATCGACATTGCCGCCCTATGCGAAACAAGGTTCTCAGAGTCTGGTAGTCTCAATGACCTGGAATACTCTTTCTTCTGGAGTGGCAAACCCGAAGGAGAGAGAAGGGAGGCAGGAGTGGGCTTTGCTATCAAAAAGGACATCGTCACAAAGCTGACAGAAATGCCACGGCCAGTAAGTGACAGAATCATGACGATGAGACTACCTTTGAGCAAGGACAACTTTGCTACAATTATCAGTGTGTACGCTCCAACAATGACAAACCCAGATGATAACAAGGAGGCCTTCTACAACCAGCTGGCAAGTACGCTCAGTGACATCCCTCACACGGATAAGCTACTGCTGATAGGAGACTTCAATGCAAGGATAGGAAGAGACAATGACAAGTGGCCCTTGGTCATGGGCAAACATGGAATCGGGAAATGCAACTCCAATGGTGAGCTCCTACTGGCTTTGTGCTCTGAGTTCGAACTGATAGTAACACCATGTTCAAGCAGAAGGATGAACGCAAGACCACTTGGATGCATCCTCGTTCCAGGCACTGGCATATGATCGACTTCATCATCACAAGGTGCCGGGATAAGATGGACATCCACAGTACTCGAGCCATGCGTGGAGCTAACTGCTGGACCGATCACCAGATGCTAAGGTCAAAAGTGGCATTCAGAATACGAGAAAAACACAACAGGCAAGGGACAAATAAACCGACAAAGCTCAACACAGCAAAATTAAGTACCATCAGTCACAGGGAGAGCTTCAAGCGGGAGATGGACAGCGCTCTCGCACAATGGGAGGAGAAGGAAAGCCCAACACCAGATGAGGAATGGGCAGCGTTGCAGCAGGTTGTATACAACACAGCTAAAACTTATCTCGGCAAGCCAGACAGAAAACATCAGGACTGGTTCGACCCCAACAATCAGGAGCTACAGAATCTTATGAGCAGAAGAGACCAAGCCCACCAGAGAGTGCTGCAGACCAGGAACACTAGATCCACCACTGCAGCATACAAAGATGCCTGCAGATTGCTACAAAAATGCACCCGTGCATTGAAGTCAGACTGGTGGGAAATGAAGGCAGAGGAGCTGCAGAGAGCTGCAGACAGAAACAACATGAAGGGCTTCTACAGCGGACTGAAGGAAGTGTGGGGACCTGTGAAGAAGGGAGCTGTTCACCTGAAATCAACAGATGGAACGGAGACCTTTTCCGACAGCAAGAGAGTTGTGGCAAGATGGAGCGAACACTTCCAGAAGCTACTCAACGTCCCTGGTGACATAGATCACGAAGCTCTGAACAACATCCAGCAGCGCATTACCAAAACATGCCTCGATGAGATTCCAACCATGGATGAGATGGCTAGAGCAATCGCCAGCCTGAAAGATGGCAAAGCACCTGGGGGTGATGGAATTCCTGCCGAGGTATGGAAGCATGGAGGAGACAATCTGCTCAAAAGACTGCACCAACTAATCACCAATGCCTGGGAGGAGGGTTCTGTACCCCAAGCATGGAAGGATGCCAGCATTGTAACCATCTAAAAGAAAGGTGATCGAACAGACTGTGGGAACTATAGAGGAATCTCTCTTCTTTCCATAGCAGGGAAGATCTTCGCCAGGATCCTACTCAACAGACTATCTATTCACATAACACCTGGTGTGGTTCCAGAGTCACAGTGTGGCTTCAGAGGTAACCGGAGCACTGTGGATATGATATTTTGTCTCCGACAGCTACAAGAAAAGTGCATTGAGCAGGACCGACCACTGTACATGGTATTTGTCGATTTCACTAAGGCATTTGATACAGTCGGGAGGACCGGGCTATGGCAGCTACTGAGGAAGTACGGATGCCCAGAGAAGTTCACAACTATGATCGAGGCTCTACATACAGGAATGATGGCGAACGTTAGTGCTGGAGGGGAAGTCTCGGAATCGTTTGGGGTTACCAATGGGGTCAAGCAAGGTTGTGTACTGGCCCCCACGCTCTTCTCCATCTTCCTATCAGCAATGCTAGACGAGGCTTTCCGAGACATGGGGGATGGCATCTATATACAGTCCAGACAGAGCGCTGACCTATTCAATGTCGCACACTTCAGAGCGAAGACCAAGACTACTCAGATACTGGTGAGAGAGCTACTATTCGCAGATGACAGTGCACTGGTTGCCCACTCTGCTGAAGAGACCCAGAAAATAGTGGACGCTTTCTCCGATGCATCAAAGAAGTTTGGCCTGAAAATTAACATCAAGAAGACGGAGGTGCTGTACCAACCCAACTCTACAAGAACCCGAGAGGAGGAGATCATGGTTGACGGAAACAAGCTGAACTCTGTTCCGGAATTCACCTATCTCGGATGCACAATATCAAGTGATGGACGCATTGATGCTGAGATACAGAGGAGGATGGCCAAGGCTAGCGCATCTTTCGGCCGACTACGCCAGAGACTCTGGAACAACCACCATGTGTCCATTCGGGTCAAAGGTAAGATCTACCGCGCAATCGTGCTATCCACCCTACTATACGGAGCCGAGGCCTGGACAGCGTACAGACAGCAGGTGAAAAAGCTGCATGCCTTCATGATGCGACATCTGCGTTCAATCATGAGGCTAACCTGGAAGGACAAAGTGACGAATAAGGAAATACTCGAACGGATGGGGCTGCCCTCTATGGAAGATCTTCTGATCAAAAAGAATCTCCGGTGGACTGGACACCTCATGAGGATGTCATCAGACAGGCTACCAAAGCAGATCCTCTATTCTCAACTGTCTTTTGGCTACAGAAAGAGAGGGCGCCCCCGTCTCCGGTTCAAAGATACCATCAAGAGAAACCTGAAGCTGAGAGACATTAAGACCGACTCATGGACACAACTCTCACAGCAGAGAGCTAAATGGAGAGCGGCAGTCAAGTAATGAAAGCAGTCTTTGTCGCATCGCGACCGACAGCATGATGATGATGATGATGATTGGTATGTATATACATATATGGATAAATGCATATGTTATATGTATATACACATTTGTATATGTATACTTATATGCATACCCATGTATCTTTATATGTATATCTATATATATATCCGTATATAAACATATTTTTGGTGAGTATTCTAGTCCGGTTTGAAATGTATCGATTATGTAATGGACGGGTAACGGAGGGGTAACGGATGGGTAACATATGGGTAACAGATGGGTAACGGACGGGCAACGGACTGGCAACGGACGGGTAACGGACGGGCAACGGACGGGCAACGAACGGGTAACGGACGGGTAATGGACGGGTAAAGAAGGCCTTCCGGCGCCGGAACTCCCGGCCTCCCAACGCCATATACATCTATCTATATGTACATGGATATACACATATACAGTAAAACCTCTTTAAACGACCACCTCCACAGATCGACCACTCCCTCCACCGACCACCTCCCTAAATGGACCACTTAAATTCGGTCCCAACGTTGGTCGATTTAGAGAGGTGTTACTGTATGTATATATATATATATATAATATATATATATATAAATATATATATATATATATATGTATACATGTACATGGATATGTATATATACATATATATGCATACATGTAAATATATATGTCTGTATATGTATATATGTATACATGTATTTGTATGATCCGGCGCCGGGCCTACCAGCCTTCTGGTGCCGGGCCTTCCGGCGCCGGAACTCCCGTCCTCCAAACGCCGGAACTGCCGGACTCCCAACGCCGGTTCTTCCTCCACACCTCTCCTCCCTCCCCCCGAAATTATATGAATAGAAATTAAAAGTAAGAATCAAAAATACAATAAATAAAATATAAATGAATTAATATTTAAGGTAATGTTTTTTTTATGTTGCTGTATCAGCAAGAAAATCTATATCCATGGTGATTATGCATGAGATCTATAATTACAGTGAATGTTATTATATATATATATCTATATATAAGCAAACAAAACTATAACTACATGATGCACAACAGTCCCCACAGGACCTCCCCCAATAGCAGATGGAAGTTTCTGGGTGTGCCACAGACCAGCATACTACCCCCATGGATGACTGGAGGTGTCCCTATTGTTTGGGATTGATGGCTATACCAACACAGTATCAGCATGAGCAGTTCTGGCTTGTAGCCATTTCTTGTAACTAATGAATTATTTCCTAATATTCACTGTTAATTTACTCAATCTGGTCCCAACTAAATGTCCTGGAAATATTAAACAAATTAGATTTTTTAAATTGCTTTCTAGTGATGTATTCTAATATGAAAACATCCCAAAACTCAGTGTTCCACACCCATATTTGTGAACCTGCACCTTAATCCTATATAAAATTCGACCTTGGTAATTGAACCGGGGTCAAATGAGGTATTTTAACCACCATAGCTCAAACGAGATAAGCTCTCCAACCTGTATATACACGCATATGTATATTTATATGCATACCAATGTATGTTTATATGTATATTTATATCTATATTTATAGGTAACTGTTCGTATGTAGAGCCTACCCCCCCCCCCTCCCCTATGATCCACGCCCCGCGCGCGACGCGGGCGTGAGCGGGGGGGGGGGGAGGTGCAATGCGAGTTTTTGGTGAGTCCCATGAGAGTTTTTGGTGATTCTGGTTGCCAGGTGAACGAGTGGTGGCTGCCTCACGCCACCCCCGTGACCGTCCCCCGCCCCACGCCACCGTTGTGGCGTGGGTGGGGGGTGGTGGGGAGGGGAGTTACAGCGCAGCTTCACTATATATATTATATATACCTCCATATGCGTACGCATCTCTAAGTCTATATATGTATATATGCATGCATATGTATGTATATGCATGTATATGCATGTTTATGTATAATATTTATATATGTACACACATGTTTGTGCATGCATATATGTATATATATATATGTACATGTGTATGTATGTATACACATATATGCATAAATGCATATGTAATATGTATACACACATATGTATATGTATATTTATATGCATACCCATGTACAATATAACCCTGTTAAACCAAACTTGAAGGGACCCTAGATATTTGTTTGGATTAACCGATCATCGGTTTAACCGAGCTTTGGGAATGACTTTGACTTTGAGTCAGCATGCATTGCACATGTAATATACAATGTATGTGGTCACTTTGATTATTGTTGTTTTTTTATGTATGTACAGTATTACCCCGTTAAACCCTGCTCGGTTAAAGCAAACGATCGGTTAATCCAAACTTTTTTTTGGCGGCCCGGCAAAATACTACAATTTATCATATAAAAAAGTCAGTGGGGTCTCAGATGACCTTATAACCACATGAAAGTTTGGTTTAACCATATCGGAGTGGCCTGGGGTCCAATAATTTTGTTTGGATTAACCGATCATTTCGATTAACTGACTTTGCTTTAACAGACTTTTTTATATGATAAATGGTAGTATTTTGCCGGGCCGCCAAACAAAATTTGGATTAACCAATCGTTTGGTTTAACCGAGCTTGATTTAACATGGTTATGCTGCATGTGCACATGTATATTTATATGTATATCCGTATATAAACGTATATATATGTAGTGCCTCCCCCCCCCCCCCCCCTATCCGAGCGTGGGTGCCAACCCTGAGCGCGGGGCGTGGGCGTAGTGAGCCAGTGAGAGTTTTTGGTGAGTCCCATGAGAGTTTTTGGTGAGTCCCGTGTTTTTTTTTTTAGTGGAGCCGTTAGAGTTTTTGGTGAATCTGGTTGGCAGATGAGCGAGTGGTGGCTGCCGTCATGCCCCCCCCCCTCCCCCCGACAGCACCCCCACCCCCTACACTGCCATTGCAGCAGTGATGGGGGTGGGAGGGGAGACGGGTGCGGGGGATGATATATATACATATATACACACATATACATATATTAATAAACACTTTATTACATTTAAAAAGGTCTGCATAGCCTCCCAGCTTCCCGGCTCCGAGCCTCCCTCCACCACATCCCAAATATTTGAATAGAAGAAAAAAGTAATATCCAAAAGTAAAATAAATCAAATAAAAATACTATAATATTTAAGCTAATGGTTTTTTTTATGTTTCTGTATTAGCAAGAAAAGCCATATACATGGTGATTATGCATGAGATGTATAATCACAGTGAATTATATATTATGTAAATACATATTTGTATACAAAAATATATCTAAATGATGTACAACAGTCCCCACAGGACCTCCTCCCCCAGTGGAAAGTGGAAGTATGTGAGTGGGCCACATACCAGCATATACCCTGATGGTTGACTGAAGGTGCCCTATTGTTTGGGATTCATGGCGATACCAACACAGTACTGTCATGGCCAGTTCTGGCCTGTAGCTATTTGTTGTAATTAATTACTTATTTCCTAATATTCACTGCTAATTTACTAAATCCGGTCCCAACTAAATGTCCTGGAAATATTCAGGAAATTATATATAATCTTTTGCTTTCTAGTCATGTATTTCAATATGGAAACAGCCCAAAACTCAGTGTGTCACAGCCAAAACTGTCAAACTGCACATTAATCTTATATAAAAGTTGACCTTCATAATTCCATAACCCCCCGTAGCCCAAACGAGGTAACTCATGTGATTCTGAGGATTGTGTCATTAGTTCCAAGTCACGTGGTTCTGAGACTTGTGTCATTAGTTCCAAGTCACGTGGTTCTGAGGTTTGTGTCGTTAAGCTCCCAGTCACGTGGTGCTGAGGTCTGGCAAACCCGAGAACGTTGAACCACGTGACGCGACACGTGACCCCGAACCTCACGCACCCCGACACCCGCAACAAGATGAGACGAGAACCGGCCGAGCGCGACGCCCCGCCCCTGACACGGCGCGCGTGAGATAATCTGATAATCCAAATTCCCGTAAAAAAGTGACTTCCCAGTCACTTTACTATGCAGAGTAAACTGAACCCCTTTCTTATATTGACTCCCCACCAAGTTCCTTTTTCATAAATGCTTAAGTCTTTGCTAATAAGAATTGGTTGACAGGGCGCGGTGGCAGAATCGGTAGAGCGAGGGCCTCACATGCGGAAGGTCGGGAGTGCGGTTCCCGGTCGAGTCAAATCAATGACTTATAAAATTTATACTTGTTGCTTCCTAGCCTGGCGCTGGGCATTAATAGGATATGACAAAGACTGGTTAGCTCAGTGCCAGGATAATGTGACTAAGTGGGATAACAGGTCATGGTACTGGCAGCCTGATTTCCCAGTGAGGCAGCACTATAAAGTCGCCATGAGTATGCACTGTCACAAGTCGGTACCCATCCTGATATGACCTTAGATGTTGTCAGGATGTACAACTCCAACAACCAATCATTGATTGTTACCTTTGGTTAAACGAATTACAAAGACATAAATGCAACATTTGTATTTCAAACAAACGTCTTCCACAATATACATACACATATCTATATCAAAATCCATGAAAATCAGAAGCTATGCATATCATATCTTTAAAGTAACAAAATAGTCGACATATGCCCTAACCTACCACAAAGATTCTTTAACCTATAGTCACAATATGATAGCGGGAGTCACTTTATTATGCATCATAAAGTGACTGGGCACAGCGCACAGCGCACAGCGCACAGCGCACAGCGCACAGCGCACAGCGCACAGCGCACAGCGCACAGCGCACAGCGCACAGCGCACAGCGCACAGGTTTACAGGCAGTCAGACCACTGTCCGCCCACACCCGAGCATCATGTCTGACGGGCCGGTTTAGAGTTGGAAGATATTTGCTGGCTCTTAGTTATTTAGCGCTTCATCAAGGCTGAGGGCCCTATGATAGAGCTGTAGGCCCGAATGACCCTCATCAGCATAAATTAGTG
Source organism: Branchipolynoe longqiensis (assembly GCA_030323885.1). Lineage (NCBI taxonomy): Eukaryota > Metazoa > Annelida > Polychaeta > Phyllodocida > Polynoidae > Branchipolynoe > Branchipolynoe longqiensis. Next base: position 16,387,148 of record CM059197.1, read on the forward strand.
TGACGCAGGCGGGAAATACGGGGGAATGCTCTACGCACGAGATCGAAAACATGCTTATGGAGCAGTCACACTACGACGTGTTGGCCCGGCGTGCCGCCAACGCGTATAACGCGTCGAGAAACGTCAAACTTTTCGGCGTGTTTTGCGAAAAACTCGACACAGCGCAGCGTGTTGGCAGCGCGTTGCTGGCATGTTATTCTAAAAAGTTGCGCCGCGTTCCCACGGTCTTATCGACGCGTTATCGCCGTGTTATCCACGTGTCGCCAGCGCGTTAAACCAAGTTGGCGGGTTGCAAGCGTGTTTTCAACGCGTTCTCGGCTTGTCGCCAGCGCGTTAAACCAAGTCGGCGAGTTGCAAGCGTGTTATCAACGTGTTGTGGACGTGTTATCGGCGGCCCGCAACACGTCGCGGCGTCGGTACATGTTGAGGGATAGCAACGTGTGAATGGACACGTCGGTGCGCGTCGGGCCGCGTCAAGGTTTTGTGCAAGCACAAAACCTTCGACGGGCCGCAAAGCGCGCCAGTGTGTTGGCGGGCACGTTACGGACGCATTAGCAACACGTCGACACCCGTTGGCGGCGCGCCGGTGGAATGCTGGCAGGACGTTGATCAACGTCGGTTAATGTTGGCCTTTTTTTCCCCAAAATGCGACCGTTCCGTCGGCTCGTCCGTCACGTCCGATCGACGGGTAGTCGGCGCAATATTGGCATTGTTCCAGCGTTTCTCGGCGCGTTGGACGTGTTGCCGGGATGCCTGGACCCGTTGGCCGCGCGGTGTGGACGCGCTGCGGGCGCGTCCTAATGTGTTGCTGGTGGGTATGTACGCGTTGACACGGTACTAACACGACACCAATGCGCCATCAACGCGCCGACAGCGCGCTGACAACACGCCGATGGCACGCTGGGAACACGCTGGTGCGACATTGACATGTTTTTTTACCGCGCGTCGAAACGCGTTGGCCGCGCGCTCATAGCACGCTACTAACACGCTGCGCCCTGTCAAACTTTCTCCCAAAACGCCGAAGAGTTGGACGCGTGTCAACGGGTTGCAAATATTTTGCGCGTTGCCGGCGCGCCGGTGAGAAACGTTGTAGTGTGACAGGGCCTTAAGTAAAGCAGGGTATGAAGGAGCAGGGTACTGCAATAAGCAAGTATATGGAAGCTACAAGGAAACGATCACAGCTTGTAGTAGTACTTATTCTCATTGACATGACACTTCTTGACGCACCTGACATGCTGTGTTACACCTCCCTGTGTGTACCGGGCGAGGGGAAGATCGGGAGTTCAGTTCCCAGTCGAGTCAAAACAATGACCATTAAAATTTATACTTGACACTACCTAGCCTGGTGCTTGGCATTAATAGGATAGGGCAAGGACTGGTTAGCTCAGTGTCAGGATAATGTGACTGAGTGGGATATTGGGTCATGGTGCTGGCGGCCTGATTTCCCAGTGGGGCAGCACTATAAAGTCACCATGAGTGTACACTGTCACAAGTCTGTACCCGTCCTGATATGACCTTAGATGTTGCCAGGATGTAAAACTCCAACAACCAACGTCCCAACCTACCTGTGTATGGCGTAGCTGGAGCTGTCCTCCTGTTGCCGGGTGCCCGGCCAGGTTGCAGAAAGCCCTCGTGGTGTGGCTACTTTGTGGGTGCCCTCAGCGTTCCTGGATATAGAAGACTGCTAACCCAATCAGCGTTTTGCATAGCGCTACACCCAATCAAATATAAAAATATATTATGAGCCACTAGCACAACTCACGTCCAGTTCTTGTCGAGCTGTTACGTGACCATGCCGTGCCACGTGGACGACTAGCAAACCCCAACATGCCCGATTTAACAGCGGCGGCGGATGTTGAACCCGTGCGAAGTGATCCCATAATGCACCGCGCCTTATCCCCTTAGTTCCTCCACACCTCGTAGGGCGGCGCCGCGGAGACAAAGTAGGCCCACGGACCGAGACCGGCGGTAGGGGCCGGGATCAATGAGGGGCGCATGCTCGGAACGGGCGGGAAGGCGGGAAAATGGGAAGGCGGGAAGGCAGCCGAGACACGTGGGGCAAATGAAGGCGGGACGCGGAGTGAGCGGGCTCCAGTGTGCGACTGACGGGGTCTCATTGAACATGCGCACTATCAACCGGCACCGAAGCACGGCCAGGCCGCCCACCAACCGGCCAACAGTGCGGGCGTCTGGTGTCGCCTTGTGTCATCTTTCGTTGTTTGCTGTTGTCTGCTGTTGTCTCCTGTTGTCTGATGTTCTCTACTGTTGTCTACTGTTGAATGTTGTCTACTGTTGCATGTTGTTGTCTGCTGTTGTCTGCTGTTGTCTGCTGTTGTCTTCTCTTGGCTGCTGTTGTCTGCTGTTGTCTACTGTTGTCAACTGTTGCATGTTGTTGTCTTCTGTTGTCTGCTGTTGTCTTCTCTTATCTTCTCTTGTTTGCTGTTGTCTGCTTTTGCATGTTGTTGTCTTCTGTTGTCTACTGTTGTCTGCTGTTGTCTTCTCTTATCTTCTCTGATTTGTTGTTGTCTACTGTTGTCTGTTGTTGTCTACTGTTGCATGTTGTTGTCTGGTGTTGTCTACAGTTGTCTGCTGTTGTCTTCTCTTATCTTCTCTTGTTTGCTGTTGTCTGCTGTTGTCTGGTGTTGTCTGATGTTGTCTACTGTTGTCTGCTGTTGTCTGATGTTGTCTCTTCATGTCTCCTATTGTCTTCTCTTGTTTGCTGTTGTCTGCTTTTGCATGTTGTTGTTTGCTGTTGTTTACTTTGTCTGCTGTTGTCTTCTCTTATCTTCTCTTGTTTGCTGTTGCCTGCTGTTGTCTGCTGTTGTCTGGTGTTGTCTGCTGTTGTATACTGTTGTCTGGTGTTGTCTGCTGCTGTCTACTGTTGGCTGCTGTTGTCTGATGCTGTATGTTGATGTCTTCTGCTGTCTACTATTGTCTGCGGTTGTCTTCTCTTATCTTCTCTTGTTTGCTGTTGTGTGCTGTTGTCTGTTGTTGTCTACTGTTGCATGTTGTTGTCTGTTCTTGTCTGCTGTTGTATACTGTTGTCTGCTCTTGTCTTCTTTTATCTTCCGCTGTTGTCTACTGCACGATCAGCGTGTAGAATGGCTACAGTTCGAATCTGTGGTTGTGTAGGCAGGCTATAGTGAAATCAATACAGGCAAAGAGAAAGGAAGAGTATGAAGTGTAAAGGAAGAGAGAGAGTGACGCCCTCTGGTTTATTATTTATATGGCTACATGGGTTCATTGTCGAGTATCACCCCACCCCTTTCCCCTAATGGGAAACAAGCATTCTTGGCCCTACCAATAGGGATCCAGCATTCCTGGTCCCCATGGTTACCAGTGGTCTGCCCACCACCACCAAGCTGTGTGGCTCCCCTGGCCACCACCAACCTTGAGCCTGAGTGTGGTGATCCTCCCCAGCAGAGGGAGATGGGGTAGGACCTGAGTGCCCCTTACACACAGCCCTGCCAGCACCACTATGTCTATTTACATCCCACTCAGGCACCACCAGCACTTACATATATATACATACATGCGCTTGGTCACGTACACCTGTTTAGTAATAGAACATGTGTATTCCCCCCAATGCTGTAAATCGGAATATTTTACAAGTGTATATGGCCTACTAATACGTTGTTCAAATGCTGCAGCACTATCAACATATACTAATACATTGCTAAACGCTGCAGCACTATCAGTGTATAATAATACATTGTTAAGTGCCATAACACTATCAGCCCACACTCTGCAATTCTGCAGCACGGCCAGCGTATAGGCCCTACTAATACATTGTTCAAATGTTGCAACACTATCAGCATATAATAATACGTTGCTAAAAGCCACAGCACTATCAGTGTATACTAATACATTGTTAAAAGCTGCAGCACTATCAGTGTATACTAATATGTTGCTAAAAGCGGCAGCACTATCAGTGTATACTAATACATTGTTAAAAGCCACAGCACTATCAGTGTATACTAATACATTGTTAAAAGCTGCAGCACTATCAGTGTATACTAATATGTTGTTAAAAGCGGCAGCACTATCAGTGTATACTAATACATTGTTAAAAGCTGCAGCACTAATAGCATATACTAATATGTTGTTAAAAGCTGCAGCACTATCAGCATATACTAATACATTGTTAAAAGCTGCAGCACTATCAGCATATACTAATATGTTGTTAAAAGCTGCAGCACTATCAGCATATACTAATACATTGTTAAAAGCTGCAGCACTATCAGCATATACTAATATGTTGTTAAAAGCTGCAGCACTATCAGTGTATACTAATACATTGTTAAAAGCTGCAGCACTATCAGCATATACTAATACATTGTTAAAAGCTGCAGCACTATCAGTGTATACTAATACATTGTTAAAAGCCACAGCACTATCAGTGTGTACTAATACATTGTTAAAGTTGCATGGTCCGATGGCATTTGAATTTTTGTCTTATTTTTTAGATAAATATATCAAAGTGATCATTATGATTCTCATAATGATCACTTTGATATATTTATCTAATCATTAGTCTGGAGTAATTTTGATGAAAAATGACTAGTTTTGATACAGTATGAGCTGAAAGAACCCAAAATAACTTCGACAAGCTTGCCAAAAGTCCCATGGCTTTGACCCAGATGGTCATCTCGCAGTCACCACGTGATGTGAGATGACCTACTAATCCTGGAATCTGACAGGGCTGTAGGTAGGTATTTATGTTTGGGGTGGGAACATTCTGGGAACGGATTGGTGCCATAGGCCCGTGGCACTAGGGTTTTTAACCAAATATTATTTTGTAGAAAGGTTAATTTGATTTATATCTATCGAATTGACCAAGTAGCATTGAATATCCAACATCACATGTACATTGGTATATGATTGACATCGTCCCAATGGCAGACATTTCAAAACATCAAACTATGCAATTTTAATCAACAAATGTTTAGAAATTATTTGAAATTACACAATTTGATTAATTATATCAATAGAATTGACCAAAGCAGCATTGATCGGCCAATACTAATATATATATATAAACTTCAAAATTTTAATTACCCAAATTGGTTAATTATATTCATAGCATTGACCAAACAGCATTGAATATCCAACATGGAGGGGAGGGGCAACATCCACCTCATTTCCCCTTCCCCTCTATGCCACTTGGTCTACTTGGTTGGGGAGACTAATGAGGTCACAAGATTGGCCTAATTGGTTAATGGCCTCCCTGCATAATGGGTGTTTCAAACTGAGTGTTCAAAGGGTTGAGGTTATAAATTCACTGGTTATTCTGTATATGCTGTCCCAAATCTTTAGCTAATACACTAGTATCTAAGTTGGATATATATGATCAAATGTAAGTAGTTGTTTTAATTTTGACAAAATTATATTTCATCGGACCATGCAACTTAAGTGCCGCAGCACTATCAGCATACACTAATATGTTGTTAAAAGCTGCAGCACTATCAGTGTATACTAATACATTGCTATGCGCTGCAGCACTGTCAGTGTATAATAATATGTTCTAAAACGCCACAGCACTATCAGCATGTACTAATACGTTGTTATATGCAGCAGAACTATCAGCGCATACTAATGTGTGGTGCAGATGCTGCAGTCCTGTCAGCGTATACTACTAATATGTTGTTAATAGATACAGCACTATCAGGGTGGGGCTGTCTGAAGGAGGATGTAGTAGGGTGGGGCAGTAGGCCCTATGGAGTCCGGTGGGGAAGAATCTAGTAAAGGCCCTGTCACATTATGACGCATCTCGCAAGCGTGCCGCCAACGCATAAAATCACTTTTTTTACGTCGAGATACATCTAACTTTTCGGCATAGCGGGAAAAGTTGGACGTCAGCGCAACGTGGTGGATGTAAGCGTCGCGTCGGTCTGACATAGTGGTAACGCATATCGACGGATGAGAAAAAAAAGAAAAAGATTTTTGGCACAAAGTGTGGCTAACGTGCCTCTAGCGCGTGCGGCGTTTACATAGCGATGGCATAACCCACTCCCAACATCCCGCTGGTGACCGTTAAACATGTTGCACAATGTATGAGTACATAGTGCCAGCGCATGAGCGACGCATGTCCAACAACAGTCCAGCACATTTTGGCATTGCGCCAGCATGCACCCAGCACACACAACATTGGGGTAACGTGTGAGTAATGTATGCCAACATGTGGGGGGCACCCGACCCACCCGTGCCTGCAGTCTGGCTCTCTCCTCACAACACCTCCAGCATGCCAGGGGAAAAGACCTCATCAGCAGCCAGCCAGTTTGGCCAGGGACGCAGCAAAGGGAAAGGGAAAGGGAAACACAGGAAGAGGATGATGGGGGAGAAATCCCTATCTCCACCACAATCTCCAGCATCTCCTCCTGTGAGATCTCCTCAGTGGATATCGCCATCTAGCCAGCCTGAGGAGACGATTGAGATGCAGTCCACATCCTCGGTCCTGCCCCTCGTCCGTCGCCTCCACCTCATCAAACACGCAGCAGGGGCCAAACAAGAGGAGGGTGAGGAAGTGCAACTGCACTCTGACCACAGCAGACGAGGAGCTGATGCTGAAGTTACTGCAGGACAACCCCGTCATATGGAATGTCAGGATGAGTGACTACCGGCAGACGGACAAAAAAGGGAAGCCTTGGGAGGACCAGGGCGAAAGGATGGGCAAAACTGCAGGGCTTCTCCAGGGCTGGTTCAAGTCCCTATGTGACTGTAACACGAGGCTGCACAAGAAGAAGAGCGGTGACGGTCCTCCCCTGAACACCGAGAGGGAGCAGTGGATCATGGACAAGTTTGGCTTCCTGACTTCAGTCGTCAGGTACCGGCCTGATCCCTGCAGAACTGTAAGTAATATATATCTTACTGACATTGTAACTTGCAATGATGTGGATTTTATTCATTATAGATAAATCTATGTATTCTGGATAAATCTATGTATATATTTTAATGGCATTATAATTTGCAATGATGCGCTTTTTTGTATTCTTTACCTCATTTTGGCCAATCAATTTGTATTCATGTTACTTATGGTGCTTTAATTATTGTGTCTTGCAGGTGCTGGCCGCCATAGACGCAGCTCAGGGGGATCTGGGGGTTGCAGAGTCAGCCTGAGCTGAGCTGCAGATCAGGGTGGACGAGCAGCCGGGCAGACCCAGAACCCCAGCCTCGGCCTGAGACAGGGCAAAGGAGGAGAGCAGTCTGCTGACAACTCTCCAGCAGTGCGTTGATGAATCCGGGTAGCTGCTTGAGACCCTGAAGCCGGTTGCATCATGGACCATGATGGTGGGGACGGCCTTTGGTCATTTCATCAGGGACACAATGGAGACTATGTCTAAGAGCCAAGAAAAGAAGGTGCAGGCTGGGATTTATCGCATCCTGTCGGAGGTGCTGGATGATGAGGTAGACAACGATGAGTGACCCATGCACATGGAGCCGTCCAGGTCCAACCCCTCCACGGTGTGTCCTGTGCGGCCCCCGTCTGTGACGTCGTGGCAGTCAACGTCATCGCGCGCGTCCTCCTCTCCATCGCCGAGCGAGATGTACCAGCCGTATCCCCACCAGTGGAGACACCAACCACCACCAGGATCCCCATGGGCATCACAGAGCCAGGAGTATACGCTGCAGTACATGATGCAGTCAATGCAGCACCAGCTGACGGCGCAGGTACTGCAGCTGGTACTCCCATGGGTCTGCCTCCACCGGTGGGGATGCCTTCACCACCTACAGCCCGTCCAGCACCTTCAGTAGCATCACCTCTGGCAGCACCTGCAGCTCTGGCAGGACTGTCAGTAACGCCACAACCGACCGGCAGTTCCATCGCCAGGGTGTGGGTTTCAGCACAAGCGGTGCTGAACCAGTCCACCAGTACTCCGACAGCCGCGGACAGTTTGCTGAATCTGTCCAGGCTGTTGGGGATTTCCAACGTTTCCAACTTGAACATTGAGGCACAGGAGCTGTTTGCTCCTGCGGGAGACATGGCCACCCCACCAAAGGCCCCGGAGGCTAAGTGACTGTAATGTTGGTGCTGTATATATGTATATATTTATTGTTTGTAGTATGTAAATATTGTAGTCATGTATATATGTATATTTGTTATAATGTAATTATTATGTGCCTCTATACACTATTTATCAAATATTTGTTTAAATAAAACTATATGTATTTTAATCCAGATTTTGGTCTCTGACTCTATTTCTTTGTAAACATTATTTATCCTTATTATACAAATCCCCCCAAATGCAATGTGATAAAAATAAATTAAATCAAACTTAAAATAATTTAGGCCTGTGCCCAGTTAGCCGACTTCACAATAAGTGACATGTTAAATTTGGCCCTTAAAAAGTAAGTAATCTTCCCCATAAAATAACCTTCCCCATCCAAATTAATAAGTGACATGTAAATTTGTCAGTGTAAAAGTAATCTTCCCCACCCAAGTTAATAACTGACATGTAAATGTATCAGTGTATATAATTGGGCCCAGAACAAAATAAAGTTACCTACCCCACCCAAGTTAATAACTGACATGTAAATTTGTCAGTGTATATAATTGGAACCAGAAAAAAAAACCTGACATGTAAATTTGTCAGTGTATATATAACTGTACCAAGACAAAACAATTCTCCTAAATCTTCCCCACCCAAAAAAATAACTGACACCTTAAAGTTGCCTAGTCCGATGGTTTTGAGTTTCTGAAATTTTCTGAGATAAATACATTAGGTTGATCATTATTATGTATCTTACTTTAGCTTGAAGTAACTTTTATTTTAAGTTGTTAACTTTTGAGATATTTGAAGTGGAACTATGCAAACTTAATTTTGGCAAGCTTGTCAAAACTCTGACCCCATAGGCTTCTGCAGTAACAGGTTCTATTCAATTGCCTCAGTATTCCCTTCTACGTGGTGACAAATGTTTAATAAGTACACCAGTATCTAAGTTAGATATCTAGAATCAAATTTAGATAATTGCTTTTTTTTGTAATTGATATTTTCATCGGACTATGCAGCTTTAAGCTTGGTTCGGTATCAACAACAGATATTGATACCTTTTATTTAAACCAATAGAACTATCACATTTTTTTACTATCACAGTAAATATCACAAATGAGAGAGATCACAGTAGAATAACATCACAGTACAAAGACATTACTAGATCATATTGTCCTGCCATTCAACTGAACCGGCTGGGGAGTTGGTGCCACGGTAGTGTTTTGAACCTAAGTTCAAAACACTATGGTAGTGTTTTGAAATTACGTTCAAAAGAGTACTGTTAAGTTCAAAACACTACCCCTGCGTACGTTCAAAACACTATCATGACACAGCAGTGTGGTCTGTAGTGCCACAAAATGTAACCTACTGTATACTGCCCCACTTTATGGGGCTGTCATATTACGATGCATCGTGCAAACTTATGGTGCAGTATATGATTTTTTGCCGCTACGCCGGGATATGTTGTTATGCATTACACGTGTGTTAGGTGCGTATTAGTATACCTCAATGTACGTCGATGGTTGTCGACATATGGCGGCGCATGTAAGGGGGTCGCCGAAGTTTTGTGCATGCACAAAACTTTCGACGTATGACAATGCATGGGTGCTTACGTTACGCCTATGGTAGGTGTACGTCAAGATATGCTAGACGCGCATTGGAGGAGCATTGTTCTTACGGTGTCCTACATTGACTTTCGTTCTTCTGACAGAGAGCCTTCAATCCGCACGTTGGCAATGTGACGCCAACGTAAAATGACGTTGTTCTATGCATAACATATGGCCGACGCGCTGTTGGCGTTTCTCCGTATCTCGACGTATTTGACGTATATGGTGTATGTCTGGTGCTCGCTTAATGTTGGCCGGCACTCTGGGAATGAGCCATGAGCGTTCTGCGAACGTATTGTGAGTGTTTTGGCCTGCAGGAATACCAACTAGCCATTCTCCAACATCACCATAATGTTAAGCAATTGATAATTTACCATGTCACCAGATGGATACAACGTCGACTGAGAAGAATGTGGATCACAGCATGGATCAAGGGGCGGCGACAGTTTGGTTTGTACAACCAGCCCTTGTCGTACAAATGACAAGGGCTGGTTGTACAAATCAAACGAGTTTGATGTACTGAGGTGTTTTGAACGGGGTAGTGTTCTGAACGTCCTACACCGGCCCGCCTTGTCCCAACTGCATCGTCCTTTATCGTCATTCACTAACCGAGTCCCCTGAACCGAACGAACGCACTGGTCGGCGGTACTGGCGCGAAGTTGGTAAACAGTTGTAAATAGGAGGAAAGTGGGTCAGCTCTCACACCGTGAGATGGGTCAGCTCTCACACCGAGAGATCAGTCAGCTCTCACACTGAGAGGTGGGTCAGCTCTCACACTGAGAGGTGGGTCAGCTCTCACACCGAGAAGTGGGTCAGCTCTCACACCATGAGGTGGGTCAGCTCTCATACTGAGAAGTGGGTCAGCTCTCACACCGAGAAGCGGGTCAGTTATCAAACCTAGAAGTGGGTCATCTCTCACACCGAGAAGAGGGTAAGCTCTCACACCGAAAAGAGGGTCAGCTCTCACACCAAGAAGTGGGTCAGCTCTCACACTGTGAGGTGGGTCAGCTCTCACACCGAGAAGTGGGTCAGCTCTCACACCGAGAGGTGGGTCAGCTCTCACACCGAAAGGTGGGTCATCTCTCACACTGTGAGATGGGTAAGCTCTCATACCGAGAGATGGGTCAGCTCTCACACCGAGAGGTGGGTCAGCTCTCACACCGAGAAGTGGGTCAGCTCTCAGAACATGAGGTGGGTCAGCTGTCATACTGAGAAGTGGGTCAGCTCTCACACCGAGAAGTGGGTCAGTTCTCAAACCTAGAAGTGGGTCATCTCTCACACCGAGAAGAGGGTCAGCTCTCACACCGAAAAGAGGGTCAGCTCTCAAACCAAGCAGTGGGTCAGCTCTCACACCGAGAAGAGGGTCATCTCTCAGACCGAGAATCTTTATAAATGATCTACCCCAAGTATCACAGGATGCAACATTCACAATATTTGCAGATGACGCAGATGATGCAGTACGCAACACAGACTTCCAAATAGCACTGACAGAAGACTTATTCAGCAGAATAAAGATAATTATTTACCTCCGCCTCCCCAAAAAAGAAGTGGGTCAGCTCTCACACCGAGAAGTGGGTCAGCTCTCACACCGAGAGGTGGGTCAGCTCTCAAACCGAGAAGTGGGTCATCTCTCAAACCAAGAAGTGGGTCAGCTCTCAAATGGAAGGCTGGAAAATGTCAAAGCACAGGATTCGCTGTGATTGACTCTGATGAATGTGTTCTGGGGAATGCACTTATCTGTGACAGATGTCGTACTAGATGACGCTATATGTGACTGCTGTTGTGCTGTGATGTCTATCTTTGGTAAGCACTCTTACACGCACCTGTGTTTATCTGTCTGTTTGTAAACTTCCTGTTTATGTGTGACTGTGACAGTCGTGAAGGATGCTACGTGACATGTAGGTCTATGTTTATTTGTGACAGATGCTGTTACATGGGGCTGTGTTGATATATAACACTCAATCTGTTACGAGGGTCTGTGTGTATATATCATATTCAATGTGTTATGTGGGTCTGTGTATAAATATAACATTCAATGTGTCACATGGGTCTGTGCTGATATGTAACATTGACTGTCTTACATGGGTCTGTGTATATATATAACATTCAATGTGTTACATGCGTATGTGTATAAATATAACCTTCAATGTGTTATGTGGGTCTGTGATGATATGTGACATCCACTGTGTTACATGGGTATGTATATATATATATATATATATAACATTCAATGTGTTACGCGGGTCTGTGCTGATACGTAACATTCACTGTGTTATATGGGTCTGTGTATATATATAACATTCAATATGTTACATGGGTCTGTGTGTAAGTATATATATATATATATATAACATTCAATGTGGTATGTGGGTCTGTGCTGATATGTAACATTCAATGTGTTACATGGGTCTGTGCTGATATGTAGCAGACGATGTGTCACGTGGGTCTCTGTGATGTCTGCCCGTTGCTGTGCAACGCGAGTATTTGTGCTGACAGGCGCCAGCAGGCAGGACGCAGGTGATACGAGCCTTCCATTGTCGTCTGACGTCGCCTATATGACATCAGGTCGCTTATCTGTCACGTGGTGACATTTAAAATATTGAACTGTAGGTCTTTAGCAGGATGCGTTCTGGGATTAATGAATATCTGTTGTACGAGGAAGCCAATAAGGGGAACATGTTGACAGCACTCCACTGACAGCATTTCACTGTCATGACATGCTGACAGCACTTCACTGTCATGACATGCTGACAGCACTTCACTGTCAGGACATGCTTATAGCACTTCAATGTCAGGACATGCTTACAACACTTCACGGTCAGAACATGCTGAAGCACTTCACTGTCAGGACATGCTGAAGCACTTCACTGTCAGGACATGCTGACAGCACTTCACTTTCATGAAATGCTGACAGCACTTCACTGTCAGGACATGCTTATAGCACTTACCTCTTCACAGGTTGACACCACTCCGATGTCAGGACAGTCACTTTAACAGCACATAATCTGCTGTCAGCTCTCCAACATTGCGACATGCTTGCGACATGCTGACACCATGTCATTACGACAAGCTGAAGCTGTGTTAATACCACATGCTGACACCATGTCTTTACCACTAGCTGACACTGTTTCCATACCACATTCTGACACTGTGTTAATAACACATTCTGGCACTGTGCCAATACAACATGATGCCGCTGTGTCAATATCACATTCTGACACTGTGTCAATGCCACCTGCTGACCCCGTGTCAATACCACATTATGACACTGTGTCAATACTATATTAACCCTGTGTCAATACCACATGCTATCGCTGTGTCAATATCACATTCTGACATTGTGCCAATACAACATGCTGCCGCAGTGTCAATACCACGTTCTGACACTGTGTCAATACCACCTGCTGACACTGTGTCAATACCATGTGTTCACACCATGTCACAACGACATGCTGATAGCATGCCAACATCCTGATATTCTGAGACTGTCAACATTCAGACATGTTGAAGTGGCTTCCCCACTCCCTTCACTTCGCGTCATTGATATGACCTTAGATGTTGCCAGGACGTAAAACTCCAACAACCAACCAACCTAATTTCACGAGTGAGTCCACGATGCAGTATTTAAAGGTGGCCAAAGTTGCCCGTGTCAGTTCGTCGTTCTTACCCCTGCACCTATCTTTAACCTTCCACAGTTACACCTAAGTCGACAGGTGGCGCTGAGATGTAACCCAGGCCCCTCTCGCTGCTTACACACGCTAGATGGCGCGATCCTGGGGTCCAACTGCTTGTGTAGCTTATTTTGTGCTAAATAAATGTGATGTATAATGTATTATGCGAGTATAAAGATACAGAGGGGAATAATACTTATTATTATAATTATTGTTATACTCCATAAGACGCAACACTGTACCGGTGGCACCATCTCAGCCCATCTCTCCTCAATCGGATGTTGACCAGTGTCAGTCGCACAGGAGGATTTTTTCATCAATATTATTTAACGGGCGGGGGGTGGGGGGGGTCGGTAGCGTTTTTCCCCTGCTAATGCTACACTCCCCTGGTTGCACTGGCGCTACAGCGGCCTGGGCGACTTGGGTTTGTGCGCAGGTAGGGAAAGCCCCTGTGAGTCACCGCCGAGATGGAGTGAGCACGGCTATCAACCTCACTCCCATTAAACATTTTGACCAAGGTAAATAAAATGGTAGGCTATTTTGTTGGCTATCCAGATGTATGGTTCCAACCAATATTCGTGTTTTGTTGTCTTATGGATGGGGTTTTGGGGTTGTTGTTTTTTTCTTGAAGATTTATAATGCCTATCATAGATAAGTCTGAATAGTCTTGTTTTCACAATTAGATACTTGTTCGATTGAAAGCCTAAGCCTACCCTTTTACTGACCCAAAGGATTTTAAACCTCCCACACCACAGACATTGTATGAGAGCAACTGGCCTTTGATGACGCTTTAAGTTATACACAGTGGTGGTAATCCAAATTGGCATAGGTGATGGCAAATACTAATAATACGGTAGTAGTCTGTATCACAATACCGTGAATATGGCCTCTGCTGCCAACAAGGTGCTAAACCAGCAGCAGCCCACCAGGCTGTGTTACATATACATACCTTACTTGTGCATGGTACCGGGCGCGGTGGCCAAATCAGTAGAGCGTGGACCTTGCGTGCGGAAGATCGGAAGTTCGGTTCCCGGTCGAGTCAAACCATTGAATTATCAAATGTATACTTGTCGCTTCCTAGCCTGGTGCTCAGCACCCCCTCTGATGGCAGTAGCAAGAACTAATGTTGTGGGTGTCAGCTCACTATGCTGCATGCTCCGTGGTAAAGGTCTTATAGAGGATTTTCACCATCAACCTCCCTCTGATGACAGTAGCAAGAACTAATGTGGGTAGCAGCTCACTGTGCAGGATGCTCTGTGGAAAAGGTCTTATAAAGGATTAGGGTAGCAGAATATTGCACATGCGGCGTCGAAAATGTTTATTGACATAGCTTGAACATTGGGTGGCCCCACTATTGCTTAGACAAAAAACATCAAGTGAAATAGGGCTGATTAAAAAATGAGCTTAAATTAAATAGTATTTCACCGGTCGCTACCTGGTCCATAAAAAATCTCCGCCACCATAAGACCGTCAGGTGGATAAGGTGTATTCACACATAGTGCACACACCGGATGCAGTGGCCCAACCAGTATAGCGCAGGCTTCCGGTGCGGAAGGTCAGGAGTTGGAATCCTGACCGTGTCAAATCAATTACTTACAAAATGAATACTTGTCATGACCTAACCTGGCGCTTGGCATTACTAGGATAGGGCAAGGACTGGTTAGCTTAGTATCAGGATGATGTGACTGAGTGGGAAATCCGGTCATGGTGCTGGTGTCCTGATCTCCCTGTTGGGCTGCCCGATAAAGTCACCATGAGTGTGCAGTATCACAAGTCGGCGCCCGTCCTGATATGACGATAGATGTTGCTAGGACATAAACCCCAACAAGTGTACAGCACCATTGTGCCGCACACACAGTCGAGAGCTGCGGAAGCCTCGTGTTCAACGATGCGTGAATAATTCACATTGATTTAACAGCCGGCAGAGCGTGGCAACGGGTATCGGAAGGCGTCGGATGTAGCAGTCACGTGGGCACAAAAACAAACACGAGACGCCGCCTTCATTACGGCGCAGTCAGTGTGGAGCGCCCCCTGCCGCCTATTGTTGTAATATCCCACGGACAGCTCAGCCCCAACCCGCGTCCAGCACAGTCTACTTAGGATATTAAAGTTGCATGGTCTGATGAAATAGAATTTGGTCAAAATTATAACAACTACTTACATTTGATCCTATATATCCAACTTAGATACTGGTGCATTAGCTAATGATTTGGGACAGCATATACAGAATAACCCATGAATTTACAACCTCACCGCTTTGGACACTCACTTTGAAACACCCATTATGCAGGGAGGCCATTAACCAATTAGGCCAATCTTGTGACCTCATTACCCTCCCCCAACCAACTAGGCCTACTGTACAGGGCCATAGAGGGGAAGGGGAAATGAGGTGGATGTTGCGCCTCCCCTCCATGTTGGATATTCAATGCTGTTTGGTAAATTCTATCAAAATAATTAATCAATTTGGGTAATTTAAATTTAGAAAATTTTACATTTGTCAATTAAAATTGCATCTGCCATTGGGACTATGTATGGTATGAGGGAGGATGAGACATGGATGACATAACTGTAAATAATAACAGAGCAATAATATGTACGTGAGAAATGCAAGCAGTACGCATATCTTTGGTGGTCTAAATGTATGTGAGGATGCGCACGCATGTGTTTTGCGCACATCCGTTTGAAATTTGTCAGTTACACTGTATATAAAAGGAAAACGTTTTTGCGTGTTTTTGAATGTAAAAAGGAGTGAACCATATGGAGTGAGATTTGTGAATTTGGAAGTTTTTTACTTTCAGATCTTTTGTATTAGCTAATGCAGCAGCTGTTCCATGCTGGCCACATCAGCTGGGCCTGAGCATTAATAGTTTGATGGGATCCACCGCAAATTCACAGGTTTCCAGTTTTAATGCTATGATGGCAGCAGACAATCTGTTGCGCCTATGCATTATCAATTGGACGGAATCCATCGCAAATGCACCGGGTTCTGTGCTTAATGCTATGATGGCAGCAGCCATATTCTATGATCCAGCCCGACCTGAGCATTAATGGCTTGACGGGATCTGCTGCAAATGCATAGATCTCCAGGTTTAATGCTATGATGGCAACAACTGTTCTGGTCTTGCGTTATCATTTGGACGGGATCCATCACAAATGTCCCGGGTTCTGGGCTTAATGCTATGATGGCAGCAGTCATTCCGCAGTGTATGCACCGGCGGATGGCTCAGGATCGCAGAGCATGCAGTTTGTCATAGGTGAGTGTAGAAACTGATATTGTCTATGACCGCAGGCCATCCTCCGACGCATATGCTGTGGAACGGCGCATTTGTGATGGATCCCATCTAAACAATAACGCATAGGCACGACGAGGACGGCTGCTGCAATCATAGCATTAAACCTAGAAAACTGCGCAATTTTGGCGGATCCGATCAAACCATTGATGCTCAGACATGGCTGAATCATAGAATCTGCAGTTTGGTGGCTGGTTGCATAGTTTGATGTTTTGAAATTTCTGCCATTGGGACAATGTCAATCATATACCAATGTATATGTTATGTTGGATATTCGATGCTACTTGGTCAATTCGATAGATATAAATCAAATTAACCTTTTTACAAAATAATATTTTGTTAAAAACCCTAGAGCAACAGGCCTATGGTACCAATCCATTCCCAGAATGTTCAAACCCCAAACAGAAATACCTACCACGCCCGGTACTCTGATTGAAAGCGAGGCCGGACTGCCTTCGTGCGTTTGTTTACAGTGCAATGACTTGATTAGCTGCGGGGGTGGTGGAAATAGTCAAGTTTCTTTTATTTAACGATGCATCTAGAGCACATTGATTTTCGTATCATCGGCTATTGCGCTCCAAACATATGATGATTCTAACATATTTCTTTGAACGAAACCCACTGCCGCAACATAGCCTACTCTTTCCAATAAGCAGCAAGGGGTCTTTTATATGCACGTTCCACTGGAGACAGGACAGCACATACCACAGCCTTTGATGAACCAGCTGTGGACCACTGGTTGGAACTGGGGTAGTGGATAACAAATGTTTACTGGAAACATCCGCCCCGCCTGTTAGTGACCCGTTTGTTGTATTATTATTGCAACTTCGGAATCTCACCATCTGGCTAAACAAAGAAAAGTCACATTTCATCTGCATCTCTCCGCATCTTTCTATTCTGACACGATGTGGCTATAGATGATGCTAAGGTTTATAACCCCAACAGGCAAACAGTCTGTCTGCATCGTTAATCAACATACACCAATTGGGGCATTTGTCTGGATCCTAACTTAGTGTATTACATTTTTTCTTCCGTTTTGTTTTAAATATATTTATTTCTCTGAACAATGTCTGCTTTGAACAGAGGCACTACTCTTCCAATCATAGTTGGCATAGTTATTTACACTTGTTCTAAGATGACCAAAACATGGTTCAGTGCAATAAAAAAAGACATTGGGAACATACTGATTACTCATACATCTTAGAAGTTAGTCTTAGTGTGACCATGTAGGATTAGTCATGAGCAATTACTTTAAAGAGTATATAGGGTCATGAGATGAATGTGTTGCCAACACATATTTCTTTACATCTAGTTTGGTAGTTCGAGAATGAGAACCAAAGAGCGTTGGTTGTCATGTTGGTTAAGTATCATGTAAGGTTAGGATTAGGGCAATGAGACAATTTACTTTTAGCAATGCACTTCATGTATGAGCAGGGCGAGCAGTGTTTACGTCAAGATAAAATTAAGTAGCTGGAGTGTTAGGCAGCGCAGACAAGGTAGATAAGACCGATAGGGCGGACAGGGCAGACTGGACAGACAGGGCAGACAGAGAGACAGGACAGACAGGACAGACATGATAGACAGGACAGACAGGACAGACAGGGCAGACAGGGCACGTAGGACAGATAGGACAGACAAGGCAGACAGAGCAGACAGAACAGACAGGGCAGACAGGACAGAAAGGACAGAAAGGACAGACATGGCAGACTGGACAGACAGGGCAGACAAGGCATGCAGAACATGCAGGACAGACAGGACAGACACGGCAGACAGGGCAGACAGGACAGACATGACAGACAGGGCAGACAGCGCAGACAGGACAGACATGACTGACATGACAGACAGGGCAGACATGACAGACAGGGCAGACAGTGCAGACAGGACAGACAGTGCAGACAGAGCAGACAGCGCAGACAGAATTTACAGGGAAAACAGGGCAGACAGAGCTGATTGCCTGGCCTTTCAACAGAGGTCGCTACTGTGATCGTTTCAAAGGCCAGGCACAGAGATGCCTGAGTTTTCTGCTATTATCACACATTTTTTGGCGGCCATCAAAACAAGATCATTAGCAAAATTTACATTTAAGTGCCTTCTTTAGGCATTGCATGGACATAGAAAATCATTTATTATGCCAAATATATTACTTGGGTATGATGCAAATATGTCGATGAATAATTCTGGATCCTGATTTCATTCAGAATATATTGTGAAAGTGATATTTAATGGAATGATCTGAGCCCAAATTGCATAATTTTATTTCTTCTTGAAAAAAAACGCTTCACATACAGTGTCATCTCGTATTACAAATCAGATACATTTAACAAAAATGGAATAGACAATCTAACATGTTGAGATCTTAATTTCTTAATGACATTGCATGACATATTGTATAAAATGAGTTATGTCAGTTTTTAGCAAATCCATATCGATGAGTGATATTAAGAGCATTTCCCATAGGCATAACTGCAGTGGCTTCGGTTGTTACTCTCACAACGCTGTCTCCAGGACAGGTTCCTAAGCAACCCATTAGAAAAAGTGTTGGGAAGCTGGGTTGATATGTCAACATTTTGCAATCTAATATGATAAATAAAGTATATAAGATAATAATTATAAATGCTCATCTATCATATCCCTTAATTTAAAAATATGTGTGCAGTGGTGATCGATAGTCCTAAAAACGTTGTTTCTGAAACATTTTGAACACTAGTCTGTTTACAAAAGTAGTACTTCAGCAATTTACAATTAAGCGCCAATAGTGACCTATGTGCAGGACCCATGTGGATGCACTCAGGTGGCACATAGGGGGAACCATGGGTACTGGAACCCAACTAGGGAAGACAGGGCAGAAGGGAGGAGAGGACAGACAGGGCAGACAGGACAGACTGGCCCGATAGGACAGACTGGGCAGACAGGACAGACAGAACACCAGGACAGACAGGACAGACAATGCAGACAAGGCAGACAGGGCAGACAGGACAGAGAGGGCAGGCAGGACAGACAGGGCACAAAGGGCACACAAGGCACACATGGCACACAGGGCAGATAGGACATACAGGACAGACAGGGCAGACAGGACAGACAGGGCAGGCAGTGCATACAGGGCTGACAGGGCACACAGGGCACACAGAGCAGACAGGGCAGATAGGACGTACAGGACAGACAGAGCAGACGGGGTAAATAGGGCTCCATTGATCCAAGGACTCAAGATAAAGGTCAACTTTGTGAATTTTTAAGTGATGTAATGTTCACTCACACGGTTGTAGAGAGTATGGTAGACTGCTATCCTGATATTGACACGCTGCTGCTCCGACCTCTATTCATCTGTACAGCCCATCACCCACGAGGCCGCGTCCCAGACAAAGTCACTGGTTGCACTGACAGGAAAATAATCCCCTAAGTGGATGCCAGCGTGATATCTACTTCGCCAAATAAAACCTAGTACAATTAAAAATGAGCCAAAGGTAAGGTAGCAACCACCCTGATTAGAAATCATGAACAATAATGGTGTTAACCTGAACACTTGCGATGTTCTCTGTGGTGGAGTGGTTAGATTGTGTGACTTTTTTTTAGGTCGGACTCCTAATCTGATGGTTGATGGTTTGATTCCGCATTCCATCACCTCTGCCAATTTGGATTTCCACTGATGTGTATAACTTACAGCATCATCAAAGGTCAGTTGCTCTCATTCAATATCTATGTGGTGTGGGAGGTTAAAAATCTCTTGGGTCGGTAAAAGTGTATGCTCGAGCTTTCTATCAACCAACTGTCTAATGGTGAAAACAAGTCTATTCAGACTTATCCATGATATGCAGCATAAAACTTCAAGAAAAAAAGCAGTCACAAGTTCATCCTCAGGAGGTTGATTTTATAGACCCAATAGAGCTGCGCCACACGACAGAGGACAGGCTGGTCGTGGGAATCATCTATAAGACCTGTTCCTCGGGACTTGCATAATGAAATCATCTATAAGACCTGTTCCACGGAACTTGTGTCACAACCCATAGCATTAGTTTTTACTACAGCCACCAGATCGCTGGTTGGTGGTGGGAATCATCTATAGAACCTACTATGGAGCATGCTGCACAGTGAGCTGCTACCTACAACATTAGTTCTTGCCGTCAGAGGACAGGATGGTGGTGGAAATCGTCTATCAGGAATGGGCGTCTGTCTCAAACGATGTGGTAACTGACACCACAGTTCGAAGCCGGTGAAGTGACACAGTGACACACATCCACCAGATGGCGCTGTAAGACACCTCCTCCGGGTGGCGTTGTGAGACAAGCGTTGAAGTGATGTAGTAGAATTGCCCTTGTGAGACACCTCTACCAGGTGGCTTTGTAAGATACCTCCACCAGATGGCGCTGTTAGACACCTCCACCAGGTGGCATTGTAAGATACCTCCATCAGATGGCGCTGTTAGGCACTTCCACCAGATGGCATTGTAATATACCTCCACCTGATGGCGCTGTGAGGTGGCCCAACCAGTTGGCGTTTTAAGGTACCTCCACAAGGTGGGGGTGAGACACCTTCACTAGGTGCCATCGTGAGACACCTCCACCGGATGGCGCTGTGATACACCTCCACCAGGTGGTGCCAAAAGAGACCTCCACCAGATGGCGATGTGAGACATATCCACCAGATGGCGCTGTGATATATCTCCACCAGATGGCGCAGTGAGATACCTCCACCAGGTGGCACTGTGAGACATCTCCACCAGATAGTGCAGTGAGACACCTCCACCGGGTGGCGCTGTAAGACACCTCCACCAGATGGTGTTGTGAGACACCTCCAGAAGGTGGCACTGTGGAATACCTCCACCAGATGGCGCGGTGAGACACCTCTAGCATGTGACACTGTGAAATACCTCCACCAGATGGCGCTGTGAGACACCTCCACCAGGTGGCGCTGTGCATTAAAGGTTATTGGACGTAAAGCCAGTACTTGCAGAGGTGGGTTCTTAACTACTTTAATACATTATTAAACGCCAACAGTCAGGCAGTGAACAGCGACACACTCCAACACGGCAACCAGCAGCAGGCACCACAAGGGCCACGGCAGCCAGCGGCACCACAAGGGGCACGGCAACCAGCAGCAGGCACCACAGGGGGCATGGCAACCAACAGGCACCACAGCGGGCACGGCAAACAGCAGGCACCAAAGGAGCACAGCAACCAGCAGGCACCTCAGGGGGCACTGCAACAAACAGCCACCACAGGAGCCACGGCAACCAGCAGGAACCAAAGGGGGCACGCCAACCAGCAGCAGGCACCACAGGAGGCACGGTCACCAGCAAGCACCATAGGGGGCACGGCAACCAGCAGGCGCCACAGGAGGCATGCCAACCAGCAGCAGGCAACCAGCAAGCACCACAGGTAGCACGGTGTGTAGGCCCTGTGCAGGCTGCATAATGGTGTGTAGGCCTGGAATATGCTAGATACATGGTTTGTCGACTTTGTACTGTGTAGGCACTGTGTATACTACATGCATGGTTTGTCAACTTTTACTGTGTAGGCCCTGTGTATATAGATACATGGTTTGTCAACTTTTACTGTGTAGGCCCTGTGTATATAGATACATGGTTTGTCGTCTTTTACTGTGTAGGCCCTGTGTATACTAGATACACGGTTTGTCGACTTTTACTGTGTAGGCCCTGTGTATACTAGATACATGGTTTGTCGACTTTTACTGTGTAGGCCCTGTGTATATAGATACATGGTTTGTCAACTTTTACTGTGTAGGCCCTGTGTATATAGATACATGGTTTGTCGACTTTTACTGTGTAGGCCCTGTGTATACTAGATACACGGTGTGTCGACTTTTACTGCGTGGGCCCTGTGTATACTAGATACACGGTTTGTCGACTTTTACTGTGTAGGCCCTGTGTATACTAGATACATGGTTTGCCAACTTTTACTGTGTAGGCCCTGTGTATATAGATACATGGTTTGTCAACTTTTACTGTGTAGGCCCTGTGTATATAGATACATGGTTTGTCGACTTTTACTGTGTAGGCCCTGTGTATACTAGATACACGGTTTGTCGACTTTTACTGCGTAGGCCCTGTGTATACTAGATACATGGTTTGTCGACTTTTACTGTGTAGGCCCTGTGTATACTAGATAAACAGTTTGTCGACTTTTACTGTGTAGGTCCTGTGTATACTAGATACATGGTTTGTCAACTTTTACTGTGTAGGCCCTGTGTATACTAGATACATGGTTTGTCAACTTTTACTGTGTAGGCCCTGTGTATACTAGATGCATGGTTTGTCAACTATGTGGTGTGTAGTCCATGTGTATACTAGATACACAGTGTATCACTTATCTGCTGTGCTGGCCCTGTGCATACTAGATACATGGTTTGTTGTTGACTCTGTGCTGTGTAGGCCCTGTATATACTAGATACATGGTTTATCGACTGTGTGCTGTGTAGGCCATGTGTATCCTAAATACATGGTTTGTCGACTATGTGTGCTGTGTAGGCCCTGTGTATACTAGATAATGGTTTGTTGATTATGTGTGCTGTGTAGGCCTGTGTATACTAGATAATGGTTTGTCAACTATGTGTGCTGTGCAGGCCCTGTGTATACTAGATAATGGTTTGTTGACTATGTGTGCTGTGTAGGCCTTGTGTATACTAGATAATGGTTTGTCAACTATGTGTGCTGTGCAGGCCCTGTGTATACTAGATAATGGTTTGTCGACTATGTGTGCTGTGTAGACCTCGTGTGTACTAGATAATGGTTTGTCAACTATGTGTGCTGTGCAGGCCCTGTGTATACTAGATAATGGTTTGTCGACTATGTGTGCTGTGTAGGCCCTGTGTATACTAGATAATGGTTTGTCGAATATGTGTGCTGTGTAGGCCCTGTGTATACTAGATAATGGTTTGTCGACTATGTGTGATGTGTAGGCCCTGTGTATACTAGATAATGGTGTGTCGACTATGTGTGCTGTGCAGGCCCTGTGTATACTAGATAATGGTTTGTTGACTATGTGTGCTGTGTAGGCCCTGTGTATACTAGATAATGGTTTGTCAACTATGTGTGCTATGTAGGCCCTGTGTATACTGGATACACGGTTTGTCAACTATGTGTGCTGCATAGGCCATGTGTATACTAGGTACATGGTTTGTCGACTCTGTTTGCTGTGTAGGCCCTGTGTATACACGAGTACATAGTTTGTCGAGTATGTGTGTTGTCTAGGCCCTGTGTATGTTATTATGTGCAGTGTATGCTCTGTGCATGCTGTGTATGGTGTATAAGCAGGTTCTGGGTATCTTTTCTGTATGCTCTCTCTGTGTCTGCTGGCTCCTCTCTTGTCATGACGTCACCATTATCCAGACTGCTCCGCGTCATTTGAATCAAATTACCGCCGAATCAAGCCCCCAAATGTTTGTTATTCCCAGACAACTCGTGACCTTCCTCCACCGGAAATGGCTGGTTCCTTCCGGCGTCCGTCCTCACCAATATGTCACGTGACTCAGTCAGCCGTGGCCTCCTTTCATCGGGCCTCATTCAAGCTGCCTGTGTCCTTAGATACCACAACTACTTCCAGTTATTTAGCCAATCAGAACAATGAGTTCCTCTCACAATTGCTTCTTCCCTTCTTACAGGAGGGCTTAGCTGGGCTGCCCTCCTCCCGTCTATGACGTCACTTGGTGCCACTCAGCGTTCGCTGGCGACATCCGGCGGCGGCCGACTGGGGCCTGCTGTACAAGATGGCCCCCCTCCCGTGTGGGGGCGCCTCTAGTGGATGTATTTAATGCGGGATGTGAGGAGGCTGTGGGAAGTAGCTCTGACAGCCTCATGTACACACTTTTACACACTTTCACGGAAAGTAGTACTGAGAGCCTCATTTAGACGTTTACACACATCCACGGAATGTAGTAATGATAGCTTCATTTACGCACTTTTACACACATCCATACAAAGTAGTCCTGAGGGTCTCATTTACACATCTTTACATACATCCACGGAAAGTAGCGCTGAGAGCTTCACTTACACACTTTTACACACATCCAAAGAAGGTAGTCCTGAGAGTCTCATTTACACAGCTTTATACACATCCACAGCAACTAGATCCGAGAGGCTCATTTACACACTTGTGCACACATCCATGGAATGTAGCACGGAGAGCCTGATTTCCACTTCTACACACATCCACAGTATGTACTAATGATAGCCTCATTTACACACTTTTACACACATCCATAGAAAGTAGCACTGATAGCCTCATTTACACACATCAATGGACTGTAGTGCTGCTTGCCTCATTTACAAATTTGTACACACATCCACAGAAAGTAGCACCAAGAGCCTCATTTACGCACTTTTACACACATCCATAGAAAGTAGTACTGAGAGCCACATTTCTACACAAATCCATAGAAAGTAGTTCTGAGAGGCTCATCTAGACACTTTGATACACATCCACACAAAGTACCACTGAGAACCTCATTTACACACTTTGACACACATCCACGGAAACAGGGAAAGTAGCACCGAGAGCCTCACTTACACACTTTTACACACATCCACACGGAGGGATCTATGCTGCTTTATCTGCCCGTCCTCTGTTTATGTATCGAAAATCCCCACATTTAATTAACTTCCAATCACAGCTGCTTATTCCAATCAAAATCAATTAATTTGAGATTAAAAGCATATTTTTTCCATGGAAGCATAGCTGGCCAGGTTATGTTGGGATATTGGTTTTGTTAGTTAACATGTTCCTTCATTAACTGGGGCAAGTCCTAATATGACCTTAGATGTTGCCAGGACGTAAAACAACCAACCATTAACTGGGGCTATTTTAATTTGGCTAATTGGTGTCTATTTCGCTGGTCTCACATGGCTATTTGTAAATAAAAACCTAACATTTGACCGAGTTAAATTTGAGAATTTTATCTAAATTGTCGCTTATTAATCCTTTCTCCTGGGTGTTTTTCTGAGGGTGCCGCCTTTATGAGTGTGAAGCATTGTGAGTATGGATCTGTGTGAGCGTGAATGCTGTGTGAGGTGTGAAGTCTGTGGGAGTGTGAACTTTTGTGAGTGTGGATCTTTGTGAGTGTGGATCTTTGTGAGTGTGGATCTTTGTGAGTGTCGATCTGTGTGAGTGTGGATCTTTGTGAGTGTCGATCTTTGTGAGTGTCGCTCTTTGTGAGTGTAGATCTCTGTGAGTCTGAAGGATGTGTGAGGTGTGATGTCTCTATGAGTGTGGATCTTTGTGAGTGTCGATCTGTGTGAATGTGGATCTTTGTGAGTGTGGTTCTTTGTGAGTGTCGATATTTGTGAGTGTCGATCTTTGTAAGTGTAGATCCTTGTGAGTGTAGATCTTTGTGAGTGTGGATATCTGTGAGTGTGAAGATTGTGAGGTGTGACGTCTGTATGAGTGTGGATCATTGTGAATGTGGATCTTTGTGAGTGTGGATCTTTGTGAGTATGGATCTTTGTGAGTGTGGACCTTTGTGAGTGTCGATCTTTGTGAGTGTAGACCTTTGTGAGTGTGGATCTTTGTGAGTGTGGATCTTTGTGAGTGTGGATCTTTGTGAGTGTCGATCTTTGTGAGTGTCGATCTGTGTGAGTGTCGATCTTTGTGAGTGTCGATCTGTGTGAGTGTCGATCTGTGTGAGTGTGGATCTTTGTGAATGTGGATCTTTGTGAGTGTCGCTCTTTGTGAGTGTAGATCTCTGTGAGTCTGAAGGATGTGTGAGGTGTGATGTCTCTATGAGTGTGGATCTTTGTGAATGTCGATCTGTGTGAATGTGGATCTTTGTGAGTGTGGTTCTTTGTGAGTGTCGATATTTGTGAGTGTCGATCTTTGTAAGTGTAGATCCTTGTGAGTGTAGATCTTTGTGAGTGTGGATATCTGTGAGTGTGAAGATTGTGAGGTGTGACGTCTGTATGAGTGTGGATCATTGTGAATGTGGATCTTTGTGAGTGTGGATCTTTGTGAGTGTGGATCTTTGTGAGTGTGGACCTTTGTGAGTGTCGATCTTTGTGAGTGTAGACCTTTGTGAGTGTGGATCTTTGTGAGTGTGGATCTTTGTGAGTGTGGATCTTTGTGAGTGTGGATCTTTGTGAGTGTCAATCTGTGTGAGTGTCGATCTTTGTGAGTGTCGATCTTTGTGAGTGAGCACTGTGTGCGTGCATGTAGCACGTGCTGTGCTCTGCGAGACACAGGAGCAGAAGGCGGGGTGGGGAAAGTTAAAGGCCTAGGTTCCATACAAACCGTCCTCCAGGGTGGGTTCCTCTGAGTGCGACAGCTGAAGAGCGGTTGCATTGTTTGATATGTGTGCTTCTGTTTGATCTCGGCACAGATCCATCCCAGCAGCCCTGGCTCGCTTCCATCGGGGTCTCATTAAGGATTGGCTCCAGCCATGTTCTTACCTACAGGTCACGTGGTGTCCTCACACCAAACAGTCCGGTGGCTTTCATTTTCTGTTATTTCGATAAACATTAGATTGATCATTATAGTATACCTTAATTTAGTTTGAAGTAACTTTTGATTTGAAATGGATAATTCTTTAAATCTTTGAAGTGTAAGCATGCAAAGTTAATGTTGGCATGCTTGTCCAAACTCTGATACCTTAGGCTTCAGCAGTAATGGGTTCTATTTAATTACTGAGTACACCCTTCTGTCCAGAAGCAACTACTTAATAAGTTCACCAGTATCTCAGTTACATTTTCTTCAAATTTGTTTATTTCAGTTGAATAATATCTTTCTTAGCACTGAAGTGTTGGTCTTCCAGCCTTAGCAATTATGGTGCATCTGAACTATTTATGGATGAGATGATGAGATGAGATGGTATGAACAAAATAGACAGTAGCATGTTGAGATCAGACATTACAAATGTTATGGAGATCTTGGATTGTGTATGTAGAGTGGAGAATAGCAATTCTCCTTTAGACTATATCATTGATTTGCTGTCATACCTGTAGAATTAAATGTAGATAATTGCTTCGGTTTCGAAAATTTGATGCTTTAACTGGAACCTGCGAACACATTGATCATGTGATCACCCGGAAGGCTGCAGACGGATGCCAGGAACACCGGTGTCTGAGTTCAGTTTCACCTAGTGCTGTCGTGATGTCTTTATGTGGAAACAGATCAGGCCGTTAAAGACCCCACACGCACAGAAACACAGCAGGCCCCAGGTTGTTGCCGGGATAGTGTTACCAGGTCACAAGGTACAGCCACCGGGTTACCATATGTAGTTACCAGGCTACCAACACTCTTATCAGGCTACCAGCATTCTTACCAGGCTACCAGCATTCTTATCAGGCTACCAGCATTCTTACCAGACTACCAGCATTCTTACCAGGTCACTAGGCACAGCCGTCAGCTTATCATGTGTTGCTATAATGCTACCAGCATTCTTACCAGGCTAACAATATCCCTCTCTGGGAAACAGTGTTTTTACCTGACCACCAGTATTGTTTCCAAGCTATCAGTATGGTTGTATGGCTATCAGTATGGTTAGCAGTATAATAATATTGTTAC
This sequence comes from Branchipolynoe longqiensis, assembly GCA_030323885.1. NCBI lineage: Eukaryota > Metazoa > Annelida > Polychaeta > Phyllodocida > Polynoidae > Branchipolynoe > Branchipolynoe longqiensis. The sequence continues at coordinate 16,415,208 of CM059197.1, forward strand.
CTGGCTAGCAGTAGTTCTAATTGGTTATCAGTATTGTTATCTGGCTATCAGTATTGATACCTGCCTATGACCATTGGTACATATCTATCAATATGTTTCCTGTACATCAGTATCGGTACCCGGCTATCAGTATTGTTACCTGGCTATCACTACTGGGGCCTATCTATCAGTATTGTTTCCAGTATATCAGTATCGGTACCCGGGTATCAGTATTGTTACCTGGCTATCACTACTGGGGCCTATCTATCAGTATAGTTTCCAGTATATCAGCATCGGTACCTGGCTATCAGTATTGTTACCTGGCTATCACCACTGTCTTGTACCTATCTATTAATGTTTCCAGTATATCAGTATCGGTACTTGGCTATCACTATTGGTACCTATCTATCAGTATTGTTTCCAGTATATCAGTACCGGTACCTGACTATCACCACTGGTTGGTCGGTTGGTTGTTGGAGTTCTACGTCCTAGAAACATATAAGGTCATATCAGGAGGGTACCAGTTAAACACGTTGAGGAGGTGGGTGACATCCACAGCCGGCCTCAGTGACACTCGCCGGTTTACTAACTACCCTCCGTCCACATTCGCCATCCACCCACGCAGTGTTAGTACCACGCCTCCATTCCACTATGGCTGCTATGGCACACACCAAGGGAACAGGTCACGTCGCATCCATCCTCAACACGGCTGTGCTCCGTGATCGGCAACTCGTTGAGAGACGGGGGGGGGGGGACTCTTTGTGTAGGCTGGGTTGTGTGAATCGTTGAGAGAATGGGCTCTTTGTGGAGGCGGGGCTGTGTGAATCATTGAGAGAGGGGGCTCTTTGTAGAGGCAGGGCTGTGTGAATCGTTGAGAGAGGGGGGGGGCTCTTTGTGGGTGCAGGGATGTGTGAATCGTTGAGAGAGGCTCTTTGTGGGTGCAGGGATGTGTGAATCGTTGAGAGAGGGGGCTCTTTGTGCAGCAGGGTTGTGTGACTCATTAAGAGACGGGGCTTTTAGTGTAGGCAGGGTTGTGTGAATCGGTGAGAGACGGGGTTCTCTGTTGATCAGGATGAGTACCGACTTGTGATAGTGCGCACTCATGGCGACTTTATAGTACTGCCCCACTGGGAAATCAGGCCACCGGCACCATGACCCGATATACCGCTCAGTCACATTATCCTGACACTGAGCTAACCAACAAGTAACAATTTTATAAGTCATTGGTTTGACTTGACTGGGAACCCAACTCCCGATCTCCCGCACGCGAGGCCTGTGCTCTACCAATTCAGCCACTGCGCCCGGTACAGCAGCGTCATTTCATGTGAACCCCACGCCTTGGTTGCCTCAGAAGGGGTTTCAAGAACAGCGCCATGATGTGCCATTGTGTGCAGCGTGGTATTGTCAGAGGGGGTGAGAAATGCTTTACCATGGAGTGCAACATGGTAGTGCCAGAGGGGGTGAGAAGTGATGCACCATAGAGTGCAACATGGTTCTGTCAGAAGGGGTGAGAAGTACTGTGCCATGGAGTGCAACGTGGTTCTGTCAGAAGGGAGTGAGAAGTGGTGTGCTATGGAGTGCAAGATGGTTCTGTCAGAGGGGTGAGAAGTGGTACACCATGGAGTGCAACATGGTTCTGTCAGAGGGGATGAGAAGTGCTGTGCAATGGAGTGCAACATGGTAGTGTCAGAAGGGGTGAGAAGTGCTGTGCCATGGAGTGCAACATGATTACTAATTCATTGCGCTCTGGCTATGAATGATGAAAGCTGCACTGCGCATGTTTCTGAACGACCCGGATGCACCCACAAACTACCGCGCCCAATTAGAAACCAGCAATGGTTGTCTGGACTAATCCCCGCTCGGAAAGCTGCAGGTAACAGATGGCGCAGCGTTCCCGCGTGATTTGGTGCGCGTGGTTTTTGTGGCGCTGGAATTCCCGTGACAGTTGACAGTGCCGGCCTGACGTATGGAAAGCGCACGTTCTGGGCCGCTCATCTCAGTAAAAATGGGAGGGAAATTGTTCGTAAAGAGACCCGCGCGTAGTTACGCGGGTTGCTTTGAAGATGAAAGCGGCCGGCCTGACGCTGGATTGTCGTCTGCTGCTCACTTTGGCACCTTCCCAGCAAACAACGCGGCGCGTACAGATGCACAGTAAGCCTCATAGTAAACCACACAGTAAGTCACACAGTAAGCTTCCACAGTAAGCCACACAGGAAGCTGCACAGTAAGCCACACAGTAAACCTCACAGTAAGCCTCGTAGTAAGATGCACAGTAAGCCTCACAGTAAACTGCACAGTAAGTCACACAGTAAGCCTCACGGTAAGCCACATAGTAAGCTGCACAGTAAGCCTCACAGTAAGCCATGTAGTAAGATACACAGTAAGCCTCACAGTAAACCTCACAGTAAGTCACACAGTAAGCTTCCACAGTCAGCCACACAGTAAGCCACACAGTAAGCCTCACAGTAAACATCACAGTAAGCCTCGTAGTAAGACGCACAGTTAGCCTCACAGTAAACCACACAGTAAGCCTCACAGTAAGCTTCCACAGTCAGCCACACAGGAAGCCGCACAGTAAGCCACACAGTAAACCTCACAGTAAGCCTCGTAGTAAGATGCACAGTAAGCCTCACAGTAAACCACACAGTAAGTCACACAGTAAGCTTCCACAGTCAGCCACACAGGAAGCCGCACAGTAAGCCTCACAGTAAACATCACAGTAAGCCTCGTAGTAAGATGCACAGTACGCCTCACAGTAAACCTCACAGTAAGCCTCACAGTAAGCTTCCACAGTCAGCCACACAGGAAGCCGCACAGTAAGCCTCACAGTAAACATCACAGTAAGCCTCATAGTAAGATGCACAGTAAGCCTCACAGTAAACCACACAGTAAGTCACACAGTAAGCTTCCACAGTCAGCCACACAGGAAGCCGCACAGTAAGCCTCACAGTAAACCTCACAGTAAGCCTCGTAGTAAGATGCACAGTAAGCCTCATGGTAAACCTCACAGTAAGTCACACAGTAAGCTTCCACAGTCAGCCACACAGTAAGCCTCACAGTAAACATCACAGTAAGCCTCGTAGTAAGATGCACAGTAAGCCTCACAGTAAACCACACAGTAAGCCACACAGTAAGCCGCACAGTAAACATCACAGTAAGCCTCGTAGTAAGATGCACAGTAAGCCTCACAGCAAACTGCACAGTAAGTCACACAGTAAGCCTCACAGTCAGCCACATAGTAAGCTGCACAGTAAGCCTCACAGTAAGCCATGTAGTAAGATGCACAGTAAGCCTCACAGTAAACCTCACAGTAAGTCACACAGTAAGCTTCCACAGTCAGCCACACAGTAAGCCACACAGTAAGCCTCACAGTAAACATCACAGTAGGCCTCATAGTAAGACGCACAGTTAGCCTCACAGTAAACCACACAGTAAGTCACACAGTAAGCCTAACAGTAAGATTCCACAGTCAGCCACACAGTAAGCCCCACAGTAAGCCTCACAGTACGCCTTGTAGTAAGATGCATAGTAAGCCTCACAGTAAACCACACAGTAAGTCACACAGTAAGCCTCGCAGTAAGTTGCACAGAAAGCATCACAGTAAGCCTCAAAATAAGCCACACAGTAAGCCTCACAGCAAGCCACATAGTAAGCCACACAGTAAGCCACACAGTAAGCCGGACAATACGCCACAATAAGCCACACAATAAGCCACATTGTTAGCTGAACAATAAGCCTCACAGTAAGCCACACAGTAAGTCACACAGTAAGGCTCACAGTAAGCCAGACAGTAAACCCCACAGGAAGCAGCACAGTAGGCAGCACTGTAATCAACACAGTAATCATCATAGTAATCATCACAGTAAGCAGCACAGTAAGCAGCACAGTAAGCAACACAGTAAGCCAAACAAATCACACAGTAAGCCACACAGTAATCCACACCGTAAGCCTCGCAGTAATACACACAGTAAGCCTCACAGTAAGCCACACAGTCAGTCCCACAGTAAGCTTCACAGCAAGTAACCCAGGAAGCAGCACAGTAAGCCACACAGTAAGCTGCATAGTAAGCCACACACTAAAATGTACAGTAAGGCTCACAGTAAGACACACCGTAAGTCATGCAGTAAGAAGCAAAGTAAGCCACACAGTAAGTCACACAATAAGCTGCACAGTAAGCCACACAGTAAGTCTCACAGTAAGCCACACAGTAAGTCTCACAGTAAGCCACACAATAAGCTGCACAGTAAGCCACTCAGTAAGCCACACAGTAAGCCACATAATAAGCCACACAGTAAGTCTAATACTTTTAACAGCAAGTCTCACATTAAGCCGCACAGTAAGCCACACCATAAGTCGTGCAGTAATCCTCACAGTAAACCACATAGTAAGTCTAGCAGGAAGCCACACAGTAAGTCTCACATTAAGCCGCACATTAAGCCAGACCATAAGTCATGCAGTAAGGCACTCAGTAAGTCTCACAGGAAGTAACATAGTAAGCCGCACACTAAGCCACACCGTAAGTCACACAGTAACCCACACAGTAAGACATCCAGTATGCTACACAGTAAGCCACACAGTAAGACATACAGTAAGACATACAGTAAGCGTCACGGGTCGCCTATGCAGCCCACCGCGGCTCAACTCGATCCAGCTCGGATTGGCTCGTCTCAGCTTGGTTCGGGTCGGCCCGGCTCAGCTCGGCTCATTTCAATCCTACTCGGATCTGCTTGGCCTGTCTCGGCTCACTTCGGCTTAGCTCCGGTAAGCTTGGCTCAGCTAAGCTCAACTCGGCTCAACTCAGCTCGGCTCAGTTCGGTTTAGCTCAAATCGACTCGGCCCTGCACGACCCGGCTGGACCCAGCTCGGCTGATTTCTGAGCTTGTGATGGGTTGCCATGGCCTCGTTGGGCACGGTCGGCTTTGGCTTATCTGAAATTGATCGGCTTGCCTGGCCTGGTATTAACAAGCACGGTTTGGCTGAGGTTGGCTGGGCTTGAGTGAGCTCACGTTGGTTTGATTGAGCACGGTTCAGTAAGTCAGGGTTGGACTAAAATGGGATAGCACAGGGCTGGGTGTGACTGGGCTGGGCCGGGTATGACTGGGCTGGGTGTGACTGAGCTGGGTTGGGTGTGAGTGGGCAGGGTGTGACTGGGCTGGGTGTGACTGAGCAGGGTGTGATTGGGCTGGGTGTGACTGTGCTGAGTTGACTGGGCTGGGCTGGGTGTTACTGGGCTGGGTGTGACTGGGTTGGGTGTGATTGGGCTGGGTGTGACTGGGCTGGGTGTGACTGGGCTGGGTGTGACTGGGCTGGGAGTGACTGGGCTGGGCTGGGTCTGACTGAGCTGGGTGTGACTGGGCTAGGTGTGACTGTGTGGGTGTGACTGGGCTGGGTGTGACTGGGAAGCGCTGGGTGTGACTGGCCTGGGTGTGACTGGGCTGGGTTTGACTGGGCAAGGTGTGGCTGGGCTGGGCTGGGTGTGATTGGGCTGGGCTGGGTGTGACTGGGCAGGGTGTGGCTGGGCTGGGCTGGGCTGGGCTGGGCTGGACTGGGCATTATTGGGCTGGGCTGGGTGTGACTGGGCAGGGTGTGGCTGGGCTGGGTGTGATTGGGATGGGCTGGGTGTGACTGGGCAGGGTGTGGCTGGGCTGGGCCAGGCTGGGTGTGATTGGGCTGGGATGGGTGTGACTGGGCTGGGCTGGGTGTGACTGGGCAGGGTGTGGCTTGGCTGGTCTGGGCTGGGCGTGATTGGGCTGGGCTGGGTGTGACTGGGCAGGGTGTGGCTGGGCTGGGCTGGGCTGGGTGTGATTGGGCTGGGCTGGGTGTGACTGGGCAGGGTGTGGCTGGGCTGGGCTGGGTGTGATTGGGCTGGGATGGGTGTGACTGGGCAGGGTGCGACTCAGCTGGGTGTGACTGGGATGGGTGCGACTCGGCTGGGTGTGACTGGGCAGGGTGTGACTGGGCTGGGTGTGGCTGGGGTAGACCGGTCTAACCGGTTCCTGTCCTGCTTTCTTCCAGTCTACCCCTGCCCGAGTTCATCCACGTTCATTTGATGGAGACCATTTCCGCCAGATTATAAACCTAGAACATGATTTAATATCAGCCGAACGACCTCGTTCCTTTCTCTCCTTTTTTTTTTTTTTATCTCGGCGATGCACAAATATATCTCCCCAACCTAATCCAGAAACCGCCTTATAAGGTGAACAGCGATAGCGAACCGATAACACGTCATGTGACATTTTCCAGCCAATAAACAAGCAGCTTTTTCTGGAAACCAGATCACTTCCAGTTCCCATACTTCCGGTGTGAGCGCTGCTGGAACAATGTTGTCCATTGTGCCGAGGACCAGCGATGGCTATCGGCGCCATGTTGGGAACGGCGATAACTCAAAAGTCATAATGGTCGATTGTCGGCTGCTGAAAAAGGCAGGAAAGAAATGGCGCGGAAATAAAGGGCGGGATTGTTGAGACCGGAAGCGCGACCTCATGACAGCCGTGTGACGGCCGCGATTAGCCGGAACACAAGCCGGCGGGTCGACTGTCATCTCCACACTGCGCATGCCCGAACACACCGCCGCGCGGTGACGTCAGGCGTATGCTAATTAGCGAGTCAGATCCGGTCTGTGGACGAGTGATGACCAAAAGTCGTCTGCTGCCTGCCGCTCTGCGCAGACTCGCTGCGCCGCCGTTTCCGGTCTGCTGGTTACTGTCCACCCGTGAAATTAAAATCGTTCACAATCAGACTATGGAAGGCGCAGTGTTATTGGTGGTCCATGTTTACAGTTGATTAAGGAGGTAGTATTGCTGCTTTGGTGTTATTTAAAAGTACAGTCACGCGGGGCCTACACAGTCAAATGGGGCCTGCGCAGTCACATGGGGCCTACACAGTCATATGGGGCCCTCACAGTCACATGGTGTCTGCACAGTCACATGGGGCTTACACAGTCAATGTGGGCCTACACGCTTACACCATTGCCAGCAGCTATAGACCTATTTCACATGATGTCAGGATGGGTAATTAGGTCAGTGCGCGTGCAACTTGGCTCCAAAACAATGTGTGGTTGCACTGCAAACTCAATAGCCATGAGCAATCTTCATACAGAAAAAGTTAAATATCTCTACAACCGCACCATATAGAAAGAAGTCGCTTGGGACACATAGATCAAATGCTTAATGAACAGATTATATTAAATTTGTATGTTTATTGTTCTGAATTTCTATTAATTTTGAATAAAATTGAAGTTTTGCACTGCCACGCACTGGCACTGCAAACTCAATCGCTGTGTACGGCGTGAGCAATCTTCATACAGAAAAAGTGAAATATCTCTAAAACTGCATGATCTAGAAACAAACCGATTGGCACACAAAGAGATAACATATTCAACGAACAGATTATATTAAATTGATATGTATATTTTCTGAATTTATATTAAGTTTGAATAGAATTGAAGCTTTGCACTGTGCGTATCTGCAAACTCAATGGCTGTGTGCATTGGTTTTGCAGCCAATGTGCGCGTGCATGCATGATGTTTATCAACATTGAAAGGGGTGTATTGATATGCCCCCTTGTAACTGAGTATGTGCTCTTACTTTTCTTGTTGTCTTTGAACACAGCAGTGACTGTACACAATGACTCCACGGAAGGGTCGCCATTACAGCGTGCTGGGCCTATATTGACGCAATTTAGGGGACAGTGACGATGTGAATACGGGCTTTGATGGTCGCCAGTCCGGTACTCAGACAAACCCTCTCCCAACATGATGCGCATTGTGACCGGTAGGTGGCGGGAGGCAAACGCCAAGTACCTGCAGGGGTCACCTCTGCACCACCAAACAGCCGCGCAGTGCCGTGTGGGATTTGTAGTTGAATACCGCGCTATTAGTGAGATATTCACGCTGTTCGGGGAAGACACGACCACCAGCTAAGTCACCCATGACAAACAGAGTGGCAACTTATGGGTACCAGTTTAGGCACATCCATAACAAGTGGAGTAGGAACGTACGGGTACCAGTATAGGCACACCCATAACAAGCAGATCGCTGCTTACTGTGCTGCTTACTGTGATGATTACTATGATGATTACTGTGTTGATTACTATGATGATTACTGTGTTGATTACAGTGCTGCCTACTGTGCTGCTTCCTGTGGGGTTTACTGTCTGGCTTACTGTGAGCCTTACTGTGTGACTTACTGTGTGGCTTACTGTGAGGCTTATTGTTCAGCTAACCATGTGGCTTATTGTGTGGCTTATTGTGGCTTATTGTCCGGCTTACTGTGTGGCTCGGGAACTTACGGGTATCAGTATAGGCACACCCATAACAAGCAGAGCGGCACCTTATGGGTACCAGTATAGGCACACCCATAAAAAGTGGAGTAAGAATTTATGGGTACCAGTATAGACCTATTTCATATGACATCAGCATCGGTATTTAGGTCAGTGCGCGCACTGCTTGCCTGCAGGATGACACACTGTCACACTGCAAACTCAATGGCTATGAGCAATCTTCATACAGAAAAAGTGAAATATCTCTAAAACCACACCACCTAGACACAAACCGCTTGGCACACAAACAGATAACATGTTTACCAACCAGATTATATTAAATTGATACGGTTAGGGTTCTGCATTTCTATTAATTTTGAATAAAATATACATTTTCCACTGCGCGCATCAGCAAACTCAATGCATTGTCAATGGCCATGAGCAATCGTCTTCCAGATAAAGTGAAATATCTCTAAAACCACACCACCTAGAAATAACCCGCTTTGCACACGAACAGATAACATGCGTAACAGCCAGATTATATTAAATTTATATGGGTAGGGTTCTGCATTTCTATTAATTTTGACTAAAATAGACATTTTGCACTGTGCGTATCGGCAAATTCAATGCATTGTCAATGGCCGTGAGCAATTTTCTTACAGAAAAAGTGAATTATCTCTAAAGCCACACCACTAGAAACAAAGCGGAGCAGGAACTTCCAGGTGCCAGTGTAGAACGTGCATAACATGCGGAGTAGGAACTTCCAGGTACCTGTGTAGAACGTGCATAACACACGGAGCAGGAACTTGCAGGTACCAGTGTGGAATGTGCATAACACATGGAGTAGGAACTTCCAGGTACCAGTGTAGAAAGTGCATAACAAGTGGTGCAGGAACTTCCAGGTACCCATGTAGAACGTGCATAACACGCGGAGCAAGAACTTCCAGGTACCAGTGTAGAACATGCATAACAAGCGGAGCAGGAACTTTCAGGTACCATTGTAGAATGTGCATAACACACGGAGAGGAACTTCCAGGTACCAGTGTAGAATGTGCATAACAAGCGGAGCAGGAAATTCCAGGTACCAGTGTAGAACATGCATAACGAGCTGAGCAGGAACTTCCAGGTACCAGTGTAGAATGTGCATAACACATGGAGCAGGAACTTCCAGGTACCAGTGTAGAACATGCATAACGAGCTGAGCAGGAACTTCCAGGTACCAGTGTAGAATGTGCATAACACATGGAGCAGGAACTTCTAGGTACCACTGTAGAACGTGCATAACACACGGAGCAGGAACTTCCAGGTACCAGTGTAGAACATGCATGACACACGGAGCCGGAACTTCCAGGTACCAGTGTAGAATGTGCATAACACGCAGAGCAGGAACTTCCAGGTACCAGTGTAGAATGTGCATAACAAGCGGAGCAGGAACTTCCAGGTACCAGTGTAGAACATGCATAACGAGCTGAGCAGGAACTTCCAGGTACCAATGTAGAATGTGCATAACACATGGAGCAGGAACTTCCAGGTACCAGTGTAGAACATGCATAACGAGCTGAGCAGGAACTTCCAGGTACCAGTGTAGAACATGCATAACAAGCGGAGCAGGAACTTCCAGGTACCAGTGTAGAACATGCATAACAAGTGGTGCAGGAACTTCCAGGTACCAATGTAGAATGTGCATAACACATGGAGCAGGAACTTCCAGGTACCAGTGTAGAACATGCATAACGAGCTGAGCAGGAACTTCCAGGTACCAATGTAGAATGTGCATAACAAGCGGAGCAGGAACTTCCAGGTACCAATATAGAACGGGCATAACAAGCGGAGCAGGAACTTCCAGGTACCAGTGTAGAACGTGTATAACACACGGAGCAGGAACTTCCAGGTACCAGTGTAGAACATGCATAACACGTGGAGCAGGAACTTCCAGGTACCAGTGTAGAATGTGCATAACAAGCGGAGCAGGAACTTCCAGGTACCAGTGTAGAACGTGCATAACACGCGGAGCAGGAATGGAGAGAGATGCTCTAAGACAATTCATGATATGCAACATGTGAAGATGTGTGCTACCAGCTCACCAAAGATCACTGAGACAAAGTCCAAGGACTGAAAACAACACAAGAGGAAGCTAACACAAGAATTCTTCTCCATGCCTAGCATGCCTCAGAGGATGGATATAAATCCATTGGTATCATTGGTGAAGACACAGATGTGCTGATACTGTATCTTTGCCTCAGCAAAATCTTGTGCCCTTTATATCGGAAATATAGAACACAGAAGCACACATGATACATATAGATTGTCAAACTCACAAGCTATATAAGAGCAGACATTTGCCAAAGTCTTGTCGGACTGCATGCATTAACTGGTTGTGACACTTGTACCTATATTTGGGATTATATCTCCTTTTGAATTAATGTTGTAGTCTAATAGATAGTCAGAAGTAGGTGTAGCAAAAACAAAAACAAATATAACGCAAAAGCTCAAAAATATCTTATTAAGCTACTCGATGCAAATGGTTATCACACAGAAATATTAACTAGGGATATATACCTAATTAATACTGGGTGCTACAAATTGTCAGCAAAGATGGTACCAATATGGCTATTTTCAGAGATCCGGCCTAAATAGTCAACAAGTAGAGAGATACTCTAACATAGCACACTCTCCAAGCGGATTACTCCGTGTGCCAACAGTGTGCTGAAGCAGGTGAAACACAGAGCATTCTGCTCCCCCCCCCCCCCCACAACATTTCCCTCACACTCATCCCCAATCTGCCCCAAACATTCCCCCCAAACTCATCACCAATCTGCCCCCACATTTCCCCCACACCCATCCCCTCTCTGACCCCTCTGACCCCACCTCTCAGTCTGAGCCTTTCCCACGTACTGCTGGGGCTTAACCTGATAAGCAATTAGTCCAACACAATAGAACTGCAGCCGGCTTAGCTCGATCGTGGCAGCTCCTATGTGCAGGCCTTGCGTAAAGTCAGGTCCGCGTGCACAAAGACAGGAAGTAAACTAAGTGCGCAAACTCACTTACAAGCGGGCGGGTCGATAAGCGCGCCCCCTGGCGTGATCTGGGTCAGCTGCACCGCCCCCGTGTACAGTCTGATTTAAACAGCTCAGGTGTCGTGCAACTGGTTGGTTGGTTATTGGAGTTTTACATCCTGACAACATCAACGGTTATATCAGGATGGGTACCGACTTGCAACAGTGCGCACTCATGGCAACTTTATAGTGCTGCCCCATCAGTGCAGGTTGGCCTTTACATTACTTGGTTAGCTAGATCGCTTAAATTTAGCTCTATTACTAATTATCTATCTGAGTTGAATAGGCCGCCAAGACCATTACCTGATATCCCACTCAGTCACATTATCCTAGCACTGAGCCAACCAGTCCTTTCCTTGTCCTAATAATGCCGACCGCCTGGGTAGGAAGTGACAAGTATCAAATTTTAAGTCATTGGTTTGACTCGACCAGGGTTCAAACCCGCGAGTTTGAATCCCATGATCTCCCAAAACGGGTGACGCTAAACTCATTCAGCCATCCTGTCTGGTCCCTCGTGCAACTGTGCCAGCCCTATAAGTGTGTGGGTACTGTGTCAGTGTACGTGCTTAACTGTGCATCTCCATCTAGTTGCATGGTGATGTAGTTGTGTTATAGCATGGTAATATAGCACACCAGGGGCCAAATGTATGAGGGCGGGCTAGGGCTCGTAACCCACGCGTCGTGTGGATTTCCTGGGTTAGAGGCCAAAGTGTCAATGTATGTGCACGGGTTAGGCTACCGCCTCGAGGGTTAACGTCGCCATCACTAACCCCAAGTTGAGCCTGGGTTAACGCGCAGGTTAGGGACGGATTCGGGTCAAATCTATTCAATGCGACCATATTTAACAGAATTACATACTCAAATCGTGAAATTTCATTAAATTAACCCTAAATTCGAAGCATTTTTAAGGCTACCGCCGCATTGGCAGCGATATTAATAGTTATATTTTCGAATCGACGAATGTAATGTAAACAAATCGCCGCAACCGCCGCATCGACGTCGCGTTCCATACTGGCGGCGCCTGCGGTTTGTTTACTGTACCTTCGTCGATTCGAAAATATAACTATTAATATCGCCGCCAATGCGGCGTTAGCCTTAATAACGCTTCGAATTTAGGGTTAATTTAATGAAATTTCACGATTTGAGTATGTAATTCTGTTAAATATGGTCGCATTTAATATATTTGAGCCTAATATATGGCTACAAACGCAGAGGGATTTCCCAAATCTATAAATAACTGAAACGTTAGCTAACCCGCGTGCGCTTTGGACTAATATATCCCCCGTGACACATATATTAACGCCGACAATAGATACCCCGCCAGCCGCCCTTAACTCCGCAGCCGATAAATTGTGGCTCTTACATTTGGCCCTTGGTGTTTTAGTGGTTTTATAACAGATAACATAGCATGATAATATAGCACTCCTGGTGGTTTAGTGTTTTTATAACAGATAAATATAGCATGGTAATATAGGACTCCTTGTGGTTTAGTGTTTTTATATAACAGATAAAATAGCATGGTAATATAGCACTTCTGTTGGTTTAGTGGTTTTATAACAGATAATGTAGCATGGTAATATAGCACTCCTGGTAGTTTGATTGTTTTATAAAGATAATATAGCATACTGATATAGCACTCCTGGTGGCTTAGTGGTTTTATATCAGATAATATAGCATGGTAATATAGCACTCCTGGTGCCTGGTGGTTTAGTGGTTTTATATAGTCAGTATATACTTGTATATACCAGTGTAGGGACCCGCGGGGTGCCTTCCCTTCTCGGGTTAATTAAATAAGAGAATTTACGAATGTGTCCGGCTCTCGCCTATGGTTCAATTATTCACGCTAGTTGTCTAGTTGGCATCACCCGGCCAGATCCGATTGAGTATTATGCGCCCGTTACCCGCTAGTCGGTGACACAATCGGCTATATAGCCACGGCGCCTGCCTGGCCCAGCGCCTTCATGATACGCCAACTGGCCTGCACGCCGAATTAACCTCTCGACACAGGCGAGAAAAAATTGTATACGGTTAGAGTACGTCTGGGATTTTTTATTAGTTTTGCTAAAATAACCTCGCCAGCTCAGTGCACTCGGTTTCTGGGCATAGATATTGATACCATTCAAATGCAGGTGTGCTTGCCTGAGGATAAGATTAGGAAACTCAAAGCTCATCTGATTTCTTTTTTTGAACAGACGGAAAGCGACCCGTCGAAACTTGGAAAGGTTGGGTGGGCACCTGGCGCACTGTCCCACAGTTGTCAGGGGTGGGCGCTCCTTTTGTAGCCGGGTCTACGATGCTATCAGAACGCTCAAGTGGCCATACTACCAGTTTCGATTAAATTCAGGGTTCAGGGGGGAAGTAGCCTGGTGGCTTAATTTTGGTCATCATTTCAACGGCCACGCCCGTATCCTCGGCCATCATGCCGAATGTATTTCAGTCTATTCCGATGCATCCAATACCGGCTTCCGCGACACACATGCAAATGATTTGTGAGTGGGGGTTTTCAACCCCGACGCTTCGCGGGACTTGTTGGCCCAAGTCAGTCATCATCATGCAGACACTAGCCAGGTGTGCAATGATGCACACATAAACGTAAGCGAAATATGGATGGTCGTTAGTGCTGCCACCCGTTGGGCTGAAAGTTGGAGGGACAAATCCGTAATTTTTGTTACTGATAATAACACTGTTTGTGCAGCCCTAGGGACTGGGCGCTGTAAGAGTAAGCAGATGATATGGATTTGTGAACTGTTCTGGGTCTCATGCAATTACAATTTTGACATTGGTTCTGTTTACTTGAGCAGGGATAGGAATATTATTTGTGACTCACTAAATAGGCGGACCATTCAGTCAAATAGAGCCAGGATTGCCTCAGCTGATTCAGCTGGGTTATTATGTTGTAACCATTTGTTTACTGCTTGATGTTACTGAAACTGTTAATTTCTCACTACAGAGCTGCGCCGCGAGATGTCAATCCTGCGTTCAAGTTAGTACCCTGAAAATAGCAGGAACACTCATTCCATGCAAATCAGGAAATATTTGTCCTTTATTCATGAGTTTCAGGGCCTTCTCAACCCGTTGCCTTGCCCAACAGTGCAGGTTGGCCTTTACATTACTTGGTTAGCTAGATCGCTTAAATTTAGCTCTATTACTAATTATCTATCTGAGTTGAATTTTTTGCTGCACTCGGAGGATTCCCCTCCTATTGATTACTCTTGCCACCTTGAAAAGACAGTTTTAAGTGGAGCTAAGAGGCTGTTAGGGTGCGCAGTGTGTCGCGCGACCCCCATTCTACCTAGGCAGTTGTTGTCTATATTTTCTTTTATATCAAGCAGCATCGGTCATAGTGCAATTCGGTCCACTTTACTCACTGGTTTTAGGGGGATGTTAAGGAAATGCCAGTTGACTAAGTCAGACTCCGTACTTCGCAGGGGTGATTTCAAATTCTTCAGTTGGGGCATGATTATGTAGTAGTCGGTCAGCACTGACCTCTCAGGCAAGGAGCCGGATAGACAGGTAGGCGTGGGTAGTGTCTTGATATCAGGGAGCCTAGGTGGTGTAATGGTTAGCACACCGGCCCAGAATGCAAAGAGATGTGGGTTCGAGTCCCACTCTAGGCACAATATTTCCCATTTTCATCACCCCTATGACACTGGTTGCCGTGACCATGATCCTGTACAAGCTATGCGCTGTATAGTTGTTGAACCTACCCTGTGTATGTATATGAAGTGGGCGAGAGTACTCGACCGGTGGAAATGCGGGCAGGGCTGACTAGCCCGCATTCTGAGATGCGGGCTACTCACCAGGCTCGCATTTGCCACCATTTGCGGGGCCGGGTTCCCTGCTGTAAAGCGTAGCTAGGATACGTCAATTGTGACTATCCTAGCAATGGGGGGAGGTCGGGCGTTCGGACCCAGACCGATCGGGTGTGTTTTGGCATGCTCGGATGTTTTAGCCGAGATTTAGGCTTTTATTGTCGAAATTCAAAACTTATTTCACTTACTTATATGGGAGGGGATGTACTTGTTCATATCTGTTATATTGCTAAGCTCTTATTGTTAGTATAGGGTAAGAATAAAGCTGTGAGCTCCTAAGAAGTGATTGGAACGTTCCTTGCATTCTTTACTATTCTCCAGTCTTATATTATTAACTGCTATGGTGAACTTCATATTGCTATTTGATTGCTCTATAAATGTATTTAATTATGGGCCTTACACCCCATGGTCTGTATGGAGTCGAACTCCCTACCTCTGATATTAACCACATTGCTAGCCAAGGGTCAAGCTAGCAGGAAGGCAGACAACGGGCAGCAGGAGGCACAAGACATTCACATGGAAACAATTATTTATTAACATGTAGGCTCGCCTTAAGCGGGGGGTGGAATAGCCCGACGGTTAAATATATGTAAGTGCATTGCCTGTATGTATGTAATTGTAAGCATTAAAAGACTTACAATTCCAGGGGGACGAGTGTAGTAGTCAGCACTGAGCACTCAGGCAAGGAGCCACATAGACAGGTAGGTGTGGGTAGTGTGTTGATATCAGGGAGCCTAGGTGGTGTAATGGTTAGCACACTGGCCTGGAATGCAAAGAGATGTGGGTTCGAGTCCCGCTCTAGGCGCAATATTTCCCATTTTCATCACCCCCCATGACAATTATAACAATTAGGCGCTCGAAAACTATACAGTTTAAGCAGGGCGAACTGCTGATACCGATCGCTCATGTGACCAACCATGACTTATGTGTGGTCTACTGGTCATGGAGACACTTCCGGGAGGTTCCATTGTCAGACTCATTCCATTTGTTATGCCATTCTTTATGCCGAGGGGGCTGCACCTTCCTTACCATGCAAGGTGCATCCCTTGAGGAGATTAAGATGAGGGTGGATTGGTCTTCCAATGCGGTCTTCGCATTTTTGTGGATATGTGTGTTGTGATGGCCTGGCGAGCTCGGTTTAATTGTGGCTTCGTTCTCGTCTGGCTTAGTGGGTATATAGTCAGTATATACCGGTATATACCAGTGTAGGGACCTGTGGGGTGCCTTCCCTTCTCGGGTTAATTAAATAAGAGAATTTACGAACGTGTCCAACTCTCGCCTATGGTTCAATCATTGACATTAGTCGGCGCCACCATTGCCCGGCCAGATCCGATTGAATATTATGCGCCCGTTACCCGCTAGTCGGCGACACAATCGGCTATATAACCACGGTGCCAGCCCGGCTGGCACCTTCATGATACACCAACCGGCCCACGCGCCGAACTAACCTCTCTGCACAGGCGAGAATTTTGTTTGGTGTTTTATTATTGATTCGGCGGTTTGTTGCCAGCCAGGTACAGTGATTTTTTTGTTAATAAACTGTATCTCCCACATCTATTCGTTCTCGTCTGCCTTAGTGTGTCTACAAGATAATATAGCATGGTAATATAGCACTTCTGCCGCTTTAATGGTTGTTAAACAGATAATATAGCATGGTAATATAGCACTCCTGGTGGTTTACTGGTTTTATAACAGATAATATAGCATGGTAATGTAGTACTCCTGGTTGTTTAGTAATTTTTATACACATAACATGGCATGGTAATATAGCACTCCTGGTGGTTTAGTGGTTTTATAACAGATAACATAGCATGATAAAATAACACTCCTAGTGGTTTAGAAATTTTCTAACATAATATAACATGGTAATGGAGCACTACTGGGCCCGTATGCATGAAGCAGTGTTAGCGGTGTGTGGTGTTATCGCTCTAACACAGGGTAGCTAACACCGGTTATCAGCGTCGTCGAGAACTATGTCAAGCCGTATGCATGGGCGCTTAAACGGTGAGTGTTAGCTAAACGTGAATAAATTTATTCATTATGGAAATTTCTCTGAGCCTGTTGCCGGCAAGCACCTGGTTGGGCCTAATATAATACCCACCGGGAACCAGCGCGCTTGTTACTGAGGTGGTGGCGGCGATTTGTTTACTTTACATTCGTCGATTTGACAAGATGAATAATGCTGCCAATGCTGCGGCTACATTAATATCGGTTCGAATTTAGGGTTAAATTGATAAGATTTCACTTATTACGTATGTAATTCTGTTAAATATGATCGCATTGAATAGATTTGGGCCTAATATATTGCCGCCAATTCGGCGGCGACGGCAGTGGCCATGTTTATTTGACGTTGGACAGTATGGATATCGACGTCGCAGCGGCGGCGGCGATTTGTTTACTTTACACTCGTCGATTCGAAAATATTAATATCGCGGCAGTTACGGCATCAGCGTTAATCTAGCTTCAGATTTAGGGTTAAATTGATAAAATTTCACTTATTGCATATGTAATTCTGTTAAATATGATAGCATCGAGTAGATTTGGGTTCCATCCTGACACTAACCTAACACTAACACCGCTGTAAACCTGCTATGAGCAGAGTTAGAATTTCGGAGTTTAAACGCTCGGTGTTAGGCCTAACACTGCTCCATGCATATGAACTTTTCAGCACTAAACCAGAAATCCCGCCATGAACGCGGTTTGGCTCGCTAACACCGCTCCATGCATATGGGCCGAGGTGGTTTTATATAAGATAATATAGCATGGTAATATAGCACTCCTGGTGGTTTAGTGGTTTTATAACAGATAATGTAGCATGATAAAATAGCACTTCAAGTGGTTTAGTAATTTTCTAACAGATAATATAGCACTTCTGGTGGTTAGTAGTTTTATATAAGATAATATAGCATGGTAATATAGCACTCCCCCTATAACCACCCCCCCGCCCCACACACACACATCATCATCAATGTACACCACCACACACAACCACACACACACCACCCCACGCACATCACTACCTCCCCCCCCCCCTGCCACCAACCCACACACACGACATTCCCCTACAGGTTGTGACGGTTAACGAACAGCTGCAACTTTGATCACGCCCGGCTGCCTGTGTAGTTGGTCTGTGCTTCGTCAGAGGGCGCGGGTGTTCAGGGCGATAAGCGAGCTCGGTGCCCCTATCATCGCCCGGCCCTCATTGGCCTCATTTAGGAATGTCTTACCTGTTTTTTTCTGTGCGACCGGCTCTAATAACGCGCACATGATGATGTCAACAGCAGCCTCCTGTTTCAGGACAGCTAGTCCGTGCATTGTGGGATAATATATCATGCTGTCTGATAAAGCTATATGTTATGTTGTGCAAACT
The DNA here is from genome assembly GCA_030323885.1 of Branchipolynoe longqiensis. Lineage (NCBI taxonomy): Eukaryota > Metazoa > Annelida > Polychaeta > Phyllodocida > Polynoidae > Branchipolynoe > Branchipolynoe longqiensis. The sequence continues at coordinate 16,433,684 of CM059197.1, forward strand.
CACTTGTGCTTCCTCATTCCACTATCACCATCATTCATTAGTTATTCATATTTATAAAACCACGGGAGTTCCACACTATATTATATGCTATAAACCACTAAACCACCAGAAGTGACATATTACCATGCTATAGTATCTGTTGTAAAACCACTAAGTCTGCAGTAGTGCAATATTCTGCAGTATAAGCATTATACAAATATTATTTAATATGGAACCCATCGTGTAGCAATTGTCTCTGCTAGATTCGAACCCGCGACCCTCTCGCCGGCACGCTGGTTATGTGGGTACAGCAGCTACAGCAGCCTGGGGTCTGGCCAGCTGCTTAAACCAGGGGGGGGGGGGTGTTTGGCGCGCTTTCTCCAGCTTCCAACGGTTTTCCCCTCCAGTAACTTTTATCTTAATTCTATTTCCTTTAGCCACAAATTATGCAACTGTGAGCTTTTTAGATCCACAGTGTACTGACACGCTTTTGCATTCTGTAAAAGCGATGGTTGAATAAAAAACAAACAATGCTCGCCATGAATATGGCCTATGCTGCCGACACGGCGTAAAGAAACCACCAATCAATCAATCCAGTGGGGGCATTTGGTTCTGAACTCTAGCTTATGTTATAAAACCGCTAAACCACCAGGGCCCGTATGCATGGGGCGGTGGTAGCGCTCTACCCCTGGGGGTAGCGGGGATATCCGGGGTAGCGGCGAAAAGTCACTATGCATGTGACCGGGGTATGCAAACCCCGGGGGGTAAAAGTCGGGTAAGCTACCCCCACTTTGTAGCAGGTATAAGGGCCGGGGTAGGGACTGACTCGGGCCAAATTTTTCGAATGCGATCATATTTAACAGAATTACATACCCAATAAGTGAAATTTTATCAATTTAACCCTAAATTCGAAGCGTTATTAAGGCTACCACTGCATTGGCGGCAATATTAATAGTGTCGAATCAGTGAATGTAAAGTAAACAAATCGCTGCCGCCGCATGGACGTCGATATCCATGCTGTCCATCGCCGCCGCCGAATCGGCGGCTATATATTAGACCCAAATCTATTCAATGAGACCATATTTAACAGAATTACATATGCAATAAGTGAAATTTCATCAAATTAACCCTAAATTCGAAGCGAAATTCACGCCGCCGCTACATCAGCAGAGATATTAATATTTTCGAATCGACAAATGTAAAGTAAACAAATCGCCGCCGCTTCGGCGGCAATATTTTACGCCCAAATCTATTCAATGCGATCATATTTAACAGAAATACATACTGTACAAGTGATATTTTAGCAAATTAACCGCAAAAACGAACCGAAAGTAATATTAATATTGTCGAATCGACGAATGTAAACTAAAGAAATCGCCGCCGCCGCTTCGACGTCGATATCCATACTGTCGCACAGAGGGATTTCCCAAATATATAAATAACTACAAGGTTAGCTACCTCCTCCCCGCTTTGGCTCCATGCATACCCAGTGACACATTTCTTACCCCCGGCGATAGCTACCCCGAACTCGGTCCTTACCACCAGGGGCCATAAATAATTCTTATCAGAGACTCCAACACCAGGACCAGAGGGCACTCCCTGAAGCTGAGGAAGCGGTACTCCAGACTGGACCTGCGACACAACTTTTTTGGCTTTAGGGTGGTTGACCTGTGGAATGACCTGCCGGAGAGTGTCGTAGCAGCAGAGTCGGTGAACTGTTTCAAGTCCCGACTGGATGCATACTGGTCAAGCATTACATATATCTTGGAGCCAGTGACAGTTGCTACGATCGACCACATCTGAAGAACTGTCTCCATTTCTATTAATTAAGAGCGGCTAACAGGTCCAAGGCCTATTATAGCTGTATCCTATTGATTGATTGATTGATGCATAAGGGCCCTGATCTATGCTATTTTACCATGCTATAAGCCATCAGTGGTGTCATATTACAATGCTATTGCCTATGTCAACGAACCATTAAATCACTAGGAGTGTCATATCATTCTATATTTTATATTATAACACTAGTAGAAGCATACTGCCATGCTATGTTCTATGTTATAAAAAGACGAATCCACTATGAGTGTCATACTACCATGCTTATATTCCATGAACTCACATAGTCATGGTCTTTTCTTGCATTCCGATGCATTCCAATATTTAACAAGTACAAAACTGAAACCAAATGAAAGGTAAATACCGAATATAATAGTGCCTTTGAGGTGATGGTGAACCCTTTAGCATACTTTCTAAGTGACAGAATGTCCCTGTAATGGTGGCGTAATAAATCAATGTTTTTTTAACTAGGTTCCTGTTAATATGGTTGACACCTGTTGTTGTTGGATGGAATTTTACATCTTGGCAACATCAAAGGTCATGTCAGGACGGGTACCCACTTGTGAGAGTGCGCCCTCATGGCGACTTTATAGTGCTACCCTACTGGGAGACCAAACCGCCGGCACCATGACTCGTTATCCTACGCAGTCACATTATCCTGATACTGAGCTAACTAGCCCTTGCCCTATCATACTAATGCTGAGTGCCAGGCTAGGTAGCAACAAGTATCAAATTTGTAAGTCCTTGATTAGTTGACACTTTCTGCCTTTAGCTCATGATAGGTCTAAATGTGTGGTGCTGTCAAATCGCCAAAATTACACTTTGTTGGCAGGTTGTTGTTGTTTTTTTGTGCTTTTTTAATTGAGGCTGTATTTATACTGACCATAGCATATAATCCCGGGTATTCAGGCTTGTTTTCAATGTTGGACAGCTCTAGTGTTGGTGTTATCTTATCACACAGTAGCTGCTGATAAGGTATTTGATTACATTGCCTGCATTTCAGTAGCAGATAGATAGTTGGTTGGTATGGTTAGTGTAAAAGTACCACGTCTGAACACTTTGACTTCTGGATACCGAATGCTTTATTCACCGTCCAGGGCTCTGCACACTGGCTAAACGTTCCATGACGTCATCTCATTAACATAATCATTAACATAATCCTTTATTCTCTCTCAATGCCTGGATCCCATTATGCATCTCATTAGCATATATTACATCCCCCCCTCAAAGTATTTCTGAAACATAAAATGTTTTAAAATCACCACAAATACTGAGTTTACATGTTTAGCATACAATAATACAATAAAACATACAAGCACTTAACTTTAACCATAGGTTTATCGAATGTCCAAGCGCACCATGGCACTGAAGTCCTTTGAAATGTCCGGCTGCTTAGCCTCCAAAATGACACATTGTTCAATTTGACACAATACACATTAATATGACGACTCTGAAACCAACAATACTTAACCTACATGCACATGTGTTCGTGCGTGAGTCTAACTTGCAACTGAATACTTATAGGTCTAGCTTGTCTGCCGGTCTAATCACTCGACCTGACCTACTTAGATTAGCTGCGTTGTTTACATTTGACTGCGACATCGCCACACTTTGTGGCTGCCCGACTAGCTTGGGCTGCCTCCACTCAGGCGCTCTTATTATCTGCACTCTATTCCTATACAACATATTTCAAAATCTGATGCTCTCTACCTGACACACCTGTACGCCCTATCACCACTCCTTTCTTCCACTCTCCTGTATGATTCCTATACTTAATTTTGTCCCCAGTCTTCACCGGCTTGTGCGCTTTACCGCACTTCTTGTCATGAACAATTTTCTGATCTCTTTGTCGTTTCTTTGTTTGTGTTGTTTTCGGGTTCTGCGTTTCTGGCATTAAATTCTCTTCCGTCATAGGCAATCTACCCCTCAGCCTTCTGCCCATGAGCAGCTGAGCTGGAGACGCATTCAAGATGGGCAAAGGACTGTTTCTGTAATTTAACAAAGCTAACTGAAAATATGTCTTTGTTTCTAAACATTTTTTTAACATGTTTTTCACTGTCTGTACAAATCTTTCGACTTGGCCGTTACTTCGGAGATATTGCAGACTCAAATACGTGGCTGTTAAACTGCGGACCGTTGTCCGAAATCATCTGGCTCGGAAGTTATCCTTCATAGCATCGATGACTGTTACAGACGCTGTATCTTTTAACAATGTTACCTCAGGATACTTTGTGTAATAATCTACAGTAATCAGGTAATTTTCATGATTTATCTCAAACAAATCTGCCCTTATCTTTTCATAAGGTTGACATGTTATCGCATGGTTCACCAAAGGTTCGTTGTGCAAACTTTTCCGATTATTTTGACATGTGTCACACAGACTGACTTTGTCTTCAATTTGTTTGTTTTTGTTCGGCCAAAACATGCAGTCACGTGCCAACTGCTTGGACTTAGTGATGTCCAAGTGCGTCTCGTGTAACGCTTCAATCATTTCACCGCGGATCTTTGGAGGTACCACAACCCGATTGCCCTTCATTACTAAGTTATTTTCTACCGTTAGCTCATCTTTGTATGGAATGTATTGTCAAAAGCCCTGTTCACACACACAACTTTTAGGCCGAACTAGATAAGGCAAACTAGATGAGGCGAACTAGCGGCGCGTTCACACACACCAAGTTTGAAAGTGTGTAGCGTCCACACATGCACTACTTAAGCCGGTTTAAGGCGGAAATCGACATCTGCGCATGTCATCTGTGCATGAGCGCGACACTCGCAAAACAACAACAATGGCAGACCTCGTGTCTACAGGAATGTTCATGCTTCTAATGTCTCGCCGTAGAGCCGCAGCCCGGAGGAGGGTAGTCCGTGGTCAACAGAATGTCGCAGGGATTGTGGAGGCTTCCCACAGAAGAACTGAACATTTCGTACAGTTGCAAGATGATGAGCGGAGTGCCTTTGTCGTGCAACTCCTCACTTTTCTGTCCCTCCGCGCTAGCCCAGATCGGCTTCTCTGGGCAAGGGAAAGGTAGGCAGTAAAGTAACATTTGTTATCTTGTAGGTACGTGCACATCCGCGCTCTACGCGATGGCCGTTTTCTGCCAAATATCTGTTCCCGTAATCGACAGAGGAGATAGGCAGCTACGTACACTGAAAATGTCATTTAGATATCTCAAATAATTAGGAAGTTAGAACAAAAAATGACTAAATTATTAAATATATAGATGGGCGAACTACTGGCCGGTGTCCTGATTACTGTTAACGTTACATTTTTTTTACCCTAAAAACTGTACCGACTTCTTCTGACCTGTCACCTTTTTTCCAGGTTCAGCCACTGGTGGTCCCACATTGTTAATGTGACATTCTGGGAGCAAGACTGGGTCGCCAACTTCCGAATGCACAGGGAGACATTTCAACATCTGGTGGATCAAATGCGAGTGTATCTAGCGCGTGTCGATACACAGAGCTCAATTCCATGTTGTAATTTCTTTTGCATCTGTCCACTTCAAATAGGTCGGAAAATACCCATTTAACATAAAAGTAATTTCAAACTATGGTGAAGTTGATTATACACATCCAGAGCTGCATTAGGGCTGGGATTTCAACGGGCTCCCAGGACCTCCCTCTCTCATCAGGTGACATTGATCAGATGGACTGAATCCCTACAACTAACAACATTTAAACCTACTCAGAACATTTGTATCGGGACTACTTTCAGATGCGTTGCAATTGAAGTGCGTGTGGCTGTGACACTGTGGTTGCTGGCAACAGGGTCAGGGTTCCGAGGCGTGGGCCATCTGTTCGGTATCGCCAAATCAATATGCTGCGAAATCTTCAAAGAAACGTGCGCTGTCATCGTGCAAGTTCTGCTCCCCAAATATATAAAAATGCCAAGTGGGGACAGACTGACGGAAATCCTCGAGGGTTATGAAGCAAAATTTGGCTTTCCCAACTGTGGAGGGGTCATTGATGGCACACATATCCCCATCATTTCGCCACGGCGTCACCACACCGACTATCATAATCGTAAGGGGTATTATTCAATTGTTGCTCAGGTTGCCTGCGATCATGAATACCAGGTTACGAACATTGCAGCCGGTTGGCCAGGTAGGGTGCATGATGCGAGAGTGTTGGCAAACTCTTCCATCTATGCCAAAGGTGAAGCGGGGGTACTCTTCCCCAATAGGCCATTACACATAGGCAACACTAATGTCCCTGTCATGATCGACAAAAATACACTGACCCCCAACAAAACCTCACTAGGAATTGTCATTACTGACGAGCATTATATAAGGCGCCCGGAACTGAATTTGGGGCAGAACAGAGATTTGTTACATGTTAGATATAAGGATAAAATGTGTTATGCTGAAAAGACTTATCAGGACATGTCGGACCGTAATTGTACACTAGTTGTTTCAGGTTTGCCTTTACCTTGTTCGCGTGGCATCACAGCAGTGTCCACGTAATTTAGTGGTGCGGCAGTCGGCCTTGTGCCCAAGATTACATCTAGCTCTTCGTAGTACCGAAAAGTATGAAGAGCCCGGCCACTGCGACTGAAAATGAACAGGACATTAATAAAGACATTAATAAAAAACAATTGTGGATAGTTGTGTCTAACATTTATTCATTATAGTATTATATTGCCATCGTATATCACAATTTTAAGCCAAATAATTCTGAACTTATATTAATTTTGAATAAAATAACAGTTTTCCATTGCGCGTATCGGCAAAGTGAATGGCCTTACGTCGGTGTTTTGGTGTCAACAATGTTTTAAGCGCATGCCGGAATCTAATCAGGACAGATTATGGGATCTGCTTTTTTGATCTAGACAAATCTGGTCACCCACACTCGTGTTAGAACTATAGCCAGAGTCAGTTGTACTTATTCTAGTGATGTTTTTTTATACGGCTGGTCTTCACCGGTGTACTGCAAGCACCGGGTTCATCTTTTAGTTAATTTATCAGCAGCTATTTGTCACAACACTATAAGCCTTACTTGTTATCCCGACACTTCTTGTACGCCTGTGTCAGGCTTTTGATTTTGGTGCGGCACGAAATAGCATTGGGTTCGCTCCTACCGTCGCCACAAAGCCGGGTCAGCTTGGCGGCGATTCGCCGGTAAATATGGATGTTCCGCCCGGATTGTTCCAGTTCCGACTGAACTTTGTCGTCAGCCCAGAGGTCGATGAGCATACGTACTTCCTTGTCATCCCAGTTGTCGCAGCGGCCAGATTCGTGGGAGGCACAGGTAGACATTACAACGATTTGAGTTTACTTCTGCTTAACTTTGCAAAAAACCGGAAGACAACAAATCAATCGATTGAGTGCGCATGCGTGTGACGTGCTTAATCCACCTCATCTAAACCGCTACCATCTGCACACGCAAATGAGCCGACCTAAGTTAGTTCGCTTCATCTATACTACCTCGCTAGGTGGTCTACATGAGGCGAACTAGATGAATCGACTCAGCCCTAATCCGCTTCAGTGTCGCGTCCACACAGCCAATGTGAGCCGAACTAGACAAGGCGAACTAGTTGAGGCGACTTAACGCCCGTGTGTGAACAGGGCTTTAGACATGGAGGTGTTTGTATGCGCGTGATGTCCCAGCCACTCTCAATCTGCCTTATTAACATGGACATTGACACATCTCTTTCATACTCCTGGACAATTTTACTTAATATACTGGATGATTGCATGTCCACTGCAGCGACGCTGAGTGTATCATCAGCATGACCTACATTGGCACTGTGTGCTTGTGACAACGTGTCTGCAAAAAACATTAGAGAACCCTTATCATGACACAACTTAGCGTTGTAATTTTGCAAACGCATTTGCATTCTTTGCATTCGTGCAGACAGCTTATGAATGGGTTTCTGCATTATCGCCACCAACGGTTTGTGGTCCATTTGAATTTGAACTTCCTTGCCAAAGATATAGTCATGAAACCTCTGGCATCCGAAACATATGGCGAGCATTTCTTTTTCAATAATGGCATAGCCACACTGCGCTGAGTCAAGTGCACGAGATGCAACTGCGATCGGTTTGTCACCCTGCATTAACACAGCTCCTAAACCTGACTGACATGCGTCCCTCTGAACAACAATGGGCTTTTGGACATCATAGTACGCTAACACAGGAGCAGTTTTCAACTTTTCTTTAAGTTTGTCATATGCAGCTTGTTGTTCGCTCTGCCAGTGCCACGCGACATCCTTAGCTAGGAGCATGCACAGTGGTTTGCCAATCTCGGACATGTTAGGTATGAATTTGTGCACATACCCAACCATGCCTAGAAATCGTTGCACGCCTTGCTTGTCATGCAGCTCTGGCATGTCTACAATCGCTTGAATTCTGTCTGGATCTGGTTTCACCCCCTGGTGGGTAAGTTGATGACCTACATACTTTACTGTAGTTTTACATAGCAAAGATTTTGACTCGTTTAATTTGAGATTAACTGACCTAGCTCGTTCCAATACTGCTCTGAGCCTGTCATTGTGCTCTTCCACCGTTGACACAAATACCAAAATGTCGTCCGTGACTATCCTGATGCCGGGTATATCGCCCATGATGTTGTGCATTTCCTGAATAAAAATGTCACCAGCTGTTTTAATGCCAAAAGGCAGACGGGTGTACCTGTACTGGACCCATGGAGTGTTAAATGTGCATAACAATGAACTTTCATAGTCCAACTCGATCTGCCAATATCCTGAGAAATATTTGGCATTAGCCGTCTTAGCTATAATTTCGTCAATGGGTTTGGTCGGAAATGGCCCTCTCTTGATAGCTTTGTTCAACTTAGTCGGATCCAGACAGATTCTTTTTTTTTTTCTTTTTTTTACGATAGTTATAGAATTGACCCATTCAGTGGGTTCATCTTGCTCAACAATAACACCCATTTCCACCATACGCTTAAGTTTGTTGTGAACTTTGTCCTGAATTGCATATGGAATCCTCCTCGGCGGGTCAACAAAAGGTTGTACAGATTTATCAACATGAATGACAGCATTTGATTTTATGAGACCTAGACCCTGAAAAACATCTTTGTATTTGCTTACCAGATCTTCGGCACTCGCACTGTGTTCGTCGGTCGGTGTGGAAATGTTTATTGGCACACCGGATTGATCCTCGTCGATGCATGCCAACAGGTTCAACACAACAAAAGCCTGTTTACTGAGAATCGGTTAACAGTTCTGCACCACTTGGAATGTGAAGTCCCTGTCGTCGATTTGAAATGTTGCCTCACCATCCGGGGTGATTCGATGCCCCGAAAAAGTCAAAAGCGAACAGCGGGTGTTCGTCAGGCGCCCCGGCACCACTCTGTCAAAGACGTTCCTTGGCAGAACGATCGCCTCCAAACCGGTGTCGAGCTTAAACTTGACTGGATGACCGTTCACTTGGACGGTCGCATACCGGAGTTTCTCCTCCTCGTCTGTGCTGTGGTCAACGGTCCCCACAAACAGATCCGTCATCAACACATTGACTTCCGCCGGATCTGGGTCTTGTTCAACGTTGTGAGGGTCGGGCTCTTCCACTGTTACCTCGTCAACCCTGCCCAGTCTGCCCTGGCAGATCTTGCCAAAGTGCCCGACCTTCCTGCAGATGACGCAAGCCTTGCCTTTCGCTGGGCAGACTCCACGGCGATGTTCATAACCACAATTCGGAAATTGAATTTTGAACTCGCCTGCACCGGTGCCACCAGCTTTCCAAGATGGCGACTTCCAAGATGGCGGCCCAGATGGACGAACCACCGGTGCACCTATACATGCAGTCGCATATCTATTGAGAAAATCAATTTCCTTGACTTCTACATCTGATTTCTTGTCCTCTAACTGATCAGAACTGAACTCACTGAGTTCGCACATGTTTATGCACTTTTCTATCGTCAAATCTGACGCTTGTAGCAGTTTGTTCCTCAAATTTGTGTTCTTAATGCCAGCCACTAACCGATCGTGCAACAGCGACTCCTCCACTGATCCATACTCGCAGTCTTTCACTCTGTCTCTTAGCCCAGTAACATACGTAGACATATTCTCAGTAGCTTGGTTATGAGAATTGAACCAGTATCGTGTTATTATTAAGTTGCTTTTACCTGTACAATAGGCCTGAAATGCATCTGTGAGCGGTCCGATCTTGTCTCGATCAGCGAGCACGATGGACATATTGGCAAAGACCTTTTACGCGACATGAAGGAAGATGCAGCATTGCACTTGTTCCGCCTTTGTTATGACACCTGCAGCAATGGCATATATATCATATGCTCTGATCTATATTTTCCAGTTTGATCATGCGTTGTTGCTGAGGACGAGCTGTCCTGGCGGCCTGAGACCCGACAGTGTATTAGCGGGCGGCATTCTTCCTCATCTGACACCATGTAAAAGTACAAGGTCTGAACACTTTGACTTCTGGATACCGAATGCTTTATTCACCATCCAGGGCTCTGCACCACCGGCTAAACTTTCCATGACGTCATCTCATTAACATAATCCTTTGTTCTCTCTCAATGCCTGGATCCCATTATGCATCTGACTAGCATATATTACAGTTAGTAGTCTATATTAGTTTTTTTCAATTTTCTTGGCATATATGTATTTTATTTTTTTCTACTCTTACTACTAGACTAGCCTACTCCTATTTACATATCATAGGCTTGTACATAGCTGTGTGGTGTGCTATCTGGCTACTTTTGGCATGGTTACCTTCCATTGGGCATCCCGCTGGTGGGCCATGACATATCACATGCCCCTTTGCGGTGCATCTTAGTAGGGGTTTCGTAGCCTTATTTTGCACAGATATTTTGTGTATGTTTTTAGGTCAGAAATTTGTCATTCCTTAACCGTTTGGTCATTCCACACCTTGGCAGCAATTTCCAGCGTGCTTCTCTCATGAGCTTTTATTTGGCTTCTGGTCTGCTTTAGTAGTGGCGCATTATTTAATCTAGTAGCCCTCTGTGGTTTTGTTAGGAGTTTATTGTTTTGACTATAGCTATATGCTAATGTTTTTAAATGAATTATTCTATTTTCTAGTAATTTAACTTTGGTTCTTTTGTGTCATAGGTGGGGTGCAGCTTGTCTACTCTTAGGCAGATTTTTAGGGCTCTGTTCTGCAGTATTTGCAGTTCTTTTAGAAGTTCTTTTTTCGCACCCATGTAGTTTATATCCCCATAGTCAAAATAGGGGAGTACCATGCCTTTGAAGAATTTTATTGACATTTCTTGTGTCATGTAGTCTCTTAGCTTTGCAAATAGACACAGTTTGTGGTTTACTTTTTGGATAATTTTGTTTATACATAGGTTGTAGTTTAGTTGGCTGTCCATCTCAAGGCCTAGGTATTTGTAATGGTCTACATTTTCTAATGTTTGGTTTCCTAGCTTACAGTGTAGTTTTCTTTCAGCCATTTGTTTATGTGATAAGAGGACTGTTTTTGATTTGCTTGCATTGATGGTTATTTTGTTGAACTCACACCACTCCTCTAGTATTAGCAGGAGCTTATTTAGCTTAGTTATTACCTCCTCTTCTGTGGTGCCCTTTGCATATATGACTGTGTCATCTGCATATAGTTGGAGGCATTAAGTTTGCAACCATTTCTCAAGATCGTTTCTGTAGATTATAAAGAGCAGTGGCCATAACACTGTCCCTTGGAGTACACCACATGTGACAAGTTGGTTGTCTGATAGTGTATTGTTTATTTTTGTTTTCTGTTGCCTGTTGTTCAGGTAGCATTTTATCCAGTCCATATTGTTGGATTTTATGCCCATGGTTTTTAGTTTTTCCAGTCGTATGTTATGTCTACTATGTCGAATGCTTTGCTGAAGTCAATGAAGGTTGCTCCAACTAATGGTTTTTGGTTCATTGATGCCAGTATGTCATTTGTTAGGTTAACTATTGTTTTTGATGTGGAGTGCAGTTTCCTGAAGCCCCTTTGTCTTTAGTTTAGTATATCTGTTTTTTCCAGGGGTTCATTTATGTGCCTATGTAATACTTTTTCAATGAACTTGCCTGGGGTGTGAAGAATTGATATTGGCCTGTAGTTTCTCATGTTTTGTTTGTCTCCATTTTTGTGAATGGGGGTGATGATTGTTATTATTTTATTTATCTTTTGATCCATTATGATAGCTTAAGAAAAGCATAGAAAATAAGGCAGGTTCAGCTGTCGCTAGAGGTCAGTCTTCACACCACGGTTTGGTTGACATGGTTTGCATGCTTGGCGTTTAGATCTACATCTAAATTTAGAACTCGTGTATGAGACTATTTAGCTGGTTTTGTGTTTATTTTGTTTGTCAGGAAATCAATGCTGCATACACTTTCATCCTTAGTGGTCTTAAAGCTGTCCGATGGAAGCATCACATTTTCAAAAATAAAATAGTTACTTAGATTTTATTCTATGGAGCTAACTTAAATAATGGTGCACTTATTAATCATGTGTTGCTATCTAGAATGGACTACTAGAACCTGTCAGAATGTTGATGTGATTGCCAACATATTTCCAAAGGTAGGCATTAAATACAAGGAAAGTAGATTATAACGATCAACCTAATGTATTTATATCAGTTAAGAAATCCCCTGGGTCGGTAAAAGTGTAGGCTCAGCTTTTCTATCAACCAACTGCATGGCTAATGGTGAAAACAAGACTCTTCAGACTTATCCATGATAGGCAGTATAAATCTTCAATAACAAATAACAAATAAAGATTTTATATATAAATATATATATATTATAAATATATATTTATATATGTATATACTAGCTACATAAACACAGCCGGTTGGAGGCTAGTATTCATAATTAACAATATGTAAAATATTCCGATTTAATGCATTGGTGGGGGAATGCAAATGTTCTATTAGTGATCGGGTATACATGACCAGGTGCATGTATGTGTATATGTAGGCGCTGGTGGTGCCTGATTGAGAGGTAAATGGTCACTGACGCCGGCAGGAATGTGTGTAAGGGGCACTCAGAGCCTACCCCCTCCCCCCTCTGCTAGTCAGGATCACCACACTCAGGCTCAAGGCAGGTGGTGGCCAGGGGAGCCACACAGCTTGGTGGTGGTAGGCAGATCACTGGTATTGTGGTAACCATGGGGACCAGGAATGCTGGATCCCTATTGGTAGAGCTAAGAATGCTTGTTTCTCATTGGGACAATAGGGTGGGGTGAAACTCTACACTGAATCCATGTACCATATAAATAATAAACCAGAGGGCTTGACTCTCTCTCTTCTTTTACACTTTATACTCTTCCATTCTCTTTGCCTGTATTGATTTCACTATAGCCTGCCTACACAACCACATATTCGAGCAGTAGACTTTACATACTGGTGACCACGACGAGTGGTGAAACTATTAGTTGGAGGAAGGATTCAACTTTACTTTATGGAGACCTAGTCTTTACAGATAGGTATGGCAGCCATTAGCGCCCAGTAAGAGTCCGTGAGTAGCCCTTTTCTAGCGTTAGCGTTGGGCATGTTTGGTTTAGCGGTATGGTTTCCCTGTACCCCAACCGTAGCCCGGTAACCAAGGTTACTACTACAACACCAGTCGGTGCCACTGGGATAATTAAGCTTGATGTGCTTCCCCTTGTGAGATGGCCCCTACACCCTGACAACACTGACAGTGCGCATACGCAGCGTCACCCAGCAGCTTCCTTAGCAACTGTAAACACTTAAGGCTGTATTCGATTATGATGCTCCGGATCATTCGGATCATCCGAGTCGTCAGAATTTCAAATAGAACACCCCGAGGTGTACCTGTAGTGAGAGCCTTTATAGCTTGGACCCCGCCACGAACAAGCAGTCCTTATATGGAAGACCTGCACAGAGGGGGCAGTGTAGTTCTTCCTTCATGCGACGTGCGCTACTCTGCCTTGAATCGTCGTCAAGGCGTTAAGCCCATAGGCCATCAATTTATTAAGCCTATGACATATGACATATACCAATACCGGCATCTATATTTTTGGATTGATATTTACATTCCCTAAATATATATAAGTCAAATAAAACTCTCAAAGTGAAATGCCAGTACATAGTTAATGCACAATATAACTGTAAATCGGGTCTACACTGGTCCTGATGGCGTAAGGCTTTATGCCAAGCCTAAGGACTGCTTGTTCTTGGCGGGGGACCAAGCTAGATAGAGTCTGTACTGCAAAGCTACTCTTTTTCCTTTATGTAAAAGACCATCCAGATTAAAATGGACATATAACAAAATTATGCAATCATAACATAGTGTAGTAGTCTGTACATGAGCTCCACTATCATGCGGTGTCGGCAGACTCTACGCCGCACACCTACGTAGTTACATTGAACTGTGCTAGGTGGCGGCACACTAGCCATGGGGCAGGGCTCTGACTGGGCTGCCCTCTACTGTGTGTGGCTAGCACACCCCCCACCCACCTATGGATGCGATGTGGGACCTAGCGAGTTAGGGGGCTGGTCACTTGACTGTTGGTGCCGCGGAGAGTAGATAGGTTTGGTAATAAACCAGTGGAAGCATACTGTCTCTAAATCTTGTCGCTCTTCCGTGTGTGTGTGGATGAGTGAAAGACCGTGGAACAGTGGACACTGTGGTCTACTACAATACTTTAAATCCCATCTTGCTGTAGTCACATTGTTTTTGGTTTTTTTAAGTTTTGGATTAAGCAAACATTTTTCCCCCTCGAATGCATTCGTTTATGTAACCGATTTGGATCTGCGCATGCGCCAAAAAGTGCTTTGACTTCTTTTCCTCCGTCCGAGACTGAGATCTGGCCGTATTCGATTAACAACTTGGATCATCCAAACCACTTTTTGGTGCATGGGCAGGGCCTACAACCCCGAGTTGCATAAACGAACATGCTTGGGGTGGAAAAAATGGTGGCTTAATCCCAAACTTTTTTTTTTTAATAACCAATATAACTACAGCAAAATAGGATTTAAAGTATTATATGATTTCATAATTTAGATATATGTCCATTTTAATCTGGATGGCCCTTTACATAAAAAAACAGGGGGGAGGAAGTAGCTTTGCAGTACATGACACACACGGGTACCAGCACAAATGCTCCTAGCACCCCCAGCCAAGACGTGGGGCACTGGGATTGTGTCGTTTTGCACATGGCCTGTGTATTTTTAGGATAACCTTGCGGTGTTCTATTTGAAATCCCGACGATTCGGATCACCCAAGCATCATAATCAAATAGGGCCAGACTGAACCTGACGTGTGTGACCATAGATATATATTGTTCTGTTTTGTTTTGTTCAAAAGTTTTATTCCAGTTGAATAACATCTTTTTTCAGCACCGAGGCACTGTTCTTCCAGGCTTAGCAATTATGGTGCATATGAACTATTTATGGATGAGATGATGAGATGGTATGAATAATATAGACAATACTAGGTTGAAATCAGGTATTACAAATATAGTGTGGATCTTATTTTGTGCATGTAGACTGAAGAATAGCCACTTACCTTTAGACTATATCATTGATTTGATGATCATACATGTGAGGAGACATTGATACAACGGGCATGACTTGCTGATAGTAGTGGATTTTGGATTATGCAAATAATGGTTGCATGATTCATTTAAATTGTCTTGGTCAACTATAGATGGGTCGCTAGTATATGCTTTATTGGTTTAATCAGGTGTTATAGGGTGGTGGTTATACTTTGGTAGTTGTTATTTCTTTTACTCTTTTTTCCAGGGGGATTTCAGAGGAGTGGTTTGGGACTATGTATTCATTTCTGTTCTCAGCTTGTGTGGTCTAACCAGGTAGGTTTATTAAAGTATCTCTATGTTGGGTACTCAACCTTTAATATAGATTTAAATTGCAGGTAGGTTGTTGCATTCCTGGTTTTGGTAGAGAGTTTGTTCCAGGGTTGGCTTCCTTGATAAATAGGTGCTCTTTTAAGTTTGTTAGTCCTTGGATAGGGAATTTTTAAGAGGTTACCATCTGCTGCCCTAGTATTGTGAATACTTGTGTGGGTATATATTGTGTCTTGGGCTCTATTGTACCTGAGTCCTAAGAAATGCCTTTTGTGCCTCATCTCTAATTTGTCCATCCCAGCTTTAGCATGTAGTTCTTCTGTGTGTAAATTTTGGCCTTTGTAAACTGTGCCCTATTTTGTACTGTTTGAAGCTTTGCTTGTTGCTGTTTTGTGAGTAGTTCATATATTAGGTCATTATAGTCAATTATTGGGAGGATCATTGTTTGGTACATAAGAAGAGCTGTTTTTTAACTTATAAAGCCCCTGATTTTTCTGAAGGTGTTCAGTTTCCTTGCCAGTGACTGATTTAACCTACTTAGTTGTTTATTCCCATTTAGAGTTGCATCCAGTTCAGTTCCCAAATATTTGTAGGTTTCTACCTCCCTTAGTGTTTCATTCCCAATCTTTATTTGCGCTTCTGGAGCTTTGTCTGGGGCTTTGTCCTTCTTGTTCTTGGTGTTCATAGATAACATATTCAGTTTTGGTTATTTTGAGAGTTAATTTGTTTTCTTTGCACCATATATTTATTCTAGCCAAATTTTCATTTGTCAATTCTGCTGCTTTTGCTAAGTTACTGTTTGATACCAGTTGGACTATGTCATCAGCAAATAGAATGCATTTTGTTTGCCTCAGTGCTTGGGGTAAGTCATTTATGAACAGAAGGAACAGAAGGGGGCCCAATGTTGATCCCTGTGGTACCCCAGTTTTTACTTGTCTTAAGGTTGACTCAATTCCATTTAGTTTGGTTCTTTGCTTTCAGTTGGAAAGATAGTTTGTCAAAAATGCTACATGATTTTATGATCTGTAGTGTCAAATGCTTTTTTAACATCAATGTATACTGCTATGGTAAGTTTGGCAGAATCCATCATTCTGAAAAGCACCTCAAGGAGTGTTGAGAGTGCTTTGGTTGTGGACCCGCCTTTCCTGAAGCCATTTTGTTCATCTGCTAGGTAGCATGTTGCTTCAAAAAATGTTTTTATTTGATCATGAATGAGTTGCTCAACTATTTTACCAGTTATGGGTAGAAGAGAAATTGGTCTGAGGTCATTGCATGTTTTAGGGTTGCTGACTTTTGGGATAGGTACAACTGTAGCAAATTTCCAATCATCCGGGAAAATACCTGTTTCAATTGACAGCTTTACTATATGGGTGAATTCTTTTATTAATATAGTTATTGCATCAATTTGTATCCTTAAACTGAGATTTTTAAGTCCTGATGATTTGTCTTCAGACAAAACCTTAATCTTTCTAAGCGCTTCTTCCTTAGTTACTGTCCTTATGTCATATTTGACTGCATTTGCCTTTGCTATGTTAACTTTATCTTTTTCTGGTATATTGTATAGTTTATCTCCTAACTTCTCCCCTATCTCTATGAAGTAGTTATTTATCTTTTCAGGTGTTTCTTGGGTTGTTAATTTGTCCTCTGTTAACTGATCCACTAAGCTGCACATACTTGGGGTGGTTTCCAGGGCTATGCTGTGTAGGGGAGACCGGGAACAATTGTAACATCTTTTACTAAATGAACCATAGATAAGAAGAAAATAGAAATAGCAAATTATAAACTACTTTTATTAATAGTCCATCCTGTTTTCTCTATGTTAAATAACTATCAACTATTACTACTACACAAGTATTAAGAGAATTTGCTATTTTCTAAAGCCTGTTCACTGTTACATTTGACCCCACTATATGGGGCAATTGTAGCACGTGTCTGGGTCAAATGTAACATTCAAGTCTTCTAATTGAATTAACCTTAATCAGAATCAACATCAGATTCACAGTTCTGACAGAGATATGCAAACTCTCCAGGCGTGCACACTTCATGGGCCCAATGTTTGCACACCTGACATTGGACCCATTTCTCACGACTGTGACTATCTCTGAAATGTTCACAACAATCTAAGCAAATATTACACTCATCATCAGAATCATCCAACTCCTCATTAGTAGTGAGTTTCTTGGTTGATTTTGATTTAGCATGCTTCACTGCTCTTTTGCCTGAGATTTTTTTATTTTACTTGAAGGAGGGCTCAAGGTCCTCTGAACCTTTGTTGATTTTTGTGTCTGTGCTTTTGAATTCTCCTTTTCTAATGCTACTTTCCCTGGTGTGTCTGTAAGGATAGCTGGTTTTCTTCTTTTTCTTCCATCTCTTTGGGTTTTTCTTGGTTGTGGTCTCAGTTGTTCTGGTGGAAGGTCTACAGTTTGGGCTGCCGCTTGGAGAGGACTAGGTACACCATCGTCAGCCAATGTTCTGTTATTAGCTCTAGCTTGTTCACTGCATACATTGTCAGATGTACTTGGAATTGGTGGGTTACTTTCTTGTGATCCTTGACTGATGCTCACCCTGGCTTTTGGAGCATTGCCACCTTCTTCACTTGTGGTACTTTGGTTACTTGCAAGAACACTGTCAGTTAGTTGAGATGGAGCAAAATCGAAATCATCAAAGACATTTCGGTTCAAAGGTGCAATGCCTGTACAAGAGAATCCAGCAGCTATATTTCCAGGTGTCATAGATGTTGGCCAGGCCTGGGGTACAAGTGGTATGTGGTCATTGTCTGGCCAGGATTGTTTAACATCCAGGAGTCACAAACAATATTGACTGCCTTTTTGAAAGGGCCAAATACCCCCCTATCTAAGGGTTGCAGCTTGTGTGATGTGTGTGGTGGGAATGACAGTAATACAATATCATTTTCCTTACAAAAATCAAGAACCTCAATTGAAACGTGAGATCTATGGTTGTCAAGTATAATGCACCAGTATCTAAGTTGGATATAGAGAATACAGTCTTGATAAGTGTCTTGGCTTTGAAAAAAATATATTTCATTGGACCATGCAACTTTAATATATATATATATATATATTTGTTATGTATATTTTAACCCTTTTAAAGCTTTTGTTAATTTGTAATTAGCAAGACTAGTTGTTTAACTGGCATTCTCTGTGGCAGAGTGGTTAGAGTGTCTGACTTTTTTCTAGGTCAGACTCCTAATCTGAGGGTCGGCGGTTCGATTCCCCATGCCCCCAGCTCTGCCAATTTGGATTTCCACTGCTGTGTATAACTTACAGCGTCATCAAAGGCTGGTTGCTCTCATACCATGCCTATGTGGTGTGGGAGGTTAAAAATCCCTACGGTGTAGGCTCGGGCTTTCTATCGACCAGCAGTGGAATGAGGAAGACCAGTCGTCTATGACTGAAATTTCCCCTGCTTAAACAACTAATGGACCAAAAAAAACAAAAAAAAACACAGATAACTACGCTGACAGTGTTGCATGGTACATGATACCACCATAACTATGCAGACTTGAAGTTGACAGTCACATTGTAGTTAAAGAATGGGAAATTCACCATGCAAGGGTCACCCAATCTTCATGAAAATTGCCCAATAGATAGAAAACAGGTATGCAAAGATGAATATGGTAGTTTAAAAAATGAATACCTTAACATTTGAGTGATTTCGAGAAGTAGGGCCTATTACTAGTATTAGTTGACGAAAAAGTATTTGCAACACTTTTCATACAGCGGTGCCTCGCAGATGCATATGTGGCCTCGGTCTGGTTTCAACATGGCCGCGTCGTGAATAACGTCAATTGCCCCGTATTACAATCATCCCCGGTCTCCCCTATGACTCTCCAAAATCTCCAGGCGTCTTCTTTATTTCTTAGGACTTCAGACTGTATATACCTATGGTCCAGGAACATTAGGTTTTAACCCGGAAAAAAATAATGTCAAGCTGAATTTTTTTTTACAAGCTCAGTTCATCTTGCTGAATAACATATCAAAAGTCCCCTAAAATCCCACCCTTGCTTCATTCCTAAAAAAATGGTGTTACCTAGCAACCATAGCTGAATGCTAAATGGCCCAGAAAATGCCCTTATGGATTAACTAATTCCACTATTAATCTAACATTTACTTGTATTTATCATTCTGATTAATAAGCAAGTACAACAATACATACAACAACACCATACATATTTATTATACATGGTAACCAATGGCAACAGCGTACATTGCAGCCAAAGTATGGTAGCATGAATATTAGCAACCACATCCAAACTATGTCGCGATGAAAGTGTAGTAGATCATGTTATTATTAGTACAAAATATAAACAGTACAAATGGTCAATATCTTGTTTGAAACCGTTTCATATCTGTGAATTATGCTGATCAATGACAACCTATGTCCGAACATATGCATAGCAACCAGCGTAATTGAAATGCATGTCCATTGTTTAGCGCCATATTATGGTTTTATTATTAGGTGTGTAATATATGCTAATGAATTAATTCCTTCCTTCATCCATCAATCCGTCCGTTCGTCCTGCCATCCTTTCGTTCATCCGTCCGTCCATCCGTCCGCCCATCCATCCATCCTCCCATGCATATCGATCCATCTGAGATCGTGGCTGCCTCAGATGAACTGGACAATGTTGTTGTTAAATTAGGTGGCTTCCACCTATTGATGTCTTATATGGGAGCTGTTGGCAACATAATGTCAGGAAGTGGATTAGAAGAACTGTGGAGCACAATATATGCCAAAGCCTCTGTTGCACACATGACAACTGGACACGGATATTCCCGTGCTCTACATGCTCACTATCTTACTCAAGAAACTGGCCACTATCCTTCTGCAAACACCAGACTGCCTTAGTGAAGATGACAAAGGTACATTGACAAAGCTTTATCAGGATCTTTTGAAAGAGGAAACATCTTTTGGAAGATGGATTGGGGACTATTGTTATTAGTCAACTGAAGCAACTTCTCAAACAGCTGTCTGACCATGCCAAAGTTATATCTCGAACAGCTAAACTCTGGATCCAATACTTTGAGCAAGTTAACATCATGCGATTATTTGTCAGAGAAGAGAGGACAGGTGACTGGGAGCTTCACCGCTATACTGTCACGAAAATGCTTCCACACCCACATGCCGCAGGACATCTTCCATACGCAAAATCGGCACATCTATATGTACAGCAAATGACAGAATTGTCAAAGAGGATGACTTCGGAAGAATACAACATGTTCACAAACAGGGGTTTCTTCACAATCTGCCGAAGTGACAAGTTCTGGTGTGGAGTTTGGTCTGACATGACCACCGAACAGGTACTGATGGAGCTATCAAGACCTCGGGAGGATTAACCCGTGGCCGTGGAATCAGCGAGAGCACACTTGCACAGTGGGTGCTTGCTCTACCGTTGTGTGTACCACTATGTAATGCCCTGGAAACATTCACTGGCATCAACCCAGGTACATCTGAGCAGCACAAAGAGCATAAGGAGGTTCTTACCTCAAGACAAACCAGAGACAATCATGACTTGAACTCCTCCCTGGAATGGCTAGAAGCACACCCTCCCTTTGTGAACAAACCAGATAATACCTTAGTTTCCCTTGCTACTGGAATTTTAACACACAAAACCATTAACTGCGATGAAGCTGAACGTCATGGATTCAAAGCTATGCAGGAAATGGTTGGTAAACTGTTTGCAGGAATAAAACTTCGATGGAATGACAAAGTAAAACTGCTTGCAGCAATGACAAACACTGTAAAAATTTGCAACGATGAAGTCACCGTTAATCCACTGCAACTTTTCAGTCAAATCGCCTGCATTATTAATTCGAGCTCCGAGTTGTCCAGCTTCTTGAAGTATGAACTGGCGCCACTACCCCCCATCATTGTTTGATGATGTGTCAATGAGAAAATCGACAAAGGCTGCATTAGCTACTCTGCTAGAATCATTGGTACCCAGTGACAATAATATGCCAGGCGAGGCTCTTTTTGTTGTTGATGGTGGACATTTTCTTCACTCGGTGACTTGGCCACACCCAGCAACTTATGATGAAATCTGTCAAATGTACCTCAAGCACTACCAGTCAAATGCAACAGTTGTCTTTGATGGATATGATGGACCTCCTTCAACAAAATCTGTTGAACAAAATCTGTTGAACAAAATCGCAGGGCAAGCAAGGCATTCTCCGCAGATATCATCTTCACTGGCAGCATGCACATTATGACAACACAGGCAGGGTTTCTTTGAAATGGAAACAATAAATCCCGCCTTATTCTTGCTGTATCTTCTGGTCTCTGTGATGCCTGTATCCATGTTGCACAGGCCACAGCTGATGCTGACACAATGATCATGTCTACAGCTCTTGATCTTGCATTCAATGGGGAGACAGTTGTGTTGTTTGGGACTGACACAGACCGGTTGATCATGCTCGTTGCTCAGACACCAACCAATACAAAGCTATTCATGCTTCGTCCCAGTATGAACAATAAACCGGCAAAATTATTCAATATCACCGCGATACAGCAAGCTGTTGGAGAAAAACAACACAACTTGCTTTTTCTTCATGCCGTCACAGGGTGTGATACCACACCTGCGTTGTATGGACAAGGGAAGAAAAAGGTGTTTCGGTTGCGCATGTCAAATGACGAGCTTGCTAAGGAAATGAGAGTGTTCAATACGGAAAATTTGAATCCCACCGATGTCTCAGCAGCTGGAGAAAACGTTCTTCTTGCATTATATGGTGGAACAAGGTTCAATACACTGGATGAATACAGATACTATGCCTATAAGAGGAACATTGCGGGCAAGTCAGTGGGTGCCAAGTTCACTCTAGCCACTCTGCCACCCACCAGCGCAGCTGCACGACAACATTCTTTGCGGACCTACTTACAGGTGCAACAATGGTTGGGAAAGGATCCCTCACCGACTGAGTGGGGATGCAAAACTCATAACAACGTATTGCTTCCCCTCCCTACTGACTTGCCACCGGCACCTCAGAAACTAATAAAACTCATAAGCTGCAACTGTAAGGCAGGATGCATGAGTCGTTGTGGGTGCAGACAGGCAGGAATGGCTTGTTCTGCAATGTGTTCACAATGTATGGGAATTGGATGCAGCAACGCCCCACAGGCTGAGGAACTTGGTACTTGTGAGGACGAGTAGATTCAAGTGTTGGTTGATCAGTTGATCACTCATACATCAGGATTACATAGCTAATAACTTTCCTGATAGATATATATATATATTGATATGCAATGAACAAAATTGAAGCATTTCATTGATATCTATGCTGTTGCCATTGGTTACCGATGTATAATAATCATGTATGGTGTTGTTCTATGTATTATCTTACTTGCTTATTAATTAGAATGTTAATTACAAGCATATGTTAAGTTCATAATGCAATAAGTCAATTTATAAGGTCATTATCTGGGCCATTAGCATGCATCGATGGTTGCTAGGCAACATAATCTTTTTAGCGATGAAGCAAGGGTGGGATTTTAGGGGACTTTTGATATTTTGTTTAATATACTACACTAGGCTTATATACAAAAAATTAGCTTGACATCATTTTTTTCCGGGTTTTACTGTTCTGGTAGCTAATGCTCCTGCACTACTAGCTTTTGCATACCTGACTGCAGAATTGGCTCTATTCTTGATTTGGGCTGCTAAGAATTTGTCTTCACTGCCTTCGCTTCAGGTAGATTTGTTTGCTCTGATTTTTCTTTAAAGTAGTCTCTATCTTTTTATGCAACTCAACGGTTTCAATAAAAATGCTGTCTGGTAAGCTCCTCAAATGCCT
This sequence comes from Branchipolynoe longqiensis, assembly GCA_030323885.1. NCBI lineage: Eukaryota > Metazoa > Annelida > Polychaeta > Phyllodocida > Polynoidae > Branchipolynoe > Branchipolynoe longqiensis. The sequence continues at coordinate 16,457,040 of CM059197.1, forward strand.
CTCCTGCTGTCCTTGGCCTTTTCTGTATGATGTGTCGAAAGGCAAATCGGAACTTTGATTGTCTTTTACTAGTTTTAAACACTCGTAACACGTTCTCTGCAGGCACTGCCTTACGGGTACCAGCCTCCAGACACCGCCCGGTGTTGGGTACCAGCCTACAGACACTGCCGCCCGGGTACCAGCCTACAGACACTGCCGCCCGGGTACCAGCCTACAGACACTGCCGCCCGGGTACCAGCGAACCGTGACGTCACAACCTGAAGGTGGCAACTGTCACCAAGTTAGTTACGCTGTCGGCCATGACTCCCGATCTTCTGTACAGGTAATAAACTTGTGTATTCATCCCATCGACACCATAGTGCGATACTTCATCGCCTACGTATCGATTGAACAATGCGGTGAATATTAGCGTGTTTTGAGTGTCACATTATCTCAACAATAAACGACAAAATTGTCCGACACAATGTTTGTTGTGTCGACGATCGCTTGATGATGTTATTGACTAGATAAAAGATTTGCCCCCGTACAGGAGAGGTGACGAGCAACCCTATAATATAAATAGTGGCCAAAATGTGGGTAAATGAAATGGGTACCTGCAAGTACGGGGTGAATCTTTTATCTAGTTATTGACTTGTTAATCGGCAAATGCGAGGAGGTTACGTAGGGTCGTGTATAATTTAGAAACAGAGTCGGGATTGCTAACAAAATAACATCCTCATGACAGTTAGTAGTAATTACTAATAGTAGTAATAGTAATAGTACTACATGGTGCACAAAGACTCACATTCGGAGTCACAAGACAAATGCTCATACGACAAAAGCTCACAAGACAAAAGCTCACAAGACAAAAGTTCACAAGACAAAAGCTCACAAGACAAAAGCTCACAAGACAAAAGCTCACACCCTTATGAAAAAAGAGACAAAGGCTCACAACAAATAATTTGTTTATATTATATTCACATAAATGTCACACGTGGACTATTATTAAATGTATTTGTTACGTTTTCCATTGAAACAAATTGTAATTCTTACTTCATCTTCCGAATACCGGAAGTTAAGTATCCGGGGAGAGGACAAGCTCGCGCAGGCCGGAAGTAGCCTCAGTTTGAAACTCGGCAGCGAAGTGGCAACAGCGAGTTGGAGGAGGCTACTAAAGGTAAGTTTAAAGGAGGATTTATATCAAGATTGGTGAATGAAAACTATATTTTACTTGGGATTGCGGAATCAACCTGAGTATGTGATGTAAAATATTTATAATTATATTATGAGCTAAGTGCCTGTATTGTCGTTTCAGAACGACCAGTAAGACTGCGAGACCCGTGCTTGGACACATCTCGGCCATTCGATCAAAGCTACTGGCTAGAATTGACGGAGTGGTCGCGTTACTGACGGTTGAAATACCAGAATAGACGGTTGAAATACCAGAATAAATGGCAAGAATGATGTCGGTTGAAGACAAGCCACCGGCTCCGTTACATTGCTTAAGTGATTCGGAGAGTGAGGCGGCGGAACCGCAGAGGTTAGCCAAAACTAAACCGCGTAAGAAAATGGCGGGAGAAAAAAGAGGCGCACAAAAAATGGTGATGTAGGTCAAGCTAGTGTGGTGTGTAGTGCGGCTAGCATACCGGAGTTATCTCCAGACCCTGATATGTCAACATTCAAGAAAATGTATGAAGAGATGTTGGCACTAAGAGATGAAGCGAAGGGTTTTCACAAAGATTCAGAACGCCTTCGTGAAGAGTGGCGTGTTGACCGTGAATCCGAAGTAGGTCAGGATGGCAGTCGTGAGGCGTATCTGGGTTATGAGGTTGAAACTGAGGATTATGTAGGTCATGATGGCGGTGACAGTGTGTGGGCGGATTACGAGCCAGTGCACAGTGATCAAGGAACTCAATTTTGGGATGAAGACGAAGTTGATTCGATAGGTTCGTTAAATACGGCAGAACAAGTGGCAGCGTTAAAATCTGGTGTGCTTGCGCTAAAACCACAGGTGCCGGTTGTGTTGGAAGCTAGTACGAGCAAAGTGTCGCCGTTCGAGAGCTTTAGGATTCCGCAGCCGCCAAAGGCGCTAGACCTGCCCAAGGTGACAGTCACACCGAATAATAACAATAACAATACAGCTCAACTTGTGGAAATCAAACCTAGGTTAGATACGAGCCTGCAGAAGGGAACGTTGTTGACAGAGCTTCAAGAGACCTACAAGAAGGTGAAGAAGCCGGTGACCCCTCGGATTACAATTAGTGAAAGTATGGCGGGTGCCATCCAGCATTATTATGGTGGCCCCAATGAGGGTGCACAGAAACATTTGAAGACAATTAGGGAAATTTCCCGCATGTATACAGGATTAGCAGATGTGCCATCCGCGAGGGTACAGGTGTTAAATGAAGAAATAAGATTCGCCGAGAGCAGGAAGGAGGGTGAGAATGCGCTTCTCACGGCTTCTAAAGGCATAGTGGGGGTTCTTACGGCCATCGCACCTACTATGGAGGCACCCTGTCCAGGTGGGTGGCTCCACAGAGCTGATTAAGGGTAAGAAACCATTAAATAGCTTTAAAGCAGGCAACATAACTAATGCTCTTAAAAACTGGTCAAAATTAACTAGTGATAAATGGATTTTGAATTGTGTAGTAGGTTTAACGATTCCGTTTGAAAAGACCCCGATACAATTAAGAGAACCGTTCCCATTTAAGATGGATAGTACGGAAAGGATGTTTGTAAATGTAGAAGTGACTAACTTAATAAAGAAGGGAGTTCTGTTGGAGGTGAGTCCAGTACAGGACCAGTGGATCTCAAATATTTTTCTAAGACCTATGCCTAATGGAAAATTCCGTATGATCCTTGACTTAACGGAATTAAATAAGATAATTTATTATGAGCATTTCAAAATGTTTAATCTGAAGACAGCACTAGACCTATTGGATGTAGATATGTGGATGGCGAGTGTGGATTTAACGGATGCTTATTATTCGTTAAATATAAAGAAATCACAAAGAAAGTACTTAAGATTTCATCTAGGAAAGAGTTTACTCGAGTACAAGGTCCTGCCAAATGGGTTGGCGCCAGGGCCATGCATTTTTACCAAATTGCTCAAGCCTATCTACTGGGAGATGGGGGAAAGGGGACACGTATGTTTCCCATATTTAGATGATAGTTTTGTCATAGGACGTACGTACGGGGATTGCTTGACAGCGATTACAGATTTGGTAGTTATGTTTGAAACATTAGGGTTCACTGTTAACCGAGAGAAATCTGTATTTAAACCTACCCGGTGCCTACAATTTTTGGGGTTTGATATCAACTCAGCGGAAATGACAGTTTCACTAACAAAAGACAAGGTGGAAAAGTTAACTTTAGTAATAAACCAAACCTTAGGAGAAGATTTCCCGAGCATCAGGCAGGTGGCGGGATTAGTAGGCCTGATGGTGGCCTATTCGCCAGCAGTAGAGTACTCTGGAGCACATTTTAAACAATTAGAAAGGGATAAGATTAAAGCACTAAAAAAAAGCAAAGGTGAATTTGATGATATAATGTGGATTTCAGAGGAAGGAAAGTCAGACATTTATTGGTGGATAAAGAATATGAGACGACCAAGATTGATAAGAAGGGAAGAACCAAAGGTCGAACTGCTGACAGATGCTTCCCTAATGGGATGGGGGGGCGCATACGGAGACAAAGCAGACGAAAGGGCGTTGGCATCCTCAAGAGCTAGCACACATTAATGTGTTGGAATTGAAGGCTATTTAATTTGGACTGAAAAGTTTATGCAGGATAGAGAATACTCATATCAGGATAAGAACAGATAATACTACAGCCCTAGCATATATAAAAAATATGGGGGGCACAAAATCAGAAGATTGCTTAGTAGAAGCAATAAAGGTTTGGGAATGGGCAGAAGCGTCTAACAACTGGTTAACTATGACTCACATACTGGGTGTGGAGAACGTCTTGGCAGACCTACGTTCGAGAAAGTTCTTAGACCATTTGGAATGGAGGTTAAATGAGAACATTTTTAACAGGTTATGTGAACAGTGGGGAACGCCCAATGTAGATATGTTTGCGTCTAGACTTAACGCCCAGTTATCAAAGTATGTGAGCTGGGAGCCAGAACCAGACAACTGGAAAACAGATGCCTTCTCTTTTGACTGGGGTAATAATTTTATTTATTGCTTCCCACCATTCAGCCTCATCCCCAGAGTTGTACGCAAACTCTGAAAGGACGGGACGAGGGTGATTGTAGTCGCCCCACACTGGCCGGCACAACCGTGGCACCCACTGCTACAGGAAGAGTCCGTGGAGCAACAGCGCTTCCCGAAGAAAGAGGGAAACCTTTCTGGGACAGGGCCCCAAAAAATAGGAAAATCAGACGTGGATTTAAGCAACATAAGATTGACGGGGTACCTCTTCTGGCCAGGACTTTGCAAGGATATGAAGTAGACAACAAAACCCTACAATATTTTTAATTTACGTGGAGAGATTCGACAAGAAAGAGCTATCATGCCCACATAAATAGATGGGCCTTATGGGCGTTAGAGAAAGGGATAAAGGTCTTAAATCCCAAAATTGCTGACGTGTTACGTTATCTACACACATATTTTGAGACAGGGGTAGGATATGGGGCGTTAAATGTAGCACGATGTGCACTGAGTGTAATTTTACCACGTTCTCAGGGAAAAACAGTTGGTGAACATTACTTAGTTAAGTGGTTCTGTAAGAGCTGCCATGAGGAGAGACCTCCACAACCCAGATACAACAGTTTCTGGAGTGTGGAGGTAGTACCGAATTGGATTCTCAAGCTCCAAGGTAATTCTCAGTTAAGTTTAAAGATACTGTCATATAAACTGGTTGTTCTATTGTTACTGGTCTCTTCACAGAGAGGCCAGACGATTTTAAATCTGAATATAGACAGAATGAAAGTTGAGGACAGTTCTATAGTGTTTAAGATGAAGACGTTACTGAAACATAACCAATTGGGTCAACCGCTTGACTCGGTGAGGTTTTACAAATATGCGGCTAATAGACAAATTTGTGTGGTTAAAACGTTAAAATGTTATGTGTCAAGGACAGAGAAAATAAGGGGGAGAAATACACAACTCTTATTATCTTACATAGGGCCACATGGGCCCATTTCTAGGGCAACCCTGGCTCGTTGGACTATCGAGGTGCTGAGGCTAGCAGGTATCGACACTACAAAATATAAGTGCCATAGTACCAGAGGAGCGTCGGCATCCCCGGCGAAGGCCATGGGAGCAAATTTGAACGCAATCATGCAGAATGCTTCCTGGAGGGACAGTGCGAGTTTTGCAAAGTATTACCATAAATCGATCGAGGACCCTGGGGAGGTACAGAGGACGATCCTGAGCAGGACAGTCCGGAGAAATTAGACATTAAATAAGGACGTTAAATTTAGATAGGTTAAGTTAACAGATAAATGCCTATGGAATTAGACTCAAGCGAGGGCTGGATAATTACAGTGTTAAAAAAAACAGTTTGTCTACAGACAGATGTAGGCTTAAGATAATGATTAAGGATGGAAAGAACAATATGGTAGGAGTGACTTGTATTTGCTGAAGGAAACAAGAAGGAATAAAGAGCCCCAGTTGGGATCAATGAAAACAATTTATATATGTTTTTAGGAAATGGCTGAAGCAGTTGGTTCGATAAAATGAAATGCAAAATTACTGATGGTTACTGTAAATAAACCAGGGAAAGCGTGGGTGTTATAATGTTACAAAACAAGAAACCAATGCAAGAAAGAGCAGGGAAAACAGAAAGAATTGGAAGAAGTAAGGGGAAAAGAGTCAGAAAGAAGGTCGGTACACAAAAAAACATGCTTCAAAGACTCTCCCCGGATACTTAACTTCTGGTATTCGGAAGATGAAGTAAGAATATATTAGTTATACTAGACTTACTTGTAAGCTGACGTATTACTAGGATTCTTACGAATCTACGAATACGAAGGTAAGGATCAGGGGCCCGCCCTCCCACACCTATAAGTTGAAAGGTACAACCCATTAACTCGAGTATAAAGATATAAGATCAAGGGTTGACTGGAAACTATAGGAATAGCTAGGGAGATAGGGGCCTGATCCTGGTTTTAGGTTTTTTGCTTACCTCCAACTACGAAGACTGAGGCTACTTCCGGCCTGCGCGAGCTTGTCCTCTCCCCTGATCCTTACCTTCGTATTCGTAGATTCGTAAGAATCCTAGTAATACGTCAACTTACAAGTAAGTCTAGTATAACTAATATATTACTATTTTAATAGTACTTTACAGTTCATTCCAATGGAACCAGCCACGGCGGTCGAAATCGGTAGAGCGCAGGCTTCCCATGTGGAAGGTCGGGAGTTTGAATCCCAGGCGAGGCAAGCTAATGACTTACAAAATTGACAGGCCTGGTGCTCGGCATTATTAGGATAGGGCAAGGACTGGTTTAGCTCAGTGTTAGGATAATGTGATTGAGTGGGATATCGGGTGATCGTGCCAGTGGCCTGATTTCCCAGTGGGGCAGCACTATAAAAGTTGCCATGAGTGCGCACCGTCACAATTCGGTACATATGACAATAGACATACTCCAACAACAAAAAACAAATAAAGCTTTCCAATAGTACCAGTTATAATACAATTACATGAATTATAATTATTGTGGAGCATACCTATTAGGTGTGATTCAGGAAGCGTGAAATGAGGTGTGATAGGTGAGAACAACTGACTCTGGTAACACCTGTAATTAAAGCTTGTGAGCTTTTGTCTCTTTTTTTCATTAAGAGTGTGAGCTTTTGTCTTGTGAGCTTTTGTCTTGTGAGCTTTTGTCATGGAACCATACTACGTACTACTGATAGTTACTATTATATGGAATGGACCTCCCATACCTACTGTTAAACTCCAGCAACCAACCAACCCAGACCTAGACCTAGACCTACAGGTTTCTACCCATTAACTATGTGTACTTATGTGTACTAATTTCTTGCAAATAACTAGAAGAAGGAAAAAAGACACAAGTTCCAGAGTAAGACGCCACTTACACTAGGCTTGTGCCCTCTTTGCGACTACTTGCGACCAAGAAAAACCACATCAGTCGCCAAACTCCTTGCGACCAAAGCAACAACAAAAAAAGACCGATCGGCGTTCGATTGCAGATCAGTCGCCAGTCAGTCCTTGACCACTCATCAACTAATTGCCAACCAATCATCAACCGATCGCTAACTGGTACAGGCCGTCAAGTGTCCTTCATTTCCCTATTTTTTCCACGAGCCCTATTTAGCCCTATTTTCATAAAAAAACTCCTGTGTTCCTTAATTATTTTATCTTTTGACCTGTTGCATCTGCTTTTTTTTCGAGAACGCTATAATTTGTCTCTGCTATGCACACTATTTGTTCTGGATTATTAGAAACAAGGTTTTGAGAATGGCACTTTGGCAACATTTTTGTTAGGAAATATTTTTTTTAAATACGGAGGCATCTACTAAGCGGGGTTGCCTGGTAACCTGGGTAATGCAGTAGACTACAAATCAAATAGAATGACACCTGAACAAGTAACACAGTATGATCATACCATACATTAAAATTTTAACTTCAATTGTTTGTTTCCTGCTTTCCTACTTTTTGAGGTGCTCATTTGACAGCCTCTATGCACTATTTTGGTACATTTGCTCTTATACAAAATTCCTATTTTCTTCCTATTTTGTGGGGGAAATCGCTATTTTATCCCTATTTTTCTGACAATGAAATCCCTATTTTCCTTGTTTTTATCCACTGCCTCACTGGATGATAGCAGACCAATCGCCGAGTAGTCATAGGTGGTCGAACCCACACATCTTGTCATTCCAGGGCTATTGTTCTATTACACTACCTAGACACTCTACTGCAATAACCTACCTCTCTATGTGGCTCCTTGCCAGAAGCCAATACAGTCTACTACAGTGCAAAAATATATATATAATCATTTTATTGAACGCTAAAGGTTGTACTGACAACCCCCCTGCCCCCTGTCGTACGCTTTGTGGGACCGTGAAAATGTTGACAACTTTGGAAGGCCCCTAAGTAAGGTTGTAAACAACATGTAAAAAAACTATTTATTGACAATATTAGGTCTATAGGGCCTACTAAGCATGAAAATGGCGGTGCAAGTAGAGGCCTTAATTATTCTATATGTTAATTTGATAAGATCATGATCGAGCAGCGCAGGGGGGGAAACCTCACGTATTAACGAGCAGGCAGGGGCGTAGGCAGACATTTAAAATGTGCGCCCACAAAGTTTTCGCCCGTGCTTACAGGAAATTAAAATGTATAAGCGCGAAATAAAAATGTGCATATTATAAAAGAAATTAAAAAGATTGTAAGCATAAAATTGTTCATATATATATATATGTGTGTATACAGTAAATTTTATAATTGTAAGCACAAAATATTTTTAAAAGGGCATATTATAACAAATTTTATGTAAAAAATATGATGCTGAGAGAAATTATTTGTCCGTGCTTACAGTGCGACAATGTAGCTACGCCCCTGGCAGAGAGCTATGAACTGAATACAATGCAGAGTGAAACAAATCACTGCGCAGGAGACTCATTCCTGCACTATGTTGAGTACCTATGCTGTACACTACACAACATAGGCTGCTCCCCGACCTTTCAATTTCAAGAATGGGGTGTGCTGCAGACAATGCAGCACATTCCAGTTCCCCATCACCATGTACAAACCAAATGTGATCACTTCGACGGCTGGAAGACCAATGCCTCGGCGCTGACAAAATATGTGTTCAGATGAATCAAATATTTACAACAACAGAAATCATTATGAAAATCCTGACAGCAGAAACAATGATTTCCCCATAACTTCATGTTTCATACTCATCTACATACTTGAATCCAAACTCTTCTAGAGTGTCTTCCCCACTAGGAAACCATGTCGCTGGCACCGTGACCAGCCTATCCTTGTCCTATTTTTGTAAGTCGTGCCGGTTTTCGAACCTACGATATTCCACATGGAAAGCCAGGCAGTGCTCTTAGCTATTCATCCACTCTGTCTAGTTCTACAGCATACGAATTGAATGTTAAATTCCTCGAGCAACAAGTGTTCAGGTATTTGTTTGTCGCTGTTTTCATACCAGAGGTTAGTTAATTCAGATAAGGTGTTTGGCTCTATTTTATTAATTCTTCTGAGGATTTTCGGAGCTGCTTGTTTATTCTTCCTAGGATTAGATAACAGTGGATTGTATTGCCCTGTGCCAACAATGTTAGACTGCAAACAGCATGCATGACCTTTTTACTCAAGTAAAACAAGAAGACATTTGAGCCTTTTTGAGGACAGCTGGTATGTACAACCTCATATAGTTTATTAAGCCAATTTGATCAATTAATAATAAAACCTACTTTCATCTAGAATTGTATTTACCTTGACCACAAATTATATGATTGTGAGATTTTTAAATCCATGATTGTCTATTAACACATAATTGATTTATGCTTTTACATTATATCTAAAGGGGATGGTTGAAAAAAAATCATTTTTATTCACGCCATGAATATGGCCTATTCTGCCGACATGGCGTAAAGAAACCACCAATCAATCTTTCAGATAAGAGGCCAATTTAGATTCCCATATGTTTGCCATGAGATATTTGGTTATGACTACGTGTTTATTATTCTTTGATTTAGATAACAGTTTGATTTAGCATCCTTCACTTTTGGGCTCGTTAGAATCTACTTTACTTTATTTTGAAGTAACTTATTTTAAAGGGTTAACTTTGAAGATGCTTGAATTGAAACTATTCAAAATTATTGTTTGTGTGCGCACTGAAATGCTGGACATAGACTTTGTTGATAGATTTTCGAGCCTGGCAGCCTATCACAGACAGGCCAACGTGCAATAAATGTTTACTGAGTGGGGGCCCCTATTTTAGTTTTATATGTAGGTCAAAATCTAGGTCAGTGTTTTGGTTTAGAATATGGTATGCTTTTAATGGATTAAGGAACTTTAAAATATTTGTCTATAAATGGGTATTCTGGTCCATTTATATTTCTGAAGCTAAGATTCCATATACGCGGTATATGGCTTGTGAATGCGACATGCGGCATAGATATCGATGCAATTTTCGGTCTTTCTTTCTACAAATTTGTGATGGAAAGTCAAAGTTCCTGTTGTTTCCTCTGGCAAATGGAGCCACATTTGCATTCACATTCGCACCGATCGGTCCTCCTAGCAATGCACATGCTGTATTCGCATTCGCATAGAAAGCACTACCGTGTGTTTACATGCTTTTCCATTTGTTGCCACATTTGTATTCGCATACCACATATATTATGGAATCTTGGCTTTACTCTTTATAAAAAGAAGTCCCTATCTTGTTGACGCTCCTGCAATGCATTATTTGGCCATCCTGAAAAGATGTGCCTCAGAAGCTTCGTGATGGGTCCTTCTTCATCAGCTACTTTTATGATTCCAAGAGGCATGAGACTTCTTCACCCAGGTTTATTTTCTCTTAGTGTGGCTATAAGAAGGCCAGGCCAATCAGTGGAGCTTGATGGATTTAGTTCAATTTGTATCCAAAAACAGAACAGAATTACAGTGTTAATATTCACAGCTCCAAAACCAATGTGTTCTTTGTGCACCATATGGTTTTGTGGAAAGACGGGAGTTGAAATGAGCCTTTGTGTATCTCCTAAAGTTGCATAGTCTGATGGTTTTGAGTTTCGGCCATTTTTCTGCGATAAATATATTAAATTGATTTTTTATAATCTACCTTACTTTTGTTTGTGGTACCTTTGATTTTAAATAGGTAACTTTGGAGATATTTGAAGCGCAAACTTGCCAAATTAATTTTGGCGAGCATGCCAAACTCTGAGACCATAGTCTTAGGCAGTAACAGGTTCTATTAAAGTTGCATAGTCCGATAGTTTTGAGTTTCAGTAATTTGCTGTGATAAATATATTAAATTGATGGTTATAATCTACCTTGCTTTAGTTTGAAGTAGCTTTCATTTTAAATGCCTAATTTTAGATATATTTGAAGTGCAAAGATTCAAAACATGTATCAGTATTTAAGTTAGATATGCAGAATCAAATGTAGGTGAGTGCTTTGGTTTTGAAAAGTTGATGCTTCATTGGATTGTGCATCTTTAAGGTTCTGAAGTGAAGATGAGCATAGCATGGTAGACAGAGATTGTACAAATGTGGACATCATATTGTACGTGATTCAAACATGAGAAAAAAACGTTTGTTTGTGTCTTTACCAAGCTACATTGTGAAACACTAAGCCACATCTTAGGAGGCTACGACCCTTAACTACCACTACTGAAACCTGGTTGCAATCAGCCTTTCACTGCAGTTAGACTACATCCCCTGAACTACCACTACTGAAACCTGGTTGCAATCAGCCTTTCACTGCAGTTAGACTACAACCCCTGAACTACCACTACGGTAACCAGGTTACAATCAGTGTTTCACTGCAGTTAGACTACAACCCCTGAACTACCACTACGGTAACCAGGTTACAATCAGTGTTTCACTGCAGTTAGACTACAACCCCTGAACTACCACTACTGAAACCTGGTTGCAATCAGCCTTTCACTGCAGTTAGACTACATCCCCTTAACTACCACTACTGAAACCTGGTTGCAATCAGCCTTTCACTGCAGTTAGACTACATCCCCTGAACTACCACTACGGTAACCAGGTTACAATCAGTCTTTCACTGCAGTTAGACTACATCCCCTGAACTACCACTACTGAAACCTGGTTGCAATCAGTCTTTCACTGCAGTTAGACTACAACCCCTGAACTACCACTACTGAAACCTGGTTGCAATCAGTGTTTCACTGCAGTTAGACTACAACCCCTGAACTACCACTACGGTAACCAGGTTACAATCAGTCTTTCACTGCAGTTAGACTACATCCCCTGAACTACCACTACTGAAACCTGGTTGCAATCAGTCTTTCACTGCAGTTAGACTACAACCCCTGAACTACCACTACTGAAACCTGGTTGCAATCAGTGTTTCACTGCAGTTAGACTACAACCCCTGAACTACCACTACGGTAACCAGGTTACAATCAGTCTTTCACTGCAGTTAGACTACAACCCCTGAACTACCACTACGGTAACCAGGTTACAATCAGTCTTTCACTGCAGTTAGACTACAACCCCTGAACTACCACTACGGTAACCAGGTTACAATCAGTCTTTCACTGCAGTTAGACTACAACCCCTGAACTACCACTACGGTAACCAGGTTACAATCAGTCTTTCACTGCAGTTAGACTACAACCCCTGAACTACCACTACGGTAACCAGGTTACAATCAGTCTTTCACTGCAGTTAGACTACAACCCCTGAACTACCACTACGGTAACCAGGTTACAATCAGTCTTTCACTGCAGTTAGACTACAACCCCTGAACTACCACTACGGTAACCAGGTTACAATCAGTCTTTCACTGCAGTTAGACTACAACCCCTGAACTACCACTACGGTAACCAGGTTACAATCAGTCTTTCACTGCAGTTAGACTACAACCCCTGAACTACCACTACGGTAACCAGGTTACAATCAGTCTTTCACTGCAGTTAGACTACAACCCCTGAACTACCACTACAGTAACCAGGTTACAATCAGTCTTTCACTGCAGTTAGACTACAACCCCTGAACTACCACTACGGTAACCAGGTTACAATCAGTGTTTCACTGCAGTTAGACTACAACCCCTGAACTACCACTACGGTAACCAGGTTACAATCAGTCTTTCACTGCAGTTAGACTACAACCCCTGAACTACCACTACAGTAACCAGGTTACAATCAGCCTTTCACTGCAGTTAGACTACATCCCCTGAACTACCACTACGGTAACCAGGTTACAATCAGTCTTTCACTGCAGTTAGATCACAACCCCTGAACTACCACTACGGTAACCAGGTTACAATCAGTCTTTCACTGCAGTTAGACTACAACCCCTGAACTACCACTACGGTAACCAGGTTACAATCAGTCTTTCACTGCAGTTAGACTACAACCCCTGAACTACCACTACAGTAACCAGGTTACAATCAGTCTTTCACTGCAGTTAGACTACAACCCCTGAACTACCACTACAGTAACCAGGTTACAATCAGTCTTTCACTGCAGTTAGACTACATCCCCTGAACTACCACTATGGTAAACATGTTACAATCAGTTTTTCACTGCAGTTAGACTACAACCCCTGAACTACCACTACAGTAAACAGGTTACAATTAGTGTTTCACTGCAGTTAGACTAAAAACCAAGAGACCAGACGGGATGGCCGAATGAGTTGGAGCGTCCGTCTCCCGTGCTGGTAGATCGTGGGGTCGTGGGTTCGAACCTTGGCCGAGTCAAACCAATGACTTGAATATTGGTGCTCTTCGCTACCTAGCCAGGCGCTTGGCATTATTGGGACAGGGTAAGGGCTGGTGTGCTCAGTGTCAGGATAATGTGACTGAGTGGGATACCAGATCATGGTGCCAGCGGCCTGGTTTCAAAGTGGGACACCATGAGTGCGCACTGTCACAAGTCGGAACCCGTCTGATATGACCTTAGATGTTGCTAGGATGTAAAACAACAACAAACAAACAAACTAAAACCCATTAACTACCACTATAGTAACCAGGTTACGATCAGTGTTTCACTGTAGTTAGCAGACTATGACCCCTTAACTACCACTACAGTAACCAGGTTACAATCAGTTTTTCGCTGACTTCACCAAGCTGCAACTTACTGCAGTAACCAATCTACAACCATTTGCCCTGCGGAACAACTCTACTTGCAGGAACCACCATAGAAATAGGTTCGCCCTCCAGTAACTAAGCTACAACTAGGTTGCACCGGGCGCGGTGGCCGAATCGGTAGAGCATGCGGAAGGTCCCGAGTTCGGTTCCTGGTCGAGTCAAACCAATGACTTCTAAAATTGATACTTGTTGCTTCCTAGCCTGGCGCTTGGCATTAATAGGATAGGGCAAGGACTGGTTAGTTCAGTGTCAGAATGATATGACTCAGTGGGATATTGGGTCATGGTGCCAGCAGCCTGATTTCCCAGTGGGGCAGCACTATAAAGTCGTTATGAGTGCACAGTCACAAGTCGGTACCCGTGCTCATATGGCTCTAGATGTTGCCAACAACCAACCAACTAGGTTGCAATTAGACCGTCCAGTGCCCAAACTGCCACCTCCACGCTTACCACCATACCTCTGCTGCAGTAAGGAAGCTACTATCACATATCCCCGGTAGGTGGTCGTAGCCACTTAGCCTTCCCAGTTGCTAGGATGTATGCAAGCTCCCTCCCACCCACCCACCCACCCACCCACTCACCCACCCACACACACCACACCCAGATACACACAATACAGACACACTGAGACGACCACTTCTGCCTGTGCGACGACTGTGAAAGTACAATGTCTGAACACTTTGACTTCTGGATACTGAATGGTTTATTCACGGCCTAGGGCTCGCTCAACCCGCCGGCTAAACTTTCCATGACGTCATCTCATTAGCATAATCCTTTGTCTCAAACTCTGCATCTCGTTAACATATATTAGCCACATAGCTATACATCTATTACACATATATCACAATGACGAGCAATATAACAATTAACTGCGAGACCAGGTCAGGCACGGCACGGCAGCCTAGAGTAAAACAGTTAATGCAGACGGAGTCTCTGTACATTGTGGTCACCATTCAATTACAGTTGGGTGACATTTTGTGTGCTGACAGTCGTCACTATACAGTGTGATCACCATTCAGTGACAGTTGGGTGACATTTTGTGTGCTGACAGACGTCACTATACAGTGTGGTCACCATTCAGTGACAGTTAGGTGACAGGTTGTGTGCTGACAGTCATCACTATACAGTGTGGTCACCATTCAGTGACAGTTGGGTGACATTTTGTGTGTTGACATTCGCCACTATATACTATTTAAGGTGACATTTAGTATGCTGACAACCATCATTCGGCTTACATACTGCTCCTGTCACCATTTAGGGTGGCATTTAATGTGCTGAGAGCCAACATTGCACAGTGCTGTCACCATTCACTGACAGTGAGGTGAAAGTTAGTGTGCATACAGCCACCATTATACAGTGTTTTCATTAGGGGACAGCTGGGTGACACATCAATGAAAACATGAAATATTCTCGCTCAATTTTGTATCACATTTGTTTGCATAGCCCTTTAATGACCAGGTGGCATTATTGATTTGATACCACGTTATCTGTCAAATGTACAAAACACTATCAACCTGGGCCCGTATGCATGGAGCAGTGTTACCGAGTCAAAACGCGTTTAAGGCGGGATTTCTGGTTTAACGCCGAAAAGTTTGTTTGCATGGAGCAGTGTTAGGTCTAACACCGCGGGTTTAAATCCGGAAATTCTAACTCTGCTCATAGCAGGTTTACAGCGGTGTTAGTGTTAGGTTAGTGTCAGGATGGAACCCAAATCTACTCAATGCTATCATATTTAACAGAATTACATACGCAATAAGTGAAATTTGATCAATTTAACCCTAAATCCGAAGCGAGATTAACGCTGTTGCCGTAACTGCCGCGATATTAATATTTTCGAATCGATGAATGTAAAGTAAACAAATCGCCACCGCCGTAGCGACGTCGATATCCATACTGTCGATGTCAAGTAAAAATGGCCGCCGCCGTCGCGGCCGAATCGGCGGGAATTTCTTGCGCCCAAATCTATTAAATGCTGTCATATTTAACAGAATTACATACGCAATAAGTGAAATCTTATCAATTTAACCCTAAATTCGAACCGATATTAATGTAGCCGCAGCATTGGCGGCATTATTCATATTGTCAAATCGAGGGATTTCCCAAATCTATAAATACATTCACGTTTAGCTAACACTCACCGTTTAAGCGCCCATGCATACGGCTTGACATAGTTCTCTACGACGCCGATAACCGGAGATAGGTACCCGGAGTTAGAGGTATAACACCACATGCCGCTAACACCACTCCATGCATACGGGCCCAGGTGGTAGCTTTATGCGTGTTGGTTTGTACAAAATACAAGCAACCTGGTGGTAGTTAGTGTATGTTGGTTTGTACAAAACACAAGCAGCCTGCTGGTAGCTTTGTGTATGTTGGTTTGTACAAAACACTATCAGCCTGGCAGAGCCTTTGTGCATGTTGGTTTGTACAAAACACAAGCTGCCTGGTGATAGCTTTGTGCTTGTTGGTTTATACAAAACACTATCAGCCTGGTGGTAGCTTTGTGCTTGTTGGTTTGTACAAAACACTATCAGCCTGGTGGCAGTTATGTGCATGTTGGTTTGTACAAAACACAAGCAGCCTGCTTGTAGCTTTGTGCTTGTTGGTTTGTACAAAACACAGGCAACCTGGTGGTAGTTTTGTACAGGTTGGTTTGTACAAAACACTACCAGACTGGTGGTAGCTTTGTGCTTGTTGGTTTGTACAAAACACAAGCAACCTGGTGGTAGTTTTGTGCAGGTTGGTTTGTACAAAACACTACCAGCCTGATGGTAGCTTTGTGCTTGTTGGTTTGTACAAAACACTATCAGCATGGTGGTAGTTTTGTGCATGTTTGTTTGTACAAAACACAAGCAGCCTGGTTGTAGGAAGAGCATCTTACTCCTAGGAATAGCGAGTGGAATGTACATAAATCATTATATATATATATACCCGTTCCGCCGGGCTCGGACAAGCTTAGGTGACATAAGTATACTAATCGAGAGGTTATGTGAGGCATAAAGGACTTATGCAAATATTGTTATTTATGTAATTATCCTGTATCAATTGGTATTGTCACCTTTACTCCTCCTGTAACCATATGATGATATTTCCCTTTGGGATGCTGGAGATTGGTGTGCAATCTGGAGGGCTGGAGGTCTGCTCCTAAGCAGCTCCTTCCCCTCTTTCCCTCCAGGTAGCACGTCAGTTCCCGGTTATCGGCCCATTTCGCTTCAGATCAAGGTTAGGCTCCATCCTAAATAATATTTACAGAACAAGTTATACTTCAGATAAACAGACCGGTTGTACAAGCATCTGCTGGAGAAGATTGGTCAGAACAGCCAGGAGCCGCGCCAGTCTGCTGCCAGCCTGGTATTGGTGTGACGCGCTGCCTGCTGCCAGCCCGGTATTGGTGCGACGCGCTGCCTGCTGTTGCTTACGTTGGGGCATCCTGGTGCCTGCCGTGAACCTGATGGTGTAATTGGGCTGTCAGCAGCTGCAGCAGGCCAGGCCAGGCCAAGTCAGGCTTCCATGGGCCACGCACCCACAGGCCAACTGATTGCCTTTCTGGTTGACACGTCAACTGCTGTGTGGGACGTCCTGTCTGCATGACAAGCGCACAGACAGGTACAGATGAGAGCAGACATGTGTAGACCGGTGATAGGCAGGTAGAGATGAGAACAGACAGGTGTAGACAGGTGATAGACAGGTAGAGATGAGAGGAAAAAGGTGTAGACAGCGGGCAGACAGGTAGAGATGAGAACAGACAGGTATAGACAGGGGATAGACAAGTAGAAATGGGAACAGACAGGTGGACAGGTGATAGACAGGTAGAGATGATAACAGACAGGTGAAGACAGGGGACAGACAGGTAGAGATGAGAACAGACAGGTGTAGACAGGGGATAGACAAGTAGAGATAAGAACAGACAGGTGTACACAGGTGATAGACAGGTATATATGAGAACAGACAGGTGTATACAGGGGACAGACAAGTAGAGATGAGAACAGACAGGTGTAGACAGGTGACAGACAAGTAGAGATGAGAACAGACAGGTGTAGACAGGGGATAGACAAGTAGAGATGAGAACAGACAGATGTAGACAGGGGATAGATGTAGAGATGAGAACAGACAAGTGTAACCTGGGGATAGTCAAATAGAGATGATAACAAACAGGTGTAGACAGGGGATAGACAAGTAGAGATGAGAACAGACAGGTGTAGACAGGGGACAGACAGGTAGACATGTGAACAGACAGGTGTAGACAGGGGATAGAGAAGGTAGAGATGTGAGGATAGACAGGTGTATGGGATGGGGCACACAACAGCATGGATAAGGGCACTCAACAGCATGGGCAGGGACACAGATCAGCATGGACAGGGGCACACAGCAGCATGGTCAGGGGCACACAACAGCATGGATAAGGGCACACAACAGCATGGACAGGGACACACAGCAGCATGGACAGGGGCACAAAGCAGCATGGGCAAGGGCACAAAGCAGCATGGCCAGGGGCACACAACAGCAAGGACAGGGGCACACAGCAGCATGGACAGGGGCACACAACAGCATGGATAAGGGCACACCGCAGCATGGACAGGGGCAAACACAAAGGTGAAGACAGAATTTACGTCGGCCCAGTAGAGTAGGTGGAGTTTCTCGGATAGCCATGTGGAGTGGAATTGTTCCGGTTGAGTTATTGCTCTCTTGCCCCCTCAGCCGCCAGGAGGGGTGTGGGGGAGGTGTGTGTGTGTGTGTGGGGGGGGGGGGGGCGATGGTGTGGGGGGAAGGTGTGGTGCGAAGGTGTGGGAGGCAGGGGGGGAGGGTGCGCCATGGAGGGTGATTGTGAGTTGTGTGGGAGGGGTGCGTCAGGGGTGTTTGGAGGAGAGGTGTGTGTGTGTGGGGGGGGGGGCTCCAGGCGCAGATGTGCGGAGGAGGGTGTATGTTTGTGTGTGTGTGTGTTTGGGGGGGAGGGGGGGGGGTGCTCCTGGGGGGCTGGTGTGTGTGGGGTGCACCTTGGGGTAGTTGGGGGGGGGGGGGGGGGGGGGGGGGGGGGGGAGGGGGGGGGGGGTGGGTGGGGCGCCTCGGTGAGGAGAGTTGGGAGGGGGGGTGCGACCGGGCGAGGACAAGTTGTGTGTGTGTGTGGGGGGGAGGGGGGGGGGGGGGGGGGGGAGGGGGGGGAGGCGCACGCTAGGCCCGTGCTGCTTACAGCCGCAGTGGGAGATATTGTCTTGTTAGCGGCTGTAGATTGCATCCTGCGACTGAACGTGTCGTGATGGGAATGGGACATGAGGCTGGATGAGGGCGGGAACGGTAGGGGAGGGCAGGGAAAAGGCAAAGAGGGTGTGATGGGTAGGGAGGAGGAAGTATGGGTGTCATAGGTAGCGAGGGGGGAATAAGGGTGTGAAGGGTAGGGAGAAGGGACTACGGGTGTGATGGGCAGGAAGGAGGGAATGAGGGTAGGGAGGAGGGAATGAGGCTAGGGATGAGGTAATGAGGATGGGGAGGGTAAGGAGGAGGGAAGGAGGGTGTGATGGGCAGGCAGGAGGGAACAAGGGTAGGGGAGGGGGGAGGTAGGGAGGAGGGAATGAGTGTGTGAAGGGTAGGGAGGAGGGAATGAGTGTGTGAAGGGTACGTGAGGAGGGATGAGTGGTGTAGTGCAGGCGACGGAGGGGAATCACCTAGGTAGGGAGGCGGAACGGGGGTGGGAAACGGCAGCGGGGACGGGCGGGCGGAAGAGGCAAAGAGGGGTGTCTGGGTAGGGTGCACGGCAATGTGTAGGGGATGGTTGGGGGAGCGAGTAGGGAGGGAGGGAATGCAGGGTGGGGTACGGGCTGGGCAGAAACTATAGGCGTGTCGGACCGGCGAGGCGACCACGAGGATAGGAGGAATAGATGGCAGAATAGAAGCGGGGTAGCAACGGAGAGGAGGGAATGGAGGGTTGGAAGTCATGGCCGAGAACTAGGCGGAGGGAATGGGGAGGGGTCAGGTCAGTGTATGGGTGGTGCCGGGGGGGGGGGGAGTCAGGTCAGGTCAGTGTCAGTGTGTGGGTGACAGTGGTGGTGGTGATGGGGGGGGGAGGGTCTTACTGGGGCGTAAAACTACCCCAAACACCCAGCCTCCCCCGGCCCTCTCAGAGGACTGTGGTTGTGCTTTTAGGCTGCCTTTTTCCTTATTCCCCCACCCCCACCCCCACCCCCACCCCCACCCCTCAATTTCTCTGACCACTACCCATCAGAAGCCAACTCCCGACCACATGGGAACGCTTTCAGTGGTGCCCATACAGTGCTGCAGATTTGCAGCCTTCAGCACACCAATGCGACTGAAAACTCCCCAAAAACTAAAAAACTGGTCACTTGTCACGTAACCCTTGTGCGTCACTCGTCACGTGGCCCCTGTGTGTCACTTCGTCACGTGACCCCAACTGGTGGTAGAGTGGCGTCTCCATCACGAGTGTGGGCCGACAAGAGGTGTAGAGGCGCCACCCTACGGAGACGGATGGGCAGAGGGCGGGGGGGGGGGGGCGGCAGGATAGCGGCGAGGGAGGGTGGCGGGGGGGGGGGGGGGGGGGGGGGGGGGGGGGGTGGGGGGGGGGGGGGGGGGGGGGGCGGTGGGCGGCAGAGGGAGGGCATCGGGGGGTCCGGTCCTCTGTCACCAGTAATTGCAGGTGTTGAAAGCACTAGTGCGCACTGCCCCCACCAGGAGGTGGGTCGACGCGCCTCTAGCCCACCGCCGATCGCTCCGTCAGGGCCTGCTTTTATTTCAATTTGATTTTTTTTCCTCCTGTTTTGCTGTTCAAGTGATTTGTCCCCGTCTGGATCACGTGTCACACCCAAGGGATTGATTGCCCTTACTGCTTTAATGACAAATGATCCTGCCTGTTCGACAAAGTTGTCGCAATAAGTGGAAGTCACAGGAAAATACGGAGCAAAACATATATGGGAGTTGAATAAGCAAAGACCGGGCGCGGTCAGAGCGCAGGCTTCGCATGCGGAAGGTCGGGTGTTCGGTTTCCGGTCTAGTCAAACCAATGACTTATAAATTTTATACTTCCTTGCCTGGTGCCCGGGATTAATAGGATAGGGCAAGGACTGGTTAGCTCAGTGTCAGGATAATGTGACTGAGTGGGATATCGGGTCATGCTGCTGGCGGCCTGATTTCCCAGTGGGGCAGCACTATCAAGTCGCCATGAGTGTGCACTGTCACAAGTCGGTACCTGTCCTGATATGACCTCAGATGTTGCCAGGACATAAAACTCTAATAAACAACCAACCGAATAAGCGAAGATTGAGATAAAGGAAGGGATAGCGCGAAAAGGGGACAAAACGAGCATGTTTTGTGTACATTTGTGTAGAAATTTCACACTTGTACAAGGTATTAGCAGCTCAAATCCACAGGAGTTCACTAACTCTCTACTCGTACAAGTATGGTGGCATACATGTCCTTCTAATACCATGGTCGCCATGAGCTCTGTTCTGAAGGAAGAAGACTAAACTTCAGCATTGTCTCCAGACCTGTTTAATAGAGACAATTACATCATGTTTGTACCCGTGCCTGCCCATATACTACACACGTCATTGTGTTGGAACCCACTCATCAGTTCTACGTATTGCTGCTGACTGTAACAACCGATTCATCCGCTTCAATCTTTGTATCTACTAGTTGCATTTGATACATTTCTGCCTACATAACAGTTATTATCATTTCCATCTTTAAAATATATATGTAAGCATCTTTAAAACATTGTTCTCACCCACGTGTTTAATTCTATTATTTAGATTAGCTTTTTCTAATAATCTGGGACAGAGAATCTGCTTAAGCAATCCTTAAACGGGTTCCTTCCAGGGAGCACTGACACACTTCTATATGGGTACGGTAGATGATGGGTACGTGGAGGGCGGGTTTAGGGTACTGTAGATGTTAGGTGAGGGGGAGGTTAGTGGTACAATAGATGTTGGGTGGGGGAGGTTAGGGGTGCGGTAGATGTTGGGTGGGGGAGGTTAGGGGGTACGGTAGATGTTGGGTCGAGGAGGTTAGGGGGAACGGTAGATGTTTGGTGGGGGAGGTTAAGGGTACGGTACATGTTGGGTGGGGGAGGTTAGGGGGAACGGTATATGTTGGGTAGAGGAGGTTAGGGGGTACGGTAGATGTTGGGTCCGGGAGGTTAAGGTGGGTGCGATAGATGTTGGGTGGGGGAGGCTAAGGAGGGTGCGATAGATATTGGGTGGAGGAGTTTAAGAAGGGTACGGTAGATATTTGGTGGGGGATGTTAAGGAGGGTAAGGTAGATGTTGGGTGGAGGGAGGTTAGGGAGCACGGTAGATGTTGGGTGGGGGAGGTTAGGGGGTACGGTAGCTGTTGGGTGGGGGAGGTTAGGGAGGGCACGGTAGATATTGGGTGGGGGAGGTTAGGGGTACTGTAGATGTTGGGTGGGGGAGGTTAAGGTGGGTACAGTAGATGTTGGGTGGGGGAGGTTAGGAGGGGTGACCCCGCCGCCTGTGACGATGGTCTGGTGAGAGTACTGACGAAGGGCTGGGAGTGGTGGAGGGGGGGGTGCTACCCCAGGTCACGTGATGAGTGGGGGGGGATGATTACAGACCGATGGATGCCTCGGACCGAACCCCCTCATTCCCTGACATCAATAAAAAATAGTATTGACGGGTCACACGTCAATTTGTGTGACACACTACACCTCAGTTAGTGTGGCATTTCACGCATGTCAGTTTGTGTGTTACTGCCCACTGGTGTCAGCGTGTGTGTGAGAGTTCACTACTGTCATTTTGTTTGTGACAGTCCACTACTGTCATTTTGTCTGTGACAATCCGCACGTGGCAGTGTGTGTGACACCTCAAACATGTCGATTTGTGTGGGACAGCCCGCACATATCAGTGTGTGGGCCATGCCACTAGTATCAGTTTGTGTGTGACAGTCTCCATGTGTCAGTGTGTGTGGTATAGTCCACTAGTGTCAGTATGTGTGACAATCTACTGGTGTCAGTGTTTGTGTGACAGTTCACTAGTGTCCGTTTTTATGTGACAGTTCGCTAGTGTCCGTGTGTGCACAGGTTACTATAGTGTCAGTTTCTGTGTGACATGTGTCAGTGTGTGTGACATTCCACTAGTATCAGTTTGTGTGTGACAGTATCCATGTGTCTGTGTGTGTGACAGTCCACTAGTGTCAGTTTGTATGTGACAGTCTCCATGTGTCTGTGTTTGTGACAGTCCACTAGTGTCAATTTGTGTGTGACAGTATCCATGTGTATGTGTGTGTGACAGTCCACTAGTGTCAGTTTGTATGTGACAGGCTCCATATGTCTGTGTGTGTGACAGTCCACTAGTGTCATTTTGTATGTGATAGGCTCCATGTGTCTGTGTGACAGTCCACTAGTGTAAGTTTGTATGTGACAGTCTCCATGTGTCAGTGTGTGTGACAGTCCACTAGTGTCAGTTTGTATGTGACAGTCTCCATGTGTCATAGAGTGTCCGGTGATTACAGTTTGCCATACACAGATAGACTGACCCAGCTCTCATACAGTCTGACACACACATAGATAGACTGACACAGCTCTCATACAGCCACATGTAACCACTATCACCATCATACATGGTGTTCAGTGATAGTTGTCAACCGGTGGGTGGTGAGTGTTGACACACCTAGGACTTGAATAAATTACAACTAGTCACTTCCGAGCAGACGAGACCCAGCTGACGGAAGGTGGTGAATTATGGAACTGACGTTTAGCTTGGGTGGAAGCCAGGGAGAGGACATCTAGAAGAACGGAAAGGGGACGACAGAAAGGGGATGACAGAAAGGGGGAGGTGGTGAGGGACAAAAGGGGGGGACAGAAATGGGGCGACAGTGAGGGACAGAAAGGGGAGGACAGAAAGAGGAGGACAGAAAGGGGGAGATGGTGAGGGACAGAAAGGAGAGGACAGAAAGGGGAGGACAGAAAGGGAGGACAGAAAGGGGAGGACAGAAAGGGGAGGACAGAAATGTGTAGACGGTGAGGGACAGACAGGGGCAGACGGTGAGGAATAAAAAGGGGAGAATAATAAGGGGGAGGCGGTGAGGGACAGAAAGTGGAGGACAGAAATGGGGAGATGGTGAGGGACAGACAGGGGGAGTCGGTGAGGGACAGAAAGGGGAGGACAGAAATGGTGAGAAAAGCAGAAAGGGGGGACAGAAATGGGGAGACGGTGAGGGACAGGCAGGGGAGAACAGAAAGGGTGAGGCGGCGAGGGACAGAAAGGGGGGGGAGAAAGGGGGAGATGGTGAGTGACAGAAAGAGGAGGACAGAAAGGGGGAGGCGGTGAAAGAGGCAGAAAGGTGAGGACAGAAAGGGGGAGGCGGTGAGGGACAGAAAGAGGAGGACAGAGAGGGGGAGATGGTGAGGAACAGAAAGGGGGAGACGGTGTGGGACAGAAAGGGGGAGATGGTGAGAGAGGCAGAAAGGCGAGGACAGAAAGGGGAGGTGGTGAGGGACAGAAAGGGGAGGACAGAAAGGGGGAGACAGTGGTACAAAGGAGGCCCCTTTCTACAGCAACCCTTTCTACAGCCACCCTTTCTACAGGCACCCTTTCTACAGCCACCCTTTCTACAGCCCCACATTCTACAGCCCCACTTTCTTCATCCTTACTTTACATAGTCCCACTTTCTACATATATAGTTTCTACAGCCCCACTTTCTACAACCCCACTTTCTGCAGCCCTACTTTCTACAGCCCTACCTTCTACATCCCCACGTTCTGCATCAACACTTTCTACAGCCCCACATTCTTCAGCCCTACTTTCTACTGCGCCACTTTCTACAGCAAGCTTTCTACAGCTTCAGATTCTTTCGCCCTAGGTTCTACAACTCCACGTTCTACATTAATTTGAATGGTGATACAACTATGTATGGCGCCACTGCAGTGTGTCAAGTCCCTAAAAACACCAGCGTTGCTCATTGGTGACTTGTTTATCACATTTATTCGCTCGGTGTTTGGGGGGAGGGGGGGGGGGGGGGGGGTTGAAGAAGAAAGAAGTAAGACTCTTATAATACAAGCCTATTAACGTGAATGATCATGTTACATCAGTGTGCCATGCAGCGTAGTACCGTCTTAAGAACCTTTACAACCTGAAGCCATTCTTGTCAGATGAAGCGCTTCTTACAGAAGTTCATGCCTTCTTTACATGTGGGACAACCCCATGTTATACAGTCCTGTTTTCTACAACTCCATGTTCTACACCTCTGTGTTCTACAGTCCTGTGTTCTACAGCCCTGTGTCCTACAGCTCCATGTTCTACAGTCCCATGTCCTAGAGCTCCGTGTTCTACAGTCCCATGTTCTACAGGCCTGTGTTCTACAGCCTCGTGTTCTACAGCCCTGTATTCTACAGCCTCTTGTTCGACAGCCCCTGTCCTACAGCTCCATGTTCTATAGCCCCATGTTCTACAGCCTGGTGTTCTACAGCCCTGTATTCTACAGCCTCGTGTTCTACAGCCCCTGTCCTACAGCTCCATGTTCTATAGCCCCATGTTCTACAGCCTGGTGTTCTACAGTCCTGTGTTCTACGACCTCATGCCCTACAGCCCATGTCCTACAGCCCCATGTTCTTCTACAACCTCGTGTGCTACATCCCCATGTTCTACAGGTCCATGTTCTACAGCCCCATGTTCTACAGCCCCATTTCCTACAGCCCCATGTCCTACAGCCCCAGGTTCTACAGCCCCAGGTTCTACAGCCCCATGTTCCACAGCTCCATGTTCTACAGACCCATGTCCTACAGTCCCATGTTCTACAGCCCCGTGCTCTACAGCCCCATGTTCCACAGCTCCATGTTCTACAGCCCCATTTCCTACAGCCCCACGTCCTACAGTTCCATGTTCTATAGCCCCATGTTCTACAGCTTCATGTTCTACAGCCTGGTGTTCTACAGCATGGTGTTCTACAGCATGGTGTTCTACAGCCCCATGTCCTAAAGCTCCACGTTCTACAGTCCCATGTTCTACAGCCACATGTTCTACAGTCCTGTGTTCTACAGCCCCCTTTCCTACAGTCCCATGGTGTACAGTCCCATGTTCTGCAGCCCCATGTCCTACAGCTGCATGTTTTACAGTCCCATGTTCTACAGTCCCATGTTCTACACCCCCATGTTCCCCAGCGACACCTTGTGCGTTTTACAATTACTGGTCACGTGACCTTCTCTGCCGCTCTGCCGTTCCCCGGGGTGCTTGTTCATACCAACGCAGTAACAAGCTGTGTGCCGGAGTGCGCGCGCAATCTCGAAGCCCGCGTAATTCCCGCCGTGGTGGTCAGGTGGCGCCACTGTATCCTCGCGTGGTGCCCCGAGGTCTGCAGTGGGCGCCAGTGGAATTGAAAGCGTGGCGCCAACTAGGCGCCCTTTTTGGACAAGACACCCGCCACACCGCGCCACATAGCGACCCGCCGTCTCCTCACCTTCTAAAAGAGGAACGACCGGCGTGGCGCCTAAAGGTCACCTGGTGTGCATTCGAGTTGGCATTCTTCGGCCTCTCTTAGCAACAGGCTATCTGGGGGTTGGTTGTTAGAGTTTTACGTCCTGGCAACATCTAATGCCATATCAGGACGGGTACCGACTTGTAACAGTGAGCACTCATGGTGACTTTATAGTGCTGTCCCACTGGGAAATCAGGCTGCCAGCACCATGACCTGATATCCCACTCAGTCACATTATCCTGACACTGAGCACTATCCTATTAATGCCGAGCACCAGGCTATGAAGTGACAAATATCAATGTTATAGTCATTGGTTTGACTCGACCGGGAACCGAACTCCCGACCTTCCGCACACCAGGCTATCTGTGGGAAATGGCAACAACATACATAGCCCATTAGTGTTGCGGCGTTTCATTCATCATTGTATACATCTGTCAGCACTGCGTGACGTCATGATACCGGAAGTCATGTGACGTCTGGCATCCTATCGATATTACGTCACGGGACTTCCGGTATCAGCAATATATATAGGATGTTCTGTATCCGATATCTGGCTTTCAGTTGGGTGACGTCATGCAAGGTAGGACTCGATTGTCATTGGGATGAATGATGTCACGCTGATTGTAAACGACTCGGTGTACACCTGAACACGTAACGTCATGTGGCAGGTCTCGGGTGAGGGACTCCTTAATGCAGGCGAGAGACGTCACGGAAAGTCAGTCTGCGATAATGCAGCCCAGCAGGAAGCAACCTGCATTCACGTAGGTGGTGTGCCGATTTATCACAAAAAAGATATGTCATCTTAATTGAAGTTGTGAATTAAATACAGCTCGTGAGATAGTGCGAAACAGATTAACCGTTAAAGATATATATGTGTATGTATATTACTAACAAATCGGTAACTATGTAAACAGATATAATCACTATGTATCTACCCCGTCCTGGTGTGACCTTAGATCTTTCTAGGATGCTAAACCCCCTCAAGCAAACCATATTTTTGGAATAAACTGCCAGCTGCAACACGAAATGCAGAAAACATAGCAGTGTTTAAGAGACTAACAAAAATAATGTAACCTAGAAAAACAGATGATGTTTAAATGGATGAAACAAAAAGTATAGTAAAAGCTGGATTTGGGACTGTTTGCAATCTACAAACAGTTACAAACCATAAACAAGAAGCAAGAAAACCTAAAGTATTACTAAACCAAATTCAAAAGATTTAAATCAAATTTGAGTAGTGCTGCCCAGCGGTGAAAAAGGGTGTTAACACACATATCCGTTATGAGCAGGGTAAATAAATTCATCACACACCAATATATATACCTCGCTCCCCGCAACCTCGACAAAATGAACAGGACGAGATGGGTAGGGATAAGTGTGGAGGCTTTGAAAGTGTTCTTTGTGTGACTGTTTTCACAGAAACATTTCTGAGCAGGCAGCCCTTACCCAGGCAGGACTTTATAAACCCTACTAACACATGCATCCCTATCAGAATTAGCACTCTCCAGGCACACCAGCACTTCACAAACACCACCAGTACAGGCCTTCTTACGAGAACACTCTCCAAGCACACCAGCACTTAGCAAATACCATCAGCACAGGCCTTCTCACCAGAAGCCTCAATCTTCAAGCACACCAGCACTTCAAAAACACCACCAGCACCGACCTCCCCATCAGAACCCTCTCCAAACACACTTCACAAACACCACCAGCGGAGACCTCCTCATCAGAAGACTCACTCTCTAAACAAACCAGCACAGACCTCCCCATCAGAATACTCACTCTCCAAACACACCACCACATCACAAACACTACCAGCACAGGCCTCCCCATCAGAAGTCTCACTCTCCAAACACACCACTTCAAAAACAACACCAGCACAGACCTCCTCATCAGAAGACTCACTCTCCAAACACACCAGCACTTCACAGACACCACCGGCACAGACCTTCTCACCAGAAGACTCACTCTGCAAACACACCAGCACTTCAAAGACACAAGCAGCCCCACCAAAAGTTTCACTCTCTAAGCATGTCGTTTTTATAACACGACCAGAATAGCCTTCCCCGCCAGAAGTATGGCACTCTTCAAGCACCATGACTGTGCCTTGACGTGCCCACACCCAGTGTGTATGCGCTTAGAGATTTCAGGAATCCCGCAGTTACGTGTCCTACAAAATCCCATAATGCCTTCCACTCTGCACCTCGCGCTTCCGGAACGCCTCCTCCTGGTCATGTGACCCGCTGGTAAGATTACCCGACGTTCCCGCTGGGTGGCGCTCACGTCGTGTGTTATCTCTGATCACTTGTCCGCCTAAGAAGGGCGGGCGATTGTCCACCGACAGAAGGTTGTCAAATAACTGTTAACTCACAAAAACGAAGCAGTCTGCCGTGGGGAGGGGGGTCAGGGGAGGGAGGAGGGAGTGAGAGAGGGGGGAGGAGGGAGAGGGGGCCCTAACCGGATGTCACGTGATTAGCTGGCAACGCTGAGACGCAGCATCTTGAGTTTCACGTGGTACGTGTTGTTTTATTAGAAGAGGCTGACGGGGGTCGGTAACCCGACCCCGCCGCGCTATCACGCCCAGGCGAGAAGACGCGACCAGCAAAGACTTACCGAGCCGGCTAAGACGGGCCACTCACTGCTCTCCGGAGTGCACCGTCTTACCGCGCTTTGAAGGCCACAGGGCATGACCTTGTGACCCACTTTATACGTTAGGCCTTTTCTGCGGAGCGTGCACAGTGAACCGATAACCACATTAGCTCTTCAAGCTTCCACCAGGTGGCGGAAATCATCTAATAAGACCTTTTCCGCACAGAGCAAGCTGCTCAGTGAGATGCTACTCACACCAGTTCTTCCACGGCCATGAGAGGGTGAGTTGGTAGTAGAAATCCCCTATAAGACATTTTCCGCACAGATCACACTGCTCAGTGAGGGAGCGGGACGTAGCTCATGCAATATTGTGTCCACCTGTGAAGCTGTCGGTCATCTCAGTGGACCCATTTGCAATTTGTGCTATTTTCCGTTCCAACCAGATCCACAACTGGTTCATTAAAGGCTGTGGTATATGCTGTCCTGTCTGTGGGAAAGTGCATATAAAAGACCACTTGCTGTTTATCGGAAAGAGTAACATATGTGGTGGCAGCAGGTTTCCTCCAAAGAATGGCCAAATGTTTGACATCCAATAGCCGATGATAAAAATCAATGTGCTCTAGAGGCATCATTAAATATAACAAGCTTTTGCTACACAGTAACACAGACAGCATTAATTCTTTAAATCAGGGCCCGGATTGATGTGGAGCGTCTATTGCCTTCTGTAAAGGATGAGTGGACACGTCGAGATGTATACTGCAACTGCTTTATTACTTATATGACTTATTAGTAAGTCCCTAATTCCCATCAACAAGACGCCCATGGCCACTGCCTTGTGGTTACCAGTGGTTTGGTAAATGCTGAGGGCGTACATCTGGAGTG
Source organism: Branchipolynoe longqiensis (assembly GCA_030323885.1). NCBI lineage: Eukaryota > Metazoa > Annelida > Polychaeta > Phyllodocida > Polynoidae > Branchipolynoe > Branchipolynoe longqiensis. Next base: position 16,486,687 of record CM059197.1, read on the forward strand.
GAGCCTCATAGGCAGTCTACTGTTGTACTCAACACTTCTCTGACAGCTCCAGCAGTTGACCTAGTACCAAATGTACTGGTTGTTCCTTTCCTTTGGATCATACCAGTTAGACCGAGAGGGGGATTCTGATGTCTGGGCAGCTCAGTTTCTCCATACATTTTGCTCTGGTGAGAAAACTCCAGCTACGCTTCCATGTAGAACCAACTAGGGAAATATGACAGTCACTTCCACAGAATCACAGGATGCATATGACTTCAAGTGCCAGGGCTGCAACAAATTGTGCAAATCGAAGATTGGTCTCGACAGCCATAGAAGAGGATGTTCCTAGACCAATTCTACAGGTGCTACCCCATAGTCTGCAAAACTGAAGGATACCAACCAACAAAACCAACCTTACCTCCTGCCAGCCCGCTACTGACCACGTGATCGTGTTATCACCTGATCCGTTCATTTACATACATTCCACGTGCAGGTGGGAGTTTTGGCGAACTGGGAGAGGCTTTGTTGTTGAGCCTTCTGCTTCCTCATCCTTCCTGGCAAGGCAGTCCAACAAGGTAACCGTGAGGGGCAAAACGATGCGACGAATTAGAATATAAGCCGTGTTTACACGGGCGAGTTAAAACGCTTCATATGAAACCATTTGTCTAGATCGATTTACATTTGTCGTGTAAACGCCACACTGTGCCGTTTTAGGGCTGAATCGATTCATATAAATCGGTAGATGTAAACCACCTTGCCAGGTAGTATAGATGAAGCGATCTAGCCTAAGCGCTTCACACGCATGCGCAGTCGAGACCTTAGTTTGTTGACTTTCCGGTCGATCAAAAGCGCATATTATAGAATTTAGTCTATGAAACTGCTAGCTGTGCACAGATATTTTTTTCATCATTTATTTTTAGGGTTTCACTGCCCAGCAGAAGTTTTGACCGTTCCAAACCAATACGATTCAGTCCATACAGATCTAGGTCGAACCCACTCTCTACTGGTGACGTCGACTAACCGAAACTGGCGCTGGTTCGTATGGACTTGCTCATGCGCAGATATCGATTTCCGCCTTCAAACTCGGTCCTTGTAAACGCGCCACTACATCGCTTCATATAAATCGCTTTGTCTAGATCGTTTTACAATTCCCCGTGTAAACACGGCTATAGCCTTCCGGTAAATGTGGTCTGATTACAAGCAGAGTGTTGGAGTGGTTCTGTTTGTGAAGTTAGTGAGGCGAATAGTCCCAGCCCAAAAGGGCGGTGGGGTGTTAGGGGTGGGGGGAGGTGGTGGGCCCATGGTAGTGGAGGCTCTGTCACTGTGGAGACGTGGGAGGGAAGAGGGAGGGAGGTGGAGGGAGCGTTCCAACCCTGGTGGAGGAGACTCCATAGGGAAGATGGGTGAGGGGAGGTAGAGAACTGAGAGCGAGGGTACGGGTGAGGGAACGGAGAGCGAAGCTGGGGGGGTTAGAGAATTGAGAACGATGCTGGGGGGTGTTAGAGAACTGAGAGAGATGCTGGGGTATTTGAGAACTGAGAGTGATGCTGGTGGGGTGGGGGTGGGAGGTTAGAGAACTGAGAGCGATGTTGGGGGGGGTTTAGATAACTGAGAGCCAGGCTGTGGGGGTTTGAGAATGAGAGCGATGCTGGTGGAGGGGGGGGGGGGGGGGTTAGAGAACTGAGAGCGAGGCTGGGAGGGGGTGAGAGAACTGAGAGAGCTGAGGGGGGAGGGAAGTAGAGAACTGAGAGCGATGCTGGTAGGGTGGGGGTAGAGAACTGAGAGAGATGCCATCTGGGGGGGGGGGGGGGGGGGGGGGTAGCGAAACTGACGGCGAGACTGGGAGGGGGGGTTAGAGAACTGAGGGCGAGGCTGGGAGGGGGGTAGAGAACTGGAGTGCCCTGCTGGGGGGTTAGAGAACTGAGAGTGATGCTGGTAGGGTGGGGGTAGGAACTGAGAGAGATGCTGGTGGGGGGGGTTGGGGGGTGGGGGGGGGGGGTTAGAGAACTGACGGCGAGGCTGGGAGGGGGGTTAGAGAACTGAGAGCGAGGCTGGGAGGGGGGTAGAGAACTGAGTGCCCTGCTGGGGGGGGGGGGTTAGAGAACTGAGAGTGATGCTGGTGGGGGGGTGGTAGAGAACTGAGAGCGATGCTGGTGGGTGGGTAGAGAACTGAGAGCGAGGCTGGGAGAGGGGGTAGAGAACTGAGAGTGATGATGGTGGGGGAGGGGGGGTAGAGAATTGAGAGCGAGGCTGGGAGGGGGAGGTTAGATAACTGAGAGCCAGGCTGGGGGTTAGAGAACTGAGAGTGATGCTGGGGGGTTAGATAACTGAGAGCGATGCTGGGAGGTTAGAGAACTGAGAGCTATGCTGGGGGGTTAGAGAACTGAGAACGATGCTGGTGGGGGTGTAGAGAACTGAGAATCGTTCTGGTGGGGGGTAGAGAACTGAGAACGATGCTGGTGGGGGGTAGAGAACTGAGGGCGATGCTGGGGGGTTTGAGAACTGAGAACGATGCTGCTGGGGGGGCGGGGGGGGGTAGAGAACTGAGATCCATGCTAGGGGGTTTGAGAACTGAGAACGATGCTTGGGGGGTAGAGAACTGAGAAACGATGCTGGTGGGGGTAGAGAACTGAGAATGGTTCTGGTGGCGGTAAAGAACTGAGAACGATGCTGGTGGAGGTAGAGAACTGAGAACGATGCTGGTGGCGGTAGAGAACTGAGAATGATGCTGGTGGGGGTTGGTAGAGGTAAGAACTGAGGGCGATGCTGGTGGTGGGTAGAGAACTGAGAAACTATGCTGGTGGCGGTAGGTAGAACTGAGAACGATGCTGGTGGGGGGTAGAGATCTGAGAACGATGCTGGTGGGGGTTGAGAGAACTGAGAACGATGCTGGTGGCGGTAGAGAACTGAGAACGATGCTGGGGGGGGTAGAGATCTGAGAACAATGCTGGTGGGGGGTAGACAACTGAGACTGATGCTGGTCGTGGTAGACAACTGAGAAACATTGCTGGTGGGGGTAGACAACTGAGAACGATGCTGGGGGGACGGGGGGGGGGGTAGATAACTGAGAACGATGCTGGTGGGGGTAGAGAACTGAGAACGATGCTGGTGGGGGTAGAGCAACTGAGAACGATGCTGGTGGGGGTAAGACAACTGAGAACGATGCTGGTGGAGGTAGACAACTGAGAACGATGCTGGTGGGGGTAGACAACTGAGGACGATGCTGGTGGGGGGTAGACAACTGAGAGCGATGCTGGGGGTTTTAGATAACTGAGAGCGAGGCTGGGGGAGGGGGGGTTAGAGAAACTGAGAGCGAGGCTGGAGGTTAGAGAACTGAGAACGATGCTGGGAAGGGGGGTAGAGAACTGAGAGCGAGGCCGGGGGAGGGGGGGTAGAGAACTGAGAACGATGCTGGGGGTTAGAGAACTGAGAAAGATGGGGGGGGGGGGGTTAAATAACTGAGAGCGATGCTGGGGGGTTAGAGAACTGAGAGCGAGCCTGGAAGAGGGGGGGTTAGAGAACTGAAAACGATGCTGGTGAGGGTAAAGAACTGAGAGCGATGCTGGGGGGAGGGGGATCAGCAGAGGGCAGCGCGGGTACCAGGGCCCTTTAATTGGGGGTGGGGTGGAAGCGGCGCAGATCTCATCAGTGGTGTCCACCGTGTGCTTACCGGGGGGGGGGGGGGGGGGGGGGGAGGTGCACGGCCGCTACGCTGATGGTGCTGCGCCGGCTATGACTTGCGGGTGGAGGACATGCGCAGTCTGTTCCTGGACGGCGCTAACGACTGCCTTACTGCCGCGTGGCACCACCTGTCGGCACTAAAGTACCCAACTAAGGCAATTACCTCCCCCTAACTTTCCCCACAGCCACGCCCTGGGACGGACCCCCCCCCCCCCAATCTGCCCCCACCTCTCACCTCCCTAAGCCGCCTCAATACCCAGCCACCTGAAGGAACTCCCCCAACAGCACCTCCACCCCTCAACACCACCTAACACCCCCAACAGCCAACTACGTGATGGAAACCCCCATCAACACCTCCATCCCTCAACATCCTCTAACCCCCCCAACACCCAGCCACTGAAGGAAACCCCCAGCAGCACCTCCACTCCTAAGCACCCCCGAAAACCCCCAGCACCCAGCCACATGAAGGAAACCCCCCATCAGCACCACCACTCCTCAACACTCCTCAACACCCCTTTACCCTCACCAACAACCAGCCATGTGAAGGAAACCCCCACCAGGGGCCGTATGCATGAGTCAGTGTTAGGGTGGCAAAACGGTGTTTGGCAGGAATTTCCCGGGTAGCGGCGAAAAATGGTATGCACGAGGCGGTGATAGGCCTAACACCAAAAGCTTAACCGGTGTTACGTTACCCCTGAAAAATAGGAGGTATAGCAAGTTCATTCGGCCCAAATCTATTCAATGCTGTCATATTTAACAGAATTACATATGCAATAAGTGAAATTTTATTAAATTAACCCTAAATTCGAAGCAATATTAATGCTGCCGCCGCAACGGCGGTGATATTAATATTTATATTTTAGAATCGATGAATGTAAAGTAAACAAATCGCCGCCGCCGCCACATCAACGTCGCTTTCCATACTGGCGGCGGCGGCGGTTGCTTGCATTCGTCGGTTCGAAAATATTAATATCGCCGCCGTTGTGGCGGCAGCATTAATATTGCTTCGAATTTAGGGTTAATTTCATCAAATTTCACTTAATGTGTATCTAATTCTGTTAAATATGATAGCATTTAATATATTTAAGCCTAATATATGGCTACAGACGCAGAGGGATTTCCCAAATCTATAAATAAATTTACGTTTAGCTATAATGAAAGTGTTACGCAGTCCTGCATACCACTTGACACAGTTCCCGACATCGGCGATAGCTAAACGGTAATAGGCTGTAACACCAAAAGCCACTACCACTGACTCCTGCATACAGGCCCAGCACATCCACCCCTCAACACCCGCTAACCCGCCCCAACACCAAGCCACTGAAGGAAACTGCCCATCAGCACCTGCACTCCTCAACACCGTCTAACCCACCCCAACACCCAGCCATGCACCTCCAATCCTCAACACCCCCCCCTAAAATACCCCAAGCACCCCGCCACGTGAAGGAACCCCCCATCAGCACCCTCACCTTCTTTAGCCCCCCTCAACTCCCCTCAACCCACCTCGATCCGCTCAAGCCCCCCCCCCCCCCTCAACACCCAGCCACTTGAAGGACATCCCCATCAGCAGCTCCACTACTCAACACCCCCTAACACCCCCCAACACACAGCCAAGTGAAGGAAACCCCCATCGGCACCCCTGCCCGGCTGAGGGCGGCGCGCAGCTCAGTGCGGGTCCCGCCACGCACACGCGCACGCCTTATCACGCAGCCACAGACGCCCCTCGTAATTGGGGGCGGTTTAGGTGGGCGCGGACTTCTGGTCGCCGCTAATTCTGTCTGCAGCCTCGTTCTCAAACCCTGCCCGCACCCCGCCCGGGCCGGCACCCTGGGAGGCCGGGCATGGCACGATTGCTTGGTTGTTATGGTTGTTATAGTCCTGGAAACATCTACGGTCATATCAGGATGGCTAGCGACTTGGGACAGTGCGCACTCATGGTGACTTTATAGTGCTGCCCCACTGGGAAATCAGGCCACCGGCACCATGACATGATATCCCACTCAGTCACATTATCCTGGCACTGAGCTAGCCAGTCCTTGCCCTATCCTATTAATGCTGAGGGCCAGGCTAGGAAGGCAATGAGTATCAATTTGGTTTGACTCGACTGGGAACCGAACTCCCGACCTTCCGTACACGAGGCCTGCGCTCTACCGATTATGCCACCTCACCCGGTGGCCTGGCATGAGCCGCCCCGTCAGAACCCTCACCCTGACGATGGAAGTCTTCAGTACAACACTGCTAAAGGCAACTGTGACAATGGAAGTTACTGCTAGAAAACTGACAATGGCAACCGTGACAATGGAAGTCACTGCTACAACACTGCCAATGGCAACCGTGACAATGGAAGTCTTCAGTACAACACTGCCAAGGGCAACCATGACAATAGAAGTCACCACTACAATACTGATAATGACAACCGTGACAATGGAAGTCTTCAGTACTAGACTGCCAAGGGCAACCATGACAATAGAAGTCACCACTACAACACTGCCAAGGACAACCATGACAATGGAAGTCACTGCCAATGGCAAACGTGACAATGGAATTCACTGCTACAACACTGCCAATGGCAACTGTGACAACGGAACTCTTCATTGCCACACTGCCAAGGCAACCGTGACAATGGAAGTCAAAACTACAACATTGCCAACGGCAACTGCGACAATGGAAGTCTTCATTGCAATTCTGCCAAGGGCAACCATGACAATGGAAGTCACCACTGCAACACTGCCAACCATGACAATGAGGGTGGTTTAGATTAATTATTGTTGTGGGGCAGTTCACCTCACTATTTGAATAGAACAGACTGAGTTTGGTCAAATTCTGCTGCCGCTTATGACTAATTAACCAGAAATTAGTATTGACAAATATATCTAACAGAGAAGTTAGCTTTCACACTCAAATCTGAATGGCCAAATCCAGGCGGGCAAACGTGAGGAGGGCACAATGCCCTGCCACCACCTTACTAGGCGTAAGGTGTCTCCTCCGCTGAACTCAATGCGCGGGACGCAGTGTGTGGAGAGTGAAGAACGCGGGCTTCACAGTTCACGGAGTTGTGTTTGGAGAGTGGATGCCTACGTCCGGGGAGTTGAAAGAGGGTTTGAAGCGGGGGGGGGGGGGGGGGGGGGGGGGGGAGGGGTGCACCTGGTGGCTGGTTGGGGTGTGGCGAAGTGTCCCCTGGTGACTGGTGTGGGTGGGGGGCCCCCTGGTGGCTTGTGTGGGTGTGGCGGGGTGCTCCTGGTGGGTGGTGGGGGTGTGGCGGGGTGCCCCCTGGTGGCTGGTGGGGGTGGGAGTGAGGATGGGTGCCCCCTAGTGCCTGGTGGGGGTGGGAGTGGGGCGGGCCTCCCCCTAGAGCACCAAAATGTCATGGTACACCTCCCTCACACGCCTCTGGCAAAAGCTAAGAAACATACAGGGGACCACCCCCCCCCCCCACTATGCACCACTTGAGCCAAACCCACTACAAACAGCCACAAACCAACTTATCACCTTCATCAACAGAACAGACCCACAACTCTGCTTACCAAACACACACCTACAAACCCTCGCCAGAGACGGCCCCCGGCGAGAGGACGTCATCAACTTTGACCGCCCCCTCAACAAGACCGAGCTTGAAAGGGCCCTCCACCCCCCATGGAGGAAAACGGCCCCTGAAGCCTAAACTGAGTCTACACACGAGCGATCATACCGTAATCGTGGAAGGACGCGGTCATTGTTCCCTTACCCCAAAAAAGACCCAGGCCGATCTCACTGCTGCAATCCCCTGGGAAAGTAGTCGAGAGAATTGTGCTGGGCCAGCTCGAAACCTTCTCCAGCAACCCAGTCAGTGGCTTCCCCGAAGAAATGGTTGGGTTCTGAGGAGGATGTGGCACCCAGCATGCCATCCACACACTCCTCGAGGAGATAGTACATTCCAGTGGATGAGGCGTTGGCGCGGCTGTCGAGAAGGTCTTCGAGCTGGTCGACCACAATGTTGTCCTTGCCTCCATCATTGAGCTGGGAGTCACTGGGGAGCCTCTGGCATTCGTGAAGAACTACCTATGTAACAATCGAGCCAGTGTCCGCTTCCAGGGCAGCCCCTCTCCTCAACCATCTAAAAAATGGCGTCCCTCAGGGAGCTGTCCTCAGCCCCTTCCTCTTTAATGCTGTAGCCGCCGCCCTCATAAGCCGGCTGAAAACAGGCATTACTGAGCGCCACCTCAAATATGTCAAGATCTTGTGCTATGCAGACAACATCGCTGTAATCTGCTCATGCACCAGGGATGTGCCCCTCCTCATGGCGGATGTCTTCCTCCTACTTAGCGACACCTGCCATGATCTGGGGCTCAAAATATCGTCAAACAAAACCAAAGCCATGATGATGTTCACTGATCAGCCTCCCCACCCACTCCGAACCGCAGATCTGGCTAGGAAACCCCCACTAAGCTGCACTGCAAAGGGGCATGTGATATGTCACGGCCCACCAGCGGGATGCCCAATGGAAGGTAACCATGCCAAGAATAGCCAGATAACACACCACACAGCTACATACAAGCCTATGATATGTAAATAGGAGTAGGCTAGTCTAGTAATAAGAGTAGAACAAAATAAAATACATATATGCCAAGAAAATCCAAAAAAACTAACATAGGCTACTAACCATACCAACCAATTATCTATCTGCTACTGAAATGCAGGCAATCAAATAACTTATCAGCAGCTACTGTGTGGTAAGATAACACAAACACTACAACTGGCCAGCATTGAAAACAAGCCTGGGTACCCGGGCTTATATGCTATGGACAGTCTAAATACCGCCTCAATAAAATAAAATTTAAAAATATATTTTTTTTAAATGACTAGAATCTCTGGGTTCAACCAGAGAGCGTGTATATAAACAGATGAGAGGGACAACTCCCGCGAAAATCGGTAACATAGGCTACAGTGGCGTTCCTGGCGGTTATTGTTGAACAAGCTTTGAGTTTGATGGTACGTGCAGTGCAAAACATTTGTTTTATTCAAAATTAATAGAAATCCAGAACCCTAACCTTATAAATTTAATATAATCTATTCGTTGAGTATGTTTTCTATATGTGTACAAAGCGATTTGTTTCTAGATGGTGTGGTTTTAGAGATATTTCACTTTTTCTGTATGAAGATTGCTCACCGCCATTGACAATGCATTGAGTTTGCCGTACGCATAGTGAAAAACGTCAGTTTTATTCCAAATTAATAGAAATCCAGAACCCTAACCATATCAATTTAATATAATGTTTTTGGTAAACATGTTTTCTATGTGTTTCCAATCAGTTTGTTTCTAGGTGTTGTAGTTTTAGAGATATTTAACTTTTTGTCTCCGAAGATTGCTCACTGCCATTGACAATGCCTTGAGTTTGCCCATATGCGTAAACTGTTCAACAACCACCACTTGGAGCGCCACAGTCGGCAGCTGTTACACGGTCTAGTATGACAGTTGTCCCTCTCATCTGTTTATATACAAGCTCTCTGGTTCAACTGGGGAGCCCAAGCCGAAGTGCTCAGTCTCTTCTACAAACAGGCTGTGCGGGCCCTCTATGACTATCCAGCCAACACCGATTCCTGGATTGGTTAGTACAGAGACAACTGTAGGGCCCACCTCCCTCGCACTAGCACCCTGACCAAAGACCTCCTCACCCTGGAAAGAGTCCAATACCAGGCAGCATGACTCATCACCAAAGCCCACAGGGCAACCAGAGTTGAGATTCTCCTCCTTGAGGCCAACCTCCCACCACTCCACCTATGCGGACAACAGCTGCTGACAAACCACCTCTGCCAAGCTCTGACTGTAGGACATTGCACCTTCTACTGCAGCGCAGCCTCTTACCTGCAAAACGGTCCAAGACTGTGCCTCAGCCTCTCCTGGGGAACAAAGACGGCCATCCGCACCCTGAAACAATCCCATGGGCTGGCACTCACTGATACTCCTGACCTCTGGGCGAGACCTCCCTGGTACACCGTGCCCGTAGAGGTCAGTCTCACCAGCCTCTGCTCAAGCAAAAACCCTTGACCATAGTCCTCAAAACCCTGGCACAGGAAACCATCGCCCGGGCCAAAGAGGACTTCCCTCAAGCCACCATGGTTTAGACCGACGGCTCGCTCAACCCTGACACAGGCCGAGCCGGGGCTGGACACTTCCTACCAGATGGTCAGGCTAGATGCCTTATCAGGGTCACGGACTACTCCTCCACCCTCGATACAGAGCTCGCTGCCATCCACCATGCACTGACCCACCTGCGACACTGCAGCTGCATAGTAGTCACCGACTCGCTCAATGCAGTCCGCAAGATCAAGGACCACGGAACTAGCCACTCTCTGGCCACTTTGATCCAGAACACATGCCACCAGGCATGAAGCTCGCCTCAACACAGTGCTGGTCTGGGTTCCCTCCCACCTAGGACTTTCCGGTAATGACCAGGCCGACTCAGCTGCTCTGGACGGTTCTCGCTGCCCTGAGATCGACCTCGTCATAGGCCACTCCGTGTCCAAACTCAAAGCCACCTGAGCTAGAGCCACTAAAGCCCTGTGGGATGCCTCCCTCCACCACGACACCGGCTGGAACCCATACTCTATCAGTTGGGCCTGGCACGAAAATGTCAGGGAGCGCCTACCAGTCCCAAAAAACCTCTCTGCTTCTGTGCAAGAGGCAGTCATGCGCTTGTGGGCTGGATACAGGCAGTTCATTGACACCCCTGCATTGCAACGATGTCACTGCGGTGACCAAATCTTCAACATCACCCACATCCTGGCATCATGTGTGGCCTTTGACAGGACCGCCATCCGAGACTTCCTCGGCCCACCACACAACCTGTTTGACAACCGAACTGTGCTCGCCATCCTCATGAGGCTCTCCGAGTCCTCTTGGGAGCTACTCGACAGATTCTATTCACAGAACTACCACACCTTCGAGTTTGTCGGTGGCCCTGAACCCATCGCCGGCGACTCTGAAACCGACAGTAATGACAATGGCTAGCAACCACCATCGGGGAGCCCCGTGAGGTCTCCCATTAGGGAGCCCCATGAGGTCCCCATCAAGGAGCCCTGCGAGGTCCCAGCAGGTGGTCCTGTGAGGCCCCATCGGGGAGCCCCATTAGGCCCCATCAGGGAGCCCCTTGAGGTAGCAGCAGGGAGCCCTGACAGGTCCCATCAGGGAGCCCTACGTGGCCCCAAAACAATCCAAAGCTAAAACAAACGGGAGGCAACTAACCCCGACCCACCCACCACCCCTGGCTCACACCCCGCCAGGGCTCAGCACAACACACCCCCAGGCCGAGAGCCTCATGAGGTCCTGACCACAAAAACAACAACAACAAAAACACACATAAAAAAAACCACATGATCATCATCATCATGCTCTCGGTCGTGATGCAACAAAGACTGCTTTCATTACATGACTGTCGCTCTCCATTTAGCTCTCTGCTGTGAGAGTGATGTCCATAAGTCGGTCTTAATGTCTCTCAGCTTCAGGTTTCTGTTGATGGTATTCTTGAACCGGAGATGAGGGCACCCTCTCTTTCTGTAACCAAAAGACAGTTGAGAGTAGAGGATCTGCTTTGGTAGCCTGTCTGATGACATCCTCATGAGGTGTCCAGTGCACCGGAGATTCTTTTTGATCAGAAGATCTTCCATAGAGGGCAGCCCTGTCCGTTCGAGTATTTCCTTATTTGTCACTTTGTCCTTCCAGGTTAGCCTCATGATCGAACGCAGACGTCGCCTCATGAAGGCATGCAGCTTTTTCACATGTCGTCTGTACACTGTCCAGGTCTCGGCTCTGTATAGTAGGGTGGATAGCACAATTGCGCGGTAGATCTTGGTTAGTGTGTGGAATTAAAGACCACAAGCTACGAGACAGACTGTTACAAACAGTGAACACCACGACGACCAGTACACAGGTCCTTTATTATCCCCTCCTACTACCCGCGCGTCCCTGTGACGTCACACCGGGCTACCTACCCTAACGGCCAACCACGCCGCACGCAATAACATATATTACACCCCCCAGGCCAAGAGCCCCATGAGGTCCCGACCACAAAAACAACAACAAAAACACACATAAAAAAAAACACATGATGATCATCATCATGCTCTCGGTCGTGATGCGACAAAGACTGCTTTCATTACTTGACTGTCGCTCTCCATTTCGCTCTCTGCTGTGAGAGTGATGTCCATAAGTCGGTCTTAAAGTCTGTCAGCCTCAGGTTTCTGTTGATGGTATCCTTGAACCGATGATGAGGGCACCCTCTCTTTCTGTAACCAGAAGACAGTTGAGAGTAGAGGATCTGCTTTGGTAGCCTGTCTGATGACATCCTCATGAGGTGTCCAGTTCACCGGAGATTGTTTTTGATCAGAAGATCTTCCGTAGAGGGCAGCCCTGTCCATTTGAGTATTTCCTTATTTGTCACTTTGTCCTTCCAGGTTAGCCTCATGATCGAACGCAGATGTCGCCTCATGAAGGCATGCAGCTTTTTCACATGTCGTCTGTACACTGTCCAGGCCTCGGCGTAGGGTGGATAGCACAATTGTGCGGTAGATCTTGCCTTTGACCCGCATGGACACATGGTGGTTGTTCCAGGGTCTCTGGCGTAGTCGGCCAAAAGATGTGCTAACCATGGCCATCCTACTCTGTATTTCAGCATCAATGCGTCCATCACTTGATATAGTGCTTCCGAGGTAGGTGAATTCCGGAACAGAGTTCAGCTTGTTTCCGTCAACCATGATATCCTCCTCTCGGGTTCTTGTAGAGTTGGGTTGGTAAAGCATCTCTGTCTTCTTGATGTTAATCTTCAGGCCGAACTTCTTTGATGCATCGGAGAAAGCGTCCACTATTTCCTGGATCTCTTCAGCAGAGTGGGCAACCAGTGCACTGTTATCTGCGAATAGCAGCTCTCTCACCAGTATCCAAGTAGTCTTAGTCTTCGCTCTGAAGTGTGCGACGTTGAATAGGTCAGCGCTCTGTCTGGACTGTTAAACAGGAGGCAACTAACTCCGACCCACACACTACCCCTGGCTCACATCCCGCCAGGGCTCAGAACAACACCCCCCCAGGCCGAGAGCACCCTGAGGTCCCAACCACAAAAACAACAACAAAAAACTACACATAAAAAAAAACACAACCCACTAAAAACCGTACACACCGAGAGCCCCTTGAGTTCCCGGACACTGCACCCACATCGGGAGCCCTGTGTGGTCCCAGATACACCGGGTGTGACAGCCTCGATCCCCGCACCCACAACGTCGGTTCCCACTTCGATCACCGACGGAGTGGGTGCTGGGGCCGCGGATGCCAAGTCACACCCACCAACCACACCCCAGTCCAGGAGCTCTGTTGGCCTTGGATCACCCACCCTGCGAGTTCGATTCCTGGTCGAGTCAAACCAGTGACTTATAAAATTGATACTTGTCACTTCCTAGCCTGGCACTCGGCATTAATAGGATAGGGCAAGGACAGGTTAGCTCAGTGTCAGGATAATGTGACTTAGTGGGATATTGGGGTATGGTGCTGGCAGCCTGAATATCCCAATGCGGCAGCACTGTAAAGTCGCCATGAGTGCGCACTGTCACAAGTCGGTACCCATCCTGATATGACTTTAGATATTGCCAGGATGTAAAACTCCAACAACCATCCAAGCATCAACTGTTTTAGCATCGACTAGTGACAATGGTCTTATATATTATGAGTTATAGAACTGGCACTGCAATAATTAACTCACACGAGGAGTATGGTAGAGCGACCGGGATTAAAAGTATACTAAAATTAAAAGGATGGGCAAAAATAGGCACTGTAATCCATGTAAAGCTTACCAAGGTGATGCATTTATCATATTTAGATGGGGATATTATTCACTTGACAGTCACATCATGTCAGACACAACTGTATCCTAAGTATTTAGGTGGGGATTCACACCATGATGCAAGAGTCACACCATGTCAGACATAACTGTCTCCGAAGTATTTAGGTTGGGATATTATTTGTGTGACAGTCACACAATGTCAGACACAACTGTGTCCTAAGTATTTAGATGGGGATATTATTCACTTGACAGTCACACCACGTCAGAAACAACTTTGTTCTAAGTTTTTAGGTGGGAATATTATTCGCCTGACAGTCACACGATGCCAGACACAACTGTTGCTTTGCAGCTGCTGGGAGGATTGTTATGCATGTAGTTTCTGCCTGTTGTCCCTGACCCACTTCGGCGTGGAGTGAGACAACCCTTTAGTGAACCGCCCCCAAATGAGAGAGCCTAGTCCTGGGCCCCATGGTGCCGACTTGTGGAAGTTTGACGCGTAACCTCTAGAACTTAGAAGCCTGCCGCAAGTGACGTGTGCAGCCGCTGGTTCCCAGAGTATTCGATAAGGTGCCGGCGCCCACGGGCTGCAGGCCGCTGGTACTCGGGGCGCCGGGCGCTTCTGGTACCTAAGCCGGTCAGAATAAACAGCGCGCTGGGAGCGTCACCTAACGTGTAATGTACATGGATACTTACAAGGATAGTGGAAATGGGTAATGTACATGGACACTTACAGGGATAGTGGATATGGGTAATGTACATGGACACTTACAGGGATAGGGGATATGGGTAATGTACATGGATACTTACAAGGATAGTGGAGATGGGTAATGTACATGGACACAGGGATAGTGGATATGGGTAATGTACATGGACACTTACAGGGATAGTGGATATGGGTAATGTACATGGACACTTACAGGGATAGTGGATATGGGTAATGTACATGGACACTTACAGGGATACGGGATATGGGTAATGTACATGGATACTTACAAGGATAGTGGAAATGGGTAATGTACATGGACACTTACAGGGATAGTGGATATAGGTAATGTACCTGGAGACTTACAGGGATAGTGGATATGGGTAATATTATGGACAATTACAGGGATAGTGGATGTGGGTAATGTACATGAATACTTACAGGGAGAGTGGATATGGGTAATGTACATAGACATTTACATGGATAGTGGATATGGGTAATGTACCTGGATACTTACACTAAGTTACAGGGATAGTGGATATGGGTAATGTAAATGCAAGGAAGGGGAAAAGAAAGGGGGGAAAAGTGGATATTAAATTAATATCAAATTAATTCAGACTAAAGAATTAAAGATCCTCGAAATCTCTCCCCTGCTTGTTGACTTCTGGTATTCAGAAGATGATGTAAGAATATTACAATTAAACTAGACTTACCTGTAAGTTGACATATTACTTAGATTCTTACAAATCTTATGAATACGAAGTCAATGATCAGGGGCCCACCCACCCCCACCGAGGCTTGGTATTACTCTAAAGATCCAGGATCTAGATGAATGATTGATAAAAGATCACTTACAAGAGTTTTACTAAGACTAGGTTGAGGGTTGGTTTGTATTGATTATCTATTTTTAGGTTTAGGTTTTTTAGTCCTCAAACTACGAATGCTGACTGGACTGCTGAGTGTGGTCTATTTATATCTCTCATAGATATATAGATAGATATAGAGGGATATTCTCACCCACGAAGTAAACATTCTAATTCACGAAGTAAGCTAAATGGAGCGCAAGCAGTTGTGGTGGCTGTACACTGGTCAGCAGGAGCACGACACGTGACGCTGCCGAGAGCGGCAGGGGATGAAGTATGGTCCCAAAGGTCAGGAGGACGTTAATGGTAGCATATCACCATAGAACCTAGAAGAAAGATCTATTCTAGAAGACCTTTTAATATGTATATGTGTTCTATAATCTATTGTGGGAATATAAACAAGTCCACAAACTCTCTTCAGTTCGCTCCATTATTATATACCATTTATCTAGGCTCTACTGTGTGCTGCATGTAGTTCCAGATTCAGCCACACCGGAGCCACGAGTCATGTTTTAGCATTTGGTGGGAAATTAATATATTCCCACCAGAGAATATATACTCTTCTCAACCAGTCGTCTTATTGTTATTCTGTTTACTTGGGGCCAACTGTTTATATCTATATATATATATATATATATGTATATATATATATATATATAGATATATATATAGATATATATATAGATATATATATATATATAGATTAGTTAGACGAATCTTACCTTGGTATAGATGATGGATAACTGTTGTTTTACCGCGGTATAAGCCTCGGATAGACGTGGGCTAGGGAGAGGGAAGCACATCCAGTCCAGCAATCTTTACCTACTTATTCAGGATAAATGATCCAATAAAATCAATAAATCTAAAAATGACAATGGTATTAAGCTGTGAAGTTTCCTTGGTATAAGCAAACGAATAGACGTGGAAGGGTGTGGTGGGCGGGCCCTAGCCCACGTCTATCCGAGGCTTATACCTCGGTAAAACAACAGTTATCCATCATCTATACCAAGGTAAGATTCGTCTAACTAATCTGTTTTACCTCGGTATACAGCCTCAGGCTAGCCTCAGGCTAGGGAGACGTTTACGTAAAATCATTTATCCTGTATATCATGCTAGCAATTTAATAACAATTTTAGTACATTGGAATCAATAATTGACAAGATAATTGGCGAAAGCAAAGTGTATTCTCACCTCTTGTAGATCTAGTCTTTCAGTAGTCGTCGGGCCAATGTCCTCTACTTCTCCAATCGTTTGTTATAGTTAGTGTGTTGCAAACGATCGTGCAGTTTTCCATCCCGCATGGGCTAGAATCCGTTTCACGGAAATGCCTAGCAAACGTGCTTTGGATACCATAGCACCTCGTGTTGAGTGTGACACATATTTGTCCGTATCTACGCCTGCCAACTTCAACATTGTAATTGTCCACCGTGCCAGCGTATCTCGCGAAATGCCCTTGTGTGGCCGAATAAAGCTAACTAAAAGCTGTCTTGACGTTCTTAAGTCCTTAGTCTTGGATATATACGCCCAAACGGCTGAAACCACACAAAGCTTTAGGTCTTCTGTGAGACTTGCTACACTAATTGTAGACAATGGGTCTCCTAATCTATTTGACTTTAACAGTTTTGATAAGTCAAATGTGGCCTCTTTCTTGTCAATTTCTAGGCCATCTAGTGACAGGGCGACAATAGTCTGTCCTCTATGTCCTGTCACCAATAATAAAAGCAACGCTACTTTAAAACCTAACTTTCTAACATCCAAATGCCTATTATGAGGCCATTGTTTAAGGAGATCAAAAACCACCGACACATCCCAAAACCGACTATACTTTGGTTTGGGTGGATTCCTCTCATAAATTGATCTAAGAATCCAATGAATGACATGATGTTTCCATACAGTTTCGTTATTTATCCGTGGAAGGATAACAGACAAAGCACACCTAGCAGCATTAATTGCTCCAAACCCTAAACCTTCGTCTTCTAACATGCGCAAAAATCTGCTGACCTGGGAAATGGTCGGCTTCATGGGATTAACTTTTTTAATTAGGCAATGAACGCCCCACTTTTTAAAAATACGCAGTGTACATTTTAACAGTGCCTTTATGCCATGCATGCGAAACTATTCTCTGCTGTGTAATTTTGTCTAAACCAAATTGTTCTAAATATTTATTTAAAAAAGGAATGCGAGCAACGGCGTCGTGGACACGTCCCCTCGTCGTTTTAGGGGGCCTTGGTGTGTCAGATTCCCTGGCGATCTTCGGAATCGGAGGCAATCTGTGGCTGTTGCCACTATGCTTGGAAGCCAAGGCTGTGTGTCCCAGTCGGGAACGATTAATATTGCGTGTGCTTTCTCCATCTTTATCTTTCGGATTACTCGGCTGATCATGCTGAATGGAGGGAAGATATAGTAAAACTTATTTCCCCATGCTAGAGAAAACGCATCTATCTGCCAGGCATCTGGCTCTGGATGCCACAAAACATATTTGCCAATTTTAAAATTATTACGGGAAGCAAATAAGTAAACTTCAGGTTGGCCCCATTTTTGACATACTATGTTAAAAATTTGTGGGGCCCATTCCAAATGGTCATGGAAATTCCTGCTTTTCTGGTCAGCTAGTGTATTCTGAGCGCCTGGGATATATGCAACAGTTAACCAAACTTTATGTAGTTGCGCCCAATCCCAAATTAGTCTTGCTATTTCATTGCATGGTTTGGACTTTGTCCCCCCCATATTCCGTACATACGCCATTGCGGTCGTATTGTCCGTCAGAATCCGAACGTGTTTATGTGGTACCTTAACAAGGCTTGCAAGACCTAAATAAATGGCCCTCAATTCCAACACATTAATATGGTCTGCACTTTCCTTTTGATACCATCTTCCCCCTGTTGCCACTGTATTACAATGTGCACCCCAACCTTCTAGTGAGGCGTCGGTAGTAACCACTGTATTGGGTTCACTCATTCGTATAGGGTTAGGAGAATTTTGAATATTATTAAACCACCAATTAATGTCATTCATTCCATCTTCCGAAATAAACATTTTTCTTTTGAAATTACCTTTTGTGCGAGCCAACCCTAAGTTCTTATCTATCTCCAAAGATTTTATATGTGCTTTGCCATATAGAATAGCCGGGGCATATGCTATCAGTAGGCCAACTAGCACGGCGACCTGTCTTATCTTTGGCCTATTTAACGCCAGCAAGCGGGTCGCTGTATCGTGAAACTTTACAAATTTGTTATCAGGGAGTGAAACAGTCATTGAGCGGGTGTTAATAATAAACCCCAAACATTTAAGTTTGGTTGTCGGTAAGAAAACCGACTTTTTACGATTTAAATAAAATCCCAGCCTTGTTAAAAGGAAACATAGGTCATCGACAGCTTGCTGACAATTATCAAACGATTGTGAAACAATAAATGAATCGTCAATATATGGGAACATAGTGTGACCCTTTCTAGCCATAGCCGAAAATATCGGCTTCAGTAGTTTAGTAAATAGACGTGGAGCACACACTAAACCATTTGGCATACAAGTGAATTGGAATAGTGTATCATTCCAAATAAACCTTAAGAATTTGCGGTGTTCTGTAAAAATCGGAACTGTGTAATAGGCATCTTGTAAATCTACACTGGCCATCCAGGCCTCAGGCGTAACTAAATCCCTGGCAGTGTCAAGGGAAAACATTTTAAAATGTTGATATTCTACGAGCTCATTTAACTTGGTTAAATCTAAAATCATTCAAATATCTCCATTAGGTTTAGGTCTGGAAAAAATATTAGAAATAAATTCTCCTGGAGTGTGAAGCACCTCCTCAATAATGCCTTTTGATTGGAAAAGTAAAACTTGATCAGATAATGCTTGCTTTTCTAAAGCATCAAATTTATACGGAAAAGGTATCCGTTGTTGTACTGGGACCTCAATAAAGGGGATCTTAACACCAGTTACTATCTCTAAAATGTCTACATCATTAGTAATTTCACACCAATTAGAAAAATAGTTAGAAATGTTACCAGCACAAAAGTTTCTTACATCTGTCTGTGTCGATTCTGCGACCATGTCTGCTATCCCAGCTGTTTGGGTTGCGGTATTTACTTGTTGCCTGGGCGCGGGAAGAGTTGCTTTGGGGCAAACTCCTTCCGGAACGGGCGGTTGCCTTCGTTCCAGCTCTGCCTGTCGCCCCGACCTCTGCCTCATGGCACATAGCCATAGGGG
Source organism: Branchipolynoe longqiensis (assembly GCA_030323885.1). NCBI lineage: Eukaryota > Metazoa > Annelida > Polychaeta > Phyllodocida > Polynoidae > Branchipolynoe > Branchipolynoe longqiensis. The sequence continues at coordinate 16,505,925 of CM059197.1, forward strand.
GGGCCGGACCTGCCAGCTCTGGCTCCGCGACGGGGACGAAAATCCCCTCGTGGTCTACGGAAACGGGACGTGTTGTCTGTTTTCCTGGATGGTTCCAGGTTCCGGCTACTCTTGGTTTCCGTTTCTACTTCTTTGAAAAGGTACGGGAGTTGTCCGCCGAACATCTTTCCCTTATCCAAGGGTTTCCCTTTGATGGGCTTGGGAGGAAGAAAGAGTGTGTACTCCTTGCCATCATTATCCATGACTTTCTTGGATCGAGCAACCTCCTTACCGGCTTGAGTGGTGACTGCCTTAAAGACATTTTCGTACCGTCTGTAACTCAAGAAGTTACTGGCAGCGGTAAGCAAAGCTATGCCTTTGTCCATGCCTCTAGCTAGTGACGAGAACTTGTTCTCGGTCTGCATTCGGTTCGCCACCGGGGCAACCGTTGCGAGGACTCCCAGTACCGCTTTATGGACTGTGAAGAGAGCAGATTCAAATCTCTTCTTTTCCTCATTTAAATGAATGCCGGAATCCATTTCTTTGATCACACTATCCGGGATACCTTTTATACCGGAGATCTGTTCTGTTATCTTGTTAATAACTTCTGCTGGTTTGAAGGTATTAAAATGACCCTTAATGGTCTCACGCATCATAGTAGTCGTTTATACTTTCTTTGCCTTTTCCAGTCGGCAACGTTTGCGGACTTTACCGCCAATCTTGGCATAAATGCCGGCGCGTTCGGTGTCAGAGTCCGACTCAGTGGATGACGAGTCGGACGAAGAGTCAGAAGACGAGTGTTTCTTCTTCTTGCTCTTCTTTTTTGGTTTCTTGACCTTCTTGCCCTTTGTGGCTTTGGTGAATTCGTCACCTGACGAACTCACTGGCCGCTTCCGCTTTTTAGTTTTAGGACGCGGGATCTCTACTGCCAAATCCGTTTCTTTGAAATCGGAGACGTCCTCCCAATCCGAATCAATCGGTGGGAGGTGTTGAGTTGGGTCTTTACTTTGCAGTTCTCGCATCTTTTGTTCAACCAAAAGGTTGACCTGACGTGTTAGGTCACCCGGGTAAGCCGTCCCGTCATCACTCTCCCTGTCTGAGAGTACATCGGCCCCCGGCTGTGGAGATGGGGGAGCTGTCCGGTCAGGTGATGCATCGTAGCCGGTAGGCATGCGTCCCTCCGCAGCAGCGGGCGGCGGTTTGTTTCACTTTGTAGCCATCGGTAGTCTGTAACCAAAAAAGGATACTATTTAAACCGGAATCAACTCAACTGAACACCGAAGTGACGCCAAGTATACCTGGGTTGAGGATCTATATGGTATTGAGTAACGTATTTACACCGTTCTCAGTACAGACGTGGTAAGCTAAGTATTGTCGTAGGTTTTTAGGTATCGAAACCAACCATACATGGGGTAGGCTTCTAGAACCTCCCATCTCTCGGTCGCGTACACTTCTCCCACCCGCAGCTTCTGCGCCAGCAAGTTGGAGAAAATGGTACGAAACTCGGAGAAACGCCTCATTCAAAAGGGGAATCTATAAAAGAAACCCATGATCATCCCCAACAACACCCTCTATTAGGATCCGAAGGAATCTCCAAAGGAGATGTGACCATGCCAACATCTCTACCCGTATAAAGTCAGGTCGATAGAACCATGGAATCCATAACGCACAAAGCAATCCTTTGTTCTATCCGTTTCAATATTTCAAATGCTAATCTAGTCCAAATTGGACATACGAAAGTTCTGAACTTTGCAATCTAGATGCTATGTTGCATCATAAACAAGCTTAACCAAAATAATCACGATTACTTAGTTATGAGCTTGTTGTAGATAAATACTCCTGGAGCAACTCAACGAGCGTCCTCCGGTCGTGAGTTTTTTATGCTAATTGCTGGACCGGATGTGCTTCCCTCTCCCTAGCCTGAGGCTAGCCTGAGGCTGTATACCGAGGTAAAATATATATATATATATATATAAACAGTTGGCCCCAAGTAAACAGAATAACAATACAACCCCGTTAAACCAAGCTCGGTTAAACCAAACGATCGGTTAATCCAAACTTTGTTCGCCGGCCTGGCAAAATACTACCATTTATCATATAAAAAAGTTGCTTAAACCAAAGTCGGTTAATCCAAAGTATCGGTTAATCCAACCAAAATTGTCGGTCCTAGGCCACTTCCGATATGGTTAAACCAAACTTTGAGACCCCACCACCTCTTTCATGTGGTTATAGGGTCATCTGAGCCCCCGCCACCACGCTTGTTTTGATAAGTGTTAGCCTGGGAAGCCTTCATGGGGGTGCTTATGTAATTAGCCACTTATGCAATCAGCTGCATACCAAGGCATCCTGAGAGTTGTTTATATATTAAAGCTGCATAGTCCGATGAAATATCAAATTTTCAAAACCAAACCAATTATCTAGATTTGATTTTACATATCCAACTTGGATACGGATGCACTTATTAAGCATTTGTTTCTGTGTATAAAGCAATACTGAGTCAATTTAACAACCTGTTACTGCAGAAGTCTATGGTGTCAGAGTTTTGGCAAGCTTGCCAAAACTAATTTTCCATGTTTGCACTCAAAATATCTCAAAGGTTTACCATTTAAAATAAAAGTACCTTTGAACTAATGTAAAGTAGATACTAGTGACCGATCTGATATATTTATCTCAGAAAAAATACAGAAATTCAAAACCATCGGACTATGCAACTTTAATTGTGGGTGTTGTTTGTGTGAAAAGGAAACATGAAGCAAAGTCAATGGAGGACAAGTACAATGCCATTAAAGCTTACGAATACATGTATATATACATGTATTATTATATATATATTAAAAAACAATAATCAAAGTGTCCACATACATAGTATATTACATGTGCAATATATGCTTAGTAATTCATAATCTTTTTTTTTATTTTTTTTTTTATTGAGGCTGTATTTATACTGTCCATAGCATATAATGCACCCACGGTTTTGCCAAAGCCAAATCAAAGTCGAAGCCAAAGCTCGGTTAAACCAAACAGATTTCTAGGGTCCCTTCAAGTTTGGTTTAACGGGGTTGTACTGTATATATATATTATATATACCTTATCCCGTGAATATATTCCCAATGGGCATGTGGCCAAGTATTCCCTGTCCTGTCGTGACATATGAAACAATATCGTTCTATTTGTTGTCAGAGTGAGAATTAATTAAAGTTTGTTCGTGACTTATGAAGCAATATTGTTCTATCTTTTTTCAGAGTGAGAATTAATAAAATTGCATTGTCCAATAGCTGTGAGTATACAGTTCGTATACGGCCCGCTGTATACGGGTGTAGGGCGAATGGGCTCCGGCAACTCTGCTACTTTGACTTGGGGTGATTACCATTAGTGGTTCGCGGGTTCGACGCCAGTCGCAGACCGGACAGCAGGCCGTGGTGCACTGGACACTGCACTCCGTCTTCAGCATCGGAGGGTGTTCCCTTCTTTGCAGCAATGAACGCTCAATAAGTATACCACTTTGCAGTATCTTAGTTGGATATGTAGAAGCAAATATAGGTTAAGTATTTTGGTTTAAGAAATTTGATGTTTTTATCAGACTATCCAGCCATAAGGTACCATGCCTCCACCTTTGTCAATTTGGATTTCCACTGCAGTGTATAACTTACAGCATCATCAAAGGCCAGTTGCTCTCATAGTCATGCCACCTCTATGTGAAGTGGGAGGTTAAAAATGCCTTGGGTCGATAAAAAATGTAGGCTCTGGCTTTCTATCGACCAACTGTCTAATGGTGAAAACAAGACTATTCAGAATCATCCATGATAGGCAGTAGAAATCTTCAAGAAGAAGAACAAGATGAAACATCCCGCATTAGAACAGGTCAAAGGGCAAAGCATGCAGTCTCTCCTGAAGCGTTGTTAGATGGCCAGAGTCGTCAAGGTGCTGCCACCTGCCGCCGAAACTAGGACACTATCTGAGATGCATGATGGCGCCATCTAACGGATAATAACGGTTGCAGTATGACTGATTGGGTCTGGTGTTGCCATCTGCTGTCTAATAATAGAAGTAGCTGTAGGAGTTCTCCGGTGAAGAAGTGAAATGGCCCACGACTCGGCCTGGGTTTTCACATTTCATGGCGATGCCAGTTTGGTGCGCTCAGGTTAGTTGGTTGTTGGTGTTTTACATCCTGGCAACATCTAAGGTCATATCAGGACGGGCACCAACTTGTAACAGTGTGCAGTCATGGTGATTTTATAGTGCTGCCCCACTGGGAAATCAGGGTGACAGCACCATGACCCGATATCCCACTCAGTCACATTATGCTGACACTGAGCTAACCAGTCCTTGCCCTATCCTATTAATGTTGAGTTCCAGGCTAGGAAGCAACAAGTATGAATTTTATAAGTCATTGGTTTGACTCGACTGGGAACCGAACTCCTGACCTTCCACACACGAGGCCCGCGCTCTACTGATTCGGCCACCGCGTCCGGTGCATTAACACCGCCCTGTGGGAAATGTCAGCAGTTGTTGGCTGAATGGAGTGATGTTGACTGTGAAACATCACACTTCTTTACTTTATTATTATTACCGATCCCCAAGGGGGAGGCTAATGATTAACATGTGTATATATATCGCTGTCTATCTATTTATTATTTTAAAATACACTCTTTCTAGATAAACAATGCCCATCGGCATAGAGAGGGGAAATAAATTCACCAGAATCCAGAAACCACAAATAACTGTTTCAACAGAATTGATGTAACTGGTCCCAGTGCCTTCTCTTATAAGCAGAGATTTGAGCCGACACCAGTACCAGCTACCAGCCGAGTATACGTTTCGATTTTCGACCTTGCGTCTCTCTGATTGGTTTATAAGTCACATTATCCTGACATTGAGCTAACCAGTCCTTGCCCTATCCTATTAATGCCGAGCGCCATGCCAGGAAGCGACAAGTATCAATTTTAAAGTCACTTGTTTGACTCCACCGGGAACCGAACTACCCTCTGGCACAGTCTTGTGTCACACATTTGACAGTCATGATGTGAGCATTATTTTAAGTTCTAGCCGTACCCACGTGACAGGGTTGATACGCGGGGTCGCTATGGGCGTGGCGGTCGGCGGCCCCGGGCTGCCACCAGGTCACGTGGTGCGGCGGGCCCTTGAGACGGCAGACGACATTGCGTGCCTGCAACCGGAAGCGCGGGTGACTGAAGACGTAGATCCAGAAGTTGTAGGCGAGGCGCGAAACGAACAGTATCTCGGCCACCGCGTCGAACACCTGGTACGCCTCGTTCGTGCGCGAGAAGACCGTCTCGGCGGGCGCGATCACCATCGCAACAGCCTGCACGACGGTGGGAAGGCAGCAGACAGTGTCGAGCAGCAGGATGAGGAGGAGGGTGCGGGTGATGCGGGCGGCAGAGAGGGCGTGTCCCGGGGCCCGTGTCCCGCCGGCCGCCTCCAGCAGCAGGTCGGCCCGGCGCAGGCTCGTCCAGATGCCGTGCATGCTGACGACATTTAGCAACACGAGCACGGGGCCGTACAGCACCGTCAGGCCAAGCAGGTAGCCGAGCGCGGCTGCGCGCAGGTGCGGCAGGGCGGCGCGCGCCCGGCGGCACACGGCGACGCGCTGCTCCCGGTGGCACGCCTGCCACAGCACGGTCAGCACGGTAGGTAGGAAGAGTAGCGCCGTGCCGCCGAGCGTGGCAAGCCCGGCGGCACGCACGGCCCGCGGGGAGGCGCGGCGCCGGGCGGCCGCGGGGCGCCGCACCGTGTAGCCCCTCAGCACGACGATGCCGAGTACCAGGGCGGACGACGTAGCCATGAAGCAGGCCGTGGAGTAGTAAAGCGCGAAGCTGGCCACGGCCCATGGGCGCCACACGCCCCACGGGATGGCGCCGCCGAACGCGCCCACCTCGACCGCCATCTGCGCCAGGCCCAGGCAGCCTGCGCAGAGGTCACTCAAGGTCAGCGCCATGAGGCAGGTCCGGAAGGTGGGCGCCACGCCTGCACGTGGAAGCACCAGCTGGAAGAGGGTGGCATTCAAGGTCACCGACAACATGGGTATGCAGGGAAGGGTGTCATCATCATCATGCTGTCGGTCGCGATGCGATAAAGACTGCTTTGAAGGGTGTGCGGTAAGCATATAGCACTCCTCACAGCCTAGTGCCACGTTACACAGCCTGTCTCAAAAGGTGATGATAAGGTTAATATAGGGACAAAACCGTGTGCAGTGCTCCCATTGTAACAATGTGCGAAGCGCATTACGTATATGCTTATGCATTAGCTCAGGATAAACTGATTTATGGTGTTTCATAATCCCAATAGAATACATATTGATTTGAAGCAAATGTCCTTGTGTTTTCACTGTAACCGTTTCTGTGCTGTTTTGTGTCAATCGTTACACCGACAATAAAAAAGTTAGTTATCACCTTTTGAGACAGGCTCAGATACAGTGTGCAGGAAGCGTGTATGACAACCTAGTGTCACATTCCGCTGAGCATATTTGAAATCAGAGGTCCACGTTAAATAAATATGGTATGCGAAAAGCATAATATATCTTCATGTCGCATTCTATAAATACGGTACAAGACTTACGTATATGTAATGGAGCAGTCACACTACGACGTGTTGCACCAACGTTGGACAATGCGTGTGAACGTGTTGGGTTTTGGGGCAAAACGTCGGGACGCGCCGAGACGCGTTACCGGCGCGTTACAAACACGTTACCGGCGCGTCGGTACACGTTGAGTGTGAAGCAACACGTCGGCGCGTGTCGGTGCACGTCGGGCAGCGTCAAAAGTTTTGTGCTTGCACAAAACTTTCGACGCTGGCCGACGCGCGCCGACGGGTTGCGTAGCGCGTTACGGGTGCGTTTGCAGGACGTCGACACGCGTTACCAGCACATAGCCAGCCCGCTCGTAGCGCGTTGAGAAACGTTGATCAACGTCGTGGAATTTGTCCACGTTTGCGATGGGCCCGTCAACGCATCGTTAACGTTCCATCAACGTTTGGGGCGCGTTATTGGCCTTGCTCCAGCGCTTCTCGACGGGCTGAACGTGCTGCTGGCACGTGTGGACGTGTTGGTGGCACGTGTGGACGTGTTGCTGGCGTGTTGGCGGCGGTGCGCCAGCATTCTGCGTGGGAAGCCGGCGCCGGTGGTTTGAAATTGGGTCAAGCGGCCGGGGGTTTTTTGTTTTCCACCCACACCCCACCCGTGCAACACGTTGGTGGCGCGCCAATAACACGCCACCAACGCGCCAACCCCACGCCGTCAACGCGCCGGGGAACCCGCTGGCGGGACGTTCACAGGTTGCTTCCCCGCACGTCGCAATGCGTTGGCGGCGCGCAAATAACACGCCAGCAACACGCTGCCCTGCGTCGAGTTTTCTCAAAACACGCCGAAAAGTTTGACGTTTCTCGACGTGTTGAATAAATTTAGCGCGTTGGCGGCACGCCGGAAAACACGTCGTAGTGTGACTGCCCCATTAGATATTGCCTGCTTTGAAAGTCTACTTTCCTGCACAACTATGTACAGTGGCTGCGTGTATATCCTCTCTTATATTAACTTATACTATGATAAGCAGTGCCTGCTTTCAACCCCTGCCTTCTTATATTATGATATACATTGACTGTTTTCAAACCCTACTTTCTTACAGTTCTACAGTACAACCCCGTTAAACCAAGCTTAGTTAAACCATTGTCGGTTAATCCAAACTTTTTTTGGCGGCCCGGCAAAATAATACCATTTATCATATAAAAAAGTTGGTTAAACCAAAGTCGGTTAATCCAAATTATCGGTTAATCCAAACAAAATTGTTGGGCCCCAGGCCACTTCCGGTACGGTTAAACCAAACATTCATGTGGTTATAAGGTCATCTGAGACTTTTTTATAAGATAAATTGTAGTATTTTGCCGTGGCGCTGAAGAAAGTTTGGATTAACCGATCGTTTGGTTTAACCGAGCTTGGTTTAACGGGGTTATACTGTATATACATAAAAAAAACAATAATCAAAGTGTCCACATACATTGTATATTACATTCATAATACACGCACGTTTTTGCCAAAGCGAAGTCAAAGTCGAAGCCAAAGCTTGGTTAAACCAATGATCGGTTAATCCAAACAAATGTCTAGGGTCCCTTCAAGTTTGGTTTAATGGGGATATACTGTAGTATGATATACAGTGCCTGCTTTCAAACCCTACTTTCTTATAGTATGATATACAGTGCCTCTTTTCGAACCCTATTTTCTTATACTATGATATAGAGTGCCTGTTTTCAAACCCTACTTTCTTATATTATGATATACAATTCCTGTTTTGAAACCCTACTTTCTTATATTATGATGTACAATTCCGGTTTTGAAACCTTACTTTCTTATATTATGATATACTGTGCCTGCTTTCAAACCCTACTTTCTTATACTATGATATACACTGCCTGATTTCAAACCTTACTTTCTTATACTATGATATACAGTTCCTGTTTTCAAACCCTACTTTCTTATATTATGATATACCATTCCTGTTTTGAAACGCTACTTTCTTATTGTATGATATACAATGCCTGTTTTCAAACCTTACTATCTTATACTATGATATACTGTGCCTGCTTTAAAACCCTACTTTCTTATACTATGATATACAGTGCCTGCTTTCAAGCCCTACTTTTTTATACTATGATATACAGTGCTTACTTTCAAACCCTACTTTCTTATACTATGATATACAATACCTGCTTTCAAACCCTACTTTCATATACTATGATTATACAGTACCTGCTATCAAACCCTACTTTCTTATGCTATGATGTACAGTGCCTGCTTTAAAACCTTACTTTCTTATACTATGATATACAGTGCCTTTTTTCAAACCTTAGTTTCTTATACTATTGTCGTGGGGGGGGGGGGATGATGAAAATGGGAAATATTGCGCCTAGAGCAGGATTCGACCCCACATCTCTTTGCATTCCGGGCCAGTGTGCTAACCATTAGACCACCTAGGCGTCCTGATGTCACCACACTACCCATGCCTACTTGTCTATGTGGCTCCTTGCCTGAGAGGTCAGTGCAGACTACTACAGTCGTCCCCCTGGAATTGTAAGTCTTTTAATGCTTCCAATTACATACATACAGGATATGCAATTACCTATACATACACAGGGTAGGTTAAACAACTACACAGCACGTAGCTTGTACAGGATCCTGGTCACGGCTCTTGTGTCATGGGGGGTGATGAAAATTGGAAATATTGCGCCTAGAGCAGGACTCGAACCCACATCTCTTTGCATTCCTGGCCAGTGTGCTAACCATTACACCACCTAGGTTCCCTGATGTCATCACCCTACCCATGCCTACCTGTCTATGCGGCTCCTTGCCTGAGAGGTCAGTGCAGACTACTACACTATGATATACAGTCCATGTTTCCAAACCCAACTTTGTTATTATATGATATACAGTGCCTGTTTTCAAACCCTACTTTCTTATTATATGATATGCAGTGCCTGCTTTTAAATCCTACTTTCTTATATTATGATATACAGTACCTACTTTTAAACCTTACGATATTATACTATGATACACAGTACCTAATTTTAAACCTTACATTCTTATACTATGATACACAGTACCTACTATTAAACTTTACGATATTATACTATGATACACAGTACCTAATTTTAAACCTTACATTCTTATACTATGATACACAGTACCTACTATTAAACTTTACGATATTATACTATGATACACAGTACCTAATTTTAAACCTTACTTTCTTATACTATGATACACAGTACCTACTTTTAAACCTTACTTTGTTATTCTGTGATACACAGTGCCTGCTTTTAAACGCCCACTTTCCTATACCACAATCTCTGGGTTCGCTAACTAAGGAATCACACATCTGTCACTAGGGTTGCCACTTGTCCCAGCTCCGTGGCCTGAAGGCTTGGTGCCAGTATGGAAATAAATGTCATGTACTACAGTGGGGTGTGCTGTAAAGTGGGCGCGATGGCTTAATCGGTAGAGCGCGGGCCTCGCGTGCGGTAGGTCGGGAGTTTGGTTCCCGGTCGAGTCAAACCAATGACTTTAAAGTTGATACAAGTTTATCGCTTTCTAGCCTGACGCTCGGCATTAATAGGATAGAGCAAGGACTGGTTTAGCTTAGTGTCAGGATAATGTGACTGAATGGGATATCAGGTCATGGTGCCTGCAGCAGGGTTTCCCTGTGGGACAGCACAATAATGTTGCCATGAGTACACACTGTCAAAAGTCGGTACCCGTCCTGATATGATCTTTGATGCCGCCAGCACGTAAAATTCTAACAAACATCACTATGTGTAATCCAAATTTAGCTAAATAAGTGGTCATGATGTATATAGTTTGTAGGAAGTGTTCAGTGTGTGCATTAGTATCGGACAGTCTGGATTTGGGTAAAATGTTAAGGGATGTATGGGGGGATTTGGTTGCACTTACGATTTGGCCCACTTACATTACAACCCTGACCACATACATTTTATCAGCGCCGGAACACTGGTCTTCCAGCCGTCGAAACGGTCGTATTTTGGTCATGCCGAAACCCAGACTATACCGACATACCCGTGCCGAGAAAATGAACTAAGACAAAACCGATATTAAAATGGATACACTGAATGCATACACTGACCAGATATACCACAAACACTTAATTAGCTGAATGTAATAACATTGCATTATCTTAAGATTGTTCTTGTAATTAAATAGTGTAAATGACTCAATCTAAGCATGGCCGGAAGACCAGTGCTTCGGCACTGAAAAATATGGACTGTATTCAGATGAATAAAAATGTTTACAAAAGAAAAAAAGGAAACAAAAGTGGAAGGCAGCTGTGCGCGGACACTGACCAGACTGAAGCAGTTGGTGACGATACTCATCGCCAGGATGGACGGGATGACAACCGACTCGCACACGTAGACCAGCCTCATCGCCGCGCTACCAGGCTGCGCCACCAGGCTCACGTTCTGCTGCTGGCCACCAGAGGTCGCCAGTGACGTCATCGTGACGGTGGGAGCCTCGAGCGCCGATTCGTTCATTCTGAAGAAAGTGTAACAAGCCTGTCGGGTGAGGGAGTGAGTTGGGGTTTGCATCCTAGTATCTTCTGATCCCGTGGCTCAGTTTGTCGCACAGTTCGAATGGTTCGTAGGACTGTTAGTTCACCCACGTTCACCACCAAACAAATAACTAAAGTAGACCACCAACCTCTCCTCCAGTAGCAGCACCCCTACCCCCTCCCTAGCCTGGTTCCCCGCCTGGGTCACAGACCTTAGGCTTGGCACAAAACATGACGTCATCGAGACCAGTGTAGGTGTTCCTCCACGCATGCACTACTCTGCGGCGGCACGTCGAAGCATTAAGCCATGCATAAGCCATCAACTTTTATTATATTGTGCAATAACTATGTACCGGCATCTCACTTTGAAAGTTTTATTTGAATCATATATGTTTAGGGAATATATATATTGATAAAGAAGTTGATTGATTGATTGATTGGTGGTTGCTTTACGCCGTATCGGCATCATAGGCCATATTCACGGCGAGAAATGTTTGTTTTTTGTTCAAACCATCGCTTTTACATGTAAAAGCAGACAATCAATTATGTGCCAATAGACACTAATTAAATTAGAAAGCTCACAATCATATATCTGTGGTCAAGGGAAACAAATTCCCATAGAAAAAGAAAAGTTTCATTAATAATTAATAGAATCCATTTAGTAAACTATATAAGGTGGTACAGTCCAGCTGCCCTCAAAAAGGCTAAAATGTTTTCCTGTTTTACCTTAGTAAAAAGGTCATGCATACTGTCTGCAGTGTAGAACCGTTGGCGCAGGGCCAAAAAATCAACGCAACTTAGTAAAAATGTGTTTGAGTGTCAGTGGGGACTGACACCCAATACATTCAGGGGGAGGTTCCCCCTTGAGCAGAAAAGCATGTGTAAGCCACGAGTGGCCAACACGGCAGCGGCTAAGGACCACTTGGTCCCGCCGACCTCCCGCATGAGTCTGTGGTGGCTTTCCCACAGATGGTTCAATTTCTTTAAGTTTATTGATGTTTTCATCCCACTCATGTTGCCATTTGGATTTTATGTGGGTGGCTATTAGTGGTTTCAGATCAGAGTGAGGGATCAGACACGGTTCAAGATCACAGTTCAGGGCCTTCTTCGCAGCCCGATCAGCTCGTTCGTTTCCTTGTATGCCAGCATGGCCAGGCACCCAGCACAGGTGGATATCATACCCATCTGTTGTCAGTTGGTTCATTTTATAAATGACCGTTGCTAGAATAGGGTGATTAGTTTTCAGTCCAGCAACAGCCAGGAGGCAAGAGAACGAATCACTGTATATAACATAGTTGGTGTGGTTGGATACCTCGATACACTCCAAAGCGAGAAGGAGTGCTCGGGCCTCTGCAGTGAAAATCGAGCTCTGATCGGGCAAACGTACACCAAATTTTTCCCGTCGGCAGACTGCCGCAGCAGCTACCCGGCTTTGGTCTTTCGAACCATCAGTGTATATGGAGAGGTAGTCTGCAAACTGGCCTTGAATCTCTGCATGCAGTCCTTGGTACTCGAGTGGATGTGTCCCAGATTTCCTCAGTTCCGTGAGTCGGAGGATAACCGATGGCTTTCTCAACGACCACGGGGGATGTTCTGGGACTTTGGCATCCTCCAACACGTCCAAATCCACGCCCAAGGCCTCCAAATGAGGTTTCATTCGGAGCCTCAGTGGCCGGATGTAATTTGGCCTGGCTTCATACCTGGATTCATCATGTTGCTCGAATAGACAATTGTGTGCAGGATTCAATGCATTAGTTTTTATCTTGACTACATATTGCATGGCCAGTTTGATTCTCCTATTGTTAAGTGATGGTTCATTGGCTTCGACATAAAGGCTCTGAACTGGTGAGGTGCGGAAGGCCCCAAGGGCCAGGCGCAGTCCCTGGTGGTGGATCGTGTCTAGCAGCCCAATATATGATTTCCTTACTATGCTGCCGTAATCCACTCGTGAACGAACCAAGGTTCTGTACATGGAGAGCAGAACATCTCTGTCCGCTCCCCACTCTGAGCTGGACAGCACCCTCAGAATATCCAGCGCTTTCAGGCATCTTGTTTTCAGGTACTTTATATGTGGCACAAAAGACAGTTTTGCGTCGAGAATGAGGCCCAGAAATTTGGTTTTCTCAACGACTTTAATGGGATCCCCATCCAGGGTCAGCCCCGGTTCCGCATGTATTCTACGCAGCAGGCAGAAGTGCATGCAGACTGTTTTGGTCTTGGAAAATTTGAAACCGTTCAGAACTGACCATCGATGGATCCCATTTATGCTTGGTTGTAGCTGTCTCTCAATGACATTCATGTTAGCACCGCTGTAATATAAAACAAAGTCGTCCACGAAAAGACTACAGGAGACCCCCTGCTTTACAGCAGCAGCAATACCATTGACCTTGACCCCGAAAAGGGTCACTGCCAGTATGCTGCCTTGAGGTACTCCTAGTTCCTGTGAGTGCAGGCGGGAATAGGTAGTCTTGACACGGACGCGGAAATGCCTGAAGGCTAGAAAGTTCCTGATGAAGATTGGCAAGTGGCCACGAAGGCCAATCGCATGAAGATCCTCCATGATGCCATGCTGCCACGTTGTGTCATAGGCTTTTTCGAGGTCGAAAAAGACAGCCACAACGTGCTCCTTCTTAAGGAAAGGATCTCTTATGAAGGTCTCCATGCGCACCAAATGGTCGAGGGTGCTGCGGCCCCGTCTGAAGCCACATTGAAGGTTGGACAGGTGGTGTCCTGACTCCAGTAGCCAGACGAGGCGGTTGTTTACCATGCGCTCCATGGTTTTACAGATGCAGCTTGTAAGGGCTATGGGACGATAGTTGTGGGCTTCACTCTGGTCTTTACCAGGTTTGGGAATCGGTATTACTGTCGCCTCCCGCCAAGAGGCGGGGACGACACCCGACTCCCAGATGTTGTTGAAGAGTTGAAGCAACAGTCTCAGTGCATGTTCAGGGAGATGTTTCAAAAATTGATAATGAATTCCATCAGGTCCAACTGCTGTGTCATGCGAGCTTTCCAAAGAACACCTCAACTCACCCATACTGAATGGTAAAGAAGTAGATGCCTTTGTAAAAGCTATGGCTCGAATCTGTGGATGCGTATGCAGGCTATGGTGAAATCAATACAGACAAAGAGAAAGGAAGAGTATAAAGTGTAAAGAAGAAGAGAGTCAAGCCCTCTGGTTTATGGGTTCATTGTAGAGAATCACCCCACCCTTTTCCCCCCATGAAAAACAAGCATTCTTGCCCCCTTTTAATACGGATCCAGCATTCCTGGTCCCCATGGATATCAGTGGTCTGCCCACTATCACCAAGCTGTATGGCCCCCTGGCCACCACCAACCTTGACCTTTGAGTGTGGTGATCCCTATCCCAGCAGAGGGAGTAGGCCGCTGAGTGCACTCACACCCAGACCTGCCAGCACCACTAGGTCTATTTACATCCCACTCAGGCACCACCAGCCCATATATATATATATATATATATATATATATATATATACATACATGCGCCTGGTCACATACACCGATCAGTAATAGAACATTTGCATTTCACCTATGCCGTATATCGGAATATTTTACACCAGGATTGGTAAATGTTATAACTTAATATAAGCGTAATGCATTGATGGCCTATGGGTTTAACACCTTGACGACACCGCCGTAGAGTAGCGCACGGAGGAACAACTACACTGGTCCCTCCATACATGACCTTAGATATGGTCAGATGACGTCATGCTTTGCGCTAAGCCTAAGGACCATGGCGGGGTAGCTTGGTTCCCGGCCACAGACAAGTCCGCCCCCAGACTGACACCTAACGACCGCCTACCCACAAAGCCGCCACTCACACTCACTCAGGGCGCTCACAATGGGGGACCTCTGACTTTTTAGTTCAAATTCCTGCCGTTCGCGTCTCCACTGAACGAGTGGGCCTATTCGGCACACTGTCACACTGCAAACCCAATGGCTATGAGCAATCTTCATACAGAAGAAGTCAAATATCTTTAAAACCACAACACCTACAGACAAACCGCTTGGTATACATATAGAAAACATACAACGAATAGATAATATTAATTTTATAAGGTTAGGGTTCTGTATTTCTATTAATTTTGAATAAAGTAAACGTTTTGCACTGGGCGTACCGCCAAACTCAGTGCATTGTCAATGGCCGTGAGCAATCTTCATACAGAAGAAGTCAAATATCTCTAAAACCACAACACCTACAGACAAATCGCTTGGTATACATATAGAAAACATACAACGAATAGATTATATTAAATTTATAAGGTTAGGGTTCTGTATTTCTATTAATTTTGAATAAAGTAAACGTTTTGCACTGGGCGTACCGCCAAACTCAGTGCATTGTCAATGGCCGTGAACAAACTTCATACAGAAGAAGTCAAATATCTCTAAAGCCACAACACCTAGAGACAAACCGCTTGGTATACATATAGAAAACATACAACGAATAGACTATATTAAATTTATAAGGTTAGGGTTCTGTATTTCTATTAATTTTGAATAAAGTAAACGTTTTGCACTCTCGCGTACCGGCGAACTCAGTGCATTGTCAATGGCCGTTTAGGACCACTGGTACCGATGCGCCATCTAGTGTCAACAAATGAACTACCCCGGATGTCCCCCATTCAGTCCTCGCTCCTGCCTCATCACGTAGACTTCCAATGGGAGGTCCGGGAGACTCGCCAATAGAGGGTATTCCCGTAACGTCATCAACCGGAAGCGCGGCCATCGTGGCGATATCAACTAGTAAACAACCTGTCGGTTACAGTAACATTAGCCCATAGAGAGGTAGATCATTCTTTCAGTTCTATTCCAAATTAATATAAATGCAGAACCCTAACCTTATAAATTTAATATAATCTATTCGTTGAATATGTTTTCTATATGAGTTCCAAGCGGGTTGTCCCTAGCTGGTGTGGTTTTAGAGATATTTAACTTTTTCTGTATGAAGATTGCTCACGACCATTGACAATGCATTGAGTTTGCCGGTACGCACAGTGCAAAACGTCTATGTTATTCAAAATTAATAGAAATGCAGAACCCTAACCTTATAAATTTAATAAATCTATTCATTGAATATGTTTTCTATATGTTCCAAGTGGTTTGTGTCTAGGTGGGGTGGTTTTAGAGATATTTAACTTTTTCTGTATGAAGATTGCTCACGGCCATTGACAATGCATTGAGTTTGCCGGTATGCGCAGTGCAAAACGTCTACGTTATTCAAAATTAATAGAAATGCAGAACCCTAACCTTATAAATTTAATATAATCTATTCGTTGAATATGTTTTCTATATGTGTTCCAAGCGGTTTGTGTCTAGGTGGTGTGGTTTTAGAGATATTTCACTTGTTCTGTATGAAGATTGCTCAGGGCCATTGACAATGACAATGACAATGCCTTTATTATTGTGGTTACTATCGCCACAATGACCACACTTCCGTTTAACATGACGTCAGTGCATACCCTCTATAGGCGTCTGTCTATGTGGCACTCACAGCATAGCATAGCACTTATAGCACAGTACTCACAGCACAGCACTGACAGTATAGCACAACACTCACAGCATAGTACTCATAACATAGCATAGCACTTATAGCATAGCACTCACAGCATAGCATAGCACTTATAGGATAGCACTCACAGCACAGCACTCCGAGCATAGCACTCACAGGATAGCACTCACAGCACCCGTTACACTCACAGCACCCACAGCTTAGCACTCACTGCACCCACTATATTCACAGCACAGCACGCACAAGTCACATCCTAGAACTCTCAGCACCCATTACACCCACAGCATAGCACTCACAGCACCCATTACAGGCACAGCATCCACAACATAGAACTTACAATACCCACAGCACACATTTTACCCACAACACTCAGCACTCACAGCACTCATGACACCCACTATACCCACAGCACCCATTGTATCCACAGCATTCCTACCACCCAAATCATTCATGGCATGCACAGGGCCTATGCTACAGCAGAATTACACTCACTGGATGCACATCATTCACAGCATCCATAATCCCACAGCACCCATTACACTTACGGCACCCATAGAACTGGAGTTTCTATCAAAGTGCCGCCAGATGGCAGGACCAATTATACAAACTGGAGGGGGTTCAAAGTGCCAACAGGTGGCTGCACCATTGTACAAACTGGAGGTTCAAATTGCCAACAGGTGGCAGCCCTTGTCCTGCCTCACCTGCGCTCCTCGGCCCCTGACTCGCCCACTGTCCCTGGTGGAGATGAGCCTGATAAGCCGGGTGACGCCGGACGGTGCTAATTGGGCACCTACAGAGTTACACGCGAACTGCATTAACCCGGGAGACCATGTAATCAGATGGCGGTGACAGCAGACAGCGGGGCATAGGCGCTATGAGCGGTGAGTTGTGGGGACGTGTCCCAGATATGGGGCTGCCGCCGGAGCCCCGAGCACTGATCCCCGAGTAATGGCATGCAGATAAATGATTAAAGTTGCATGGTCCGATGGCACTTGAATTTGTTAGTCATATTTGAGATAAATAGCTCAGGTTGACCACTATATCCTAATCTGCATTAGTTGATGAAAAATGGCTAGTTTTGGAGCAATTTGAGCTGAAAGAACCCAAAATAAGTTTGACAAGCTTGCCAAAAGTCCTGTGGCTATGACCCAGATGGCCATCTCGCGATGACCATGTGATGTGAGATGACCTACTAATCCTAGGTATGGCACTGCATAGTAGGCCTACTTGGCTCTAATGAGGTCATGAGATTGGCCTAATTGATTAATGGCCTCCCTGCATAATGGGTGTTTCAAAGTGAGTGTCCAAAGGGGTGAGGTTATAAATTCACAGGTTATTCTGTATATGCTGTCCCAAATCATTAGCTAATACACCAGTATCTAAGTTGGATATATAGGATCAAATCTAGGTAGTTGTTTTAATTTTGACAAAATTATATTTCATCGGACCATGCAACTTTAACACTGCCATTGTCGTATTTAATCCGGTGAACTCACGGTCCACTTTATAGTGCGGGTGCACCTGCCAAAACATGCTGGTGTGTCACGTAGGTCTCCTGTATCTTCACCTCCTGTACCTTCACCACCTTTACCTCCACCTCCTTTAATTTCAGCTCAAGAAAACACTTTCTTCAGTGCTGACAAATGTGTTATTATTCTGAGGAATAAAATATTTATCAAAAGGAAAGAAAAAGAGGCAGTGTTTACTGTGACCTCCATAGGCTTCAGCAGCAACAGATTCTGCTATACTGACTTTAAATGCTCTTCTAAACAGTAACAAATGCTTTATAAGTATCTAAGTAGGATATGTAGGATAAGTGTTTTGGTTTTGAAAATGTTAAGCTGTGTATAACTTACAGCGTTACAGAAAATGTTAAGCTGTTTATAACTTACAGCATCATCAAAGGCCAGTTGCTCTTATACCATATCTATGTGGCATGGAAGGTGAAAAATCTCTTGGGTCAGTAAAAGTGTAGGCTCAGGCTTTCTATCGACCAACTGTATAATGGTGAAAACAAGTCTATTCAGACTTATCCATGATATAGGCATTATAAATCTTCAAGATAAAAAAAGCTTTATCGGACTATGCAGCTTTAATGGTGCCATTGAATGCCATTTGAACTGATGGATCCGAGTCCATTAGTAGTGTCCGAGAACCAGACTGCAGTTGTTTAGTGGGGCAGATAAAGATGGCACTGTTTCTAGGAGTGACCAGACGGGATGGTCGAATGAGTGGAGCGTCCGTCTCCTGTTTTGGTAGATCATGGATTCGAAACCTGGTCAAATCAAACCAATGACTTATCAAATTGATACTTACCACTTCCTAGCCTGGCACTCGGCATTAATAGGATAAGGCAAGGACTGGTTAGCTCAGTGTCACGATGATGTGACTGAGTGGGATATTGGGTCATGGTGCCAGCAGCCTGATTTCCTAGTGGGGCAGCACTATAAAAGTTGCCATGAGTGTGCACTGTCAGAAGTCGGTACCCATCCTGATATGACCTTAGAAGTTAGATGTTGCCAGGATGCAAAATTCCAACAACCAACCATTTAGGAGCGCAATCAGTCTCTGCTGGCTCTGATTAACGTCAGACGTAAGCGCTGAGGATCTCTGCCATTAGTGAACCCTATACATGTTTAATGAATCTTGCCTCGTTTTACTTATCAACCATTTAGGAGTGCAACCAGTCTCTGCTGGCTCTGATTAACGTCAGACGTAAGCGCTGAGGATCTCTGCCATCAGTGAACCCTATACATGTTTAATGAATCTTGCCTCGTTTTACTTATCAACTATTTAGGGCTGGATTTAATCCAATAAATTAATTCAGGAACTTGATCTTATTTGGCTGGAAATAAAAAAGGGGCTTCTGTGAGATGTAAAGGTGGGTCAGTGAGGTGACGTAAAAGTGGCTACAGTGAGGGGATGTAAAAGTGGTTTCGATGAGGGAGTGTGAAGTGGAGGCACACTGCTCACTTATCTGGATTAGTGGTGTTACATACATGGCCTCATGTAGAGCGGTGCAGTGTGTGAGTGTGGAAGGGTAGGAGCTGGATGTAGCTGAGTGTGTTTTGGGGGGGGGGGGGCGGTGGAGGTATTGCACTATTACAAACAAACATCATGTAAGTGCGCGCAGCTTGGCTGCAGAACGAATGCACACTGCCATTGAATTTGCCGATACACGCAGTGCAACACACCAGTTTCATTCAAAATTTATAGAAATCCATAACCTGAACCTTATACATTTAATATAATCTGGTTGTTAAGCATGTTATCTGTTTGTGTGTAAACCGGTTTGTCTCTAGGTGGTGTGGTTTTAGAGATATTTCACTTTTTCTGTATGAAGATTGCTCACGGCCATTGACAATGCATTGAGTTTTCCGACACGCGCAGTGCAAAACGTTAGTTTATTCAAAATTAATAGAAATCCAGAACCCGAACCTTATAAATTTAATATAATTTGTTTGTTAAGCATGTTATCTGTTTGTGTGCGAAACGGTTTGTCTCTAGGTGGTGTGATTTTAGAGATATTTCACTTTTTCTGTAAGATTGCTCACGGCCATTGACAATGCACTGAGTTTACTGAATCGCACAGTGCAAAGCTTTAGTTTTATTCAAAATTAATAAAAAGGCAGAACCCAAACCTTATAAATTTAATATAATCTTTTGTTAAGTATGTTATCTATTGTGGTCCAAGCAGTTTGTGTCTAGATTGTGTGGTTTTAGAGATATTTCACTTTTTCTGTATGCAGATTGCTCACGGCCATTGACAATGCATTGAGTTTGCTGATATGCACAGTGCAAAACTTTTAGTTTTATTCAAAATTAATAGAAATCCAGAACCCGAACCTTATAAATTTAATATAATCTGGTTCTTGAGGATGTTATCTGTTTGTGTGCCAAGCGGGTTGCTTCTAGGTGGTGTACTTTTAGAGATATTTCATCTTTTTTCTATGAAGATTGCTCATAGCCATTGAGTTTGCAGTGTGACCGTGTGCCGTCCTGCAGCCAAGCAGCGTGCGCACTGACCTAAATACCCATGCTGACATCATATGAAATAGGTCTATTGAACAGAATGCAACTACTGTTCCAAATCGACCAATGTAAATATAGTTAGGTACATAAGCCGTGTTCACACAGGCAAAATGTGAGGCGAATCAGACAAATCGAATCAGGTGAGGCGAATTAGCGGCCCGTTCACACGGGCAGTACTTGGGCCGGAAATCGAAATCTGCGCATGACCAAGTCGATACTAACCAGCACCAGTTTGGGTTTGTCGATGTCGGCACTAGAGAATGTGGGTTCGACCTAGATATGTATGGACTGAACCGTATTGGTTTGGAATAGTCAAAACTTCTACTGGGCAGTGAAAACATTAAAATAAATGATTAAAAAAATATCTGTGCCCAGCTAGCGGCTTCATAGACTAAATTATATAATATGCGCTTTTGATCGACCGGAAAGTCAACAAACTAAGGTCTCGACTGCGCATGCGTGTGAGGTGCTTAATCCGCCTCAGTGCGTTCACACGGGCAAAATAAATCGATTCACAGAAATCGCCTCACGTAAACTACCTCGAGAGGTGGTTTACAGAATGCGCATCACAGGAATCGAATCAGCCTTAATCCGCCTCAGACGTCCGTTCACACGCGAAATGTAACCCGAACTATACAAGTCGATTTCTACGAATCGATTTACATCGTCCGTGTGAACACGGCTATAGGGTCCCAATACAGAATACTACTCAAGCAAAGACTACGTAAACAGACACAAACACACTACAGACAGACACAAACACTACACATACACACGCAAGCACAATACACGAATACAATACATAAGCACAATACACAAACAGGCACAAAACTATTACACAGACACGAACACTACAGACACGAACACACTGCACAAACAGACACACTACGCAAACACACTACCTAAACAAACTACACAAACACTACACATACACAAACAAACTACACAAACACACTATGCATACACACTACATACACACTGCACAAACAAACTACACAAACTACACAATACGCATACCCAGTACGCAGAGAGAGGCAGACATGAATGGCAGAGGTAATCAATACATGGGCGGTGTGTAATGGTGAGTACCAATAACAAATGTACGCACATTAACAAGCTGTGTAGCACACGGTGTGGAGCACACACTGCATCAGCTCCCGTGACCTCAGGCTGCTTGACCCCGGCGGACACTTAAGGGGCTCAATGTCCGTGAACCTTAGCGGACGGCAGTGACAGCCGGCAGGTGTCACCACCAGGCGGTACGGACAGGAATCGGGACCTACCTGACGCCACCCGGTAGCACGGGATCGGGCTGCTCACTGCGGGAGGCCGGGCCAGGGCGGGCGGACGGGCGGGGGGAGGGGGCGGAATGCTTACCCCTCAGTGAGGGGGAGGGGGGTTGTGCTTGTAACCAATGCTGGCAACATGCACGCACCCCACGATTGTTAACGGTTGCGATTTTCCACCAGGGCGTGTTGTGGGAGCTGGGCCAGGAAGGTTGGCACGGAGTCTGATATTGACCGGGTTGCACTGAAGTGCAACCAGACAGGATGGCCGAATGAGTTGAGTGTCCGTCTCCCGTTTTGATAGAACCCTGGTCGAGTCAAACCAATGACTTAAAGATTTATACTTGTCGCTTCCTAGCCAGGCGCTCAACATTATTAGGATAAGACAAGGAGCAGTGGAATCAGGAAGACCAATCGTCTGTGACTGAAATTTCCCCTGCTTAATCAACTAATGTACAACAACAACAAAAGTCTGCCAGAAACTGGAACGTGTCTGGTTTTATATCAATGCGTATTAGGTATGTCCAGTAGCCCTAGCGGTGGACATACACTATTAAAGCTGCAGAGTCCGATGAAAAAATAGTTTCAAAACCAAAGCAATTATCTAGATTTGATTCGCTATTACTTAACATAGATACTGATCCACATATTAAGATACACATTTGGAACCAATGCTGGCAACATGCACGCACCCCACTATTGTTAACGGTTGTGATTTTCCACCAGGGAGTGTGTGGGAGCTGGGCCAGGAAGGTTGGCACGGAGTCTGATATTGACTATGGGTTGCACTGAAGTGCAACCAGACGGGATGGCAGAATGAGCTGAGCGTCTGTCTCCCGTTTTGATAGAACCCTGATCGAGTCAAACCAATGACTTAAAGATTTATAAATACTTGTCACTTCCTAGCCAGGCGCTCAGCATTATTAGGATAGGACAAGGAGCAGAGGAATCAGGAAGACCAAGCATCCGTGATTGAAGTTTCCCCTGCTTAATCATCTAATGTACAACAAAAGTCTGCCAGAAACTGGAACGTGTCTGGTTTTATATCAATGCGCATTAGGTGCATCCAGTAGTCCTAGCGGTGGACATACACTATTAAAACTGCAGAGTCCAATGACAAAATAGTTTCAAAACCAAAGCAATTATCTAAATTTGATTCTCTATTACTTAACGTAGATACTGATGCACATATTAAGCTAAGCATTTGTTGCAGCATAGAAGGGAATACTAACCCAATCTAATACTAGTAATAGCTGTCTATGGTGTCATAATTTTAATGTGCTTGCCAAAATTAATTCGGCATGCTTTCGCTTCAAATGTCTCCAAAGGTGAATATTTAAATTAAAAGTTATTTCAAACTCAGGTAATGTAGATTATAATGATTAATAATTATCTCAGAAAATTGCAGAAATTCTAAATCATCGGACCATGTAACTGTAAGTATGGGCTGCACTGAAGTCTTCCCGAAACAGAACCGTGTCTGGTTTGATATCAAAGTAAAGCTTGTTATATTTCAATGCACCTCTTTTTATCACTGCTATTTGATGTCAAACATATGGTCATTCTGACATATTTCTTTGGAGGAAACCAGCTCCCGCCATATAGGCTACTCGGTCTGATAAGCAGCAAGGCGTCTGTTGTAGATCTATGCATTTTCCCACAGACTGGACAGAACGTACCACAGCCTTTGATGAACCAGTTGTGGACCACTGGTTGGAACGATAATAGCCCAAACTGCAAATGGATCCACTGAGAAGGATCGATCAGATGACCGACAGATTCACAGGTCGACACTCTACCGCTTGAGCCTTGTCCCACTCCTGGTTTCATATCATTATCAATGCACGTTAGGTGTGTCCAGCAGCCGTAACGTGGACAGACGCTGCTAAGTGTAGGGATGTGAATATGGATAGTGAGTCTGATCTTTCCACCATTGTGTATTCTCTCTACAGTCTATGAATACTTCTTTGTACCTGCAGAATAACTTGGCTGGTGGTGCCACCTGTGGCTGCTGGCGTCACTAGACATTGCTGCTCTGGGCGAGCACTTTACGCTCATAAATATATTAGGTATCATAGCATGTGCCTGCACTGCAGAGCACACAACTAAAAATAACACAAAAATCCGTATCGGATATGGATAACCTGTATCATGTGCTTTTACGCATCCCACAATGCACCGCGCTACTGGAATTACGGGTTCGCGGTGTCACATTTCCTTAATTCTATGTAAGAAAATGTGTATTATTTTGATTAATCTTCAATTAAATTCGCATAGATCTAGTCCGATGGTTTTGAGTTTCCTATATTTTCTTATATAAATATTAGGTTGGTTGTGATCTACTGTAAGCCTACTTTAGTTTGAAGTAACTGATTTAAAATCACCAACCTAGAAAATAGTAGACATAGTTCAATGTAGTAACAAATACTTAATAAGTGTACCAATATCAAGGTTAGGTATGTGGGGTCAAACCTGTATAGGTGTTTTGCTTTCGAAAATTGGATGCCTTTATCGGACATTAAACTGTGATGACACTACACTGTCGACGCCTATGTATGTGGGATTTGTCTGCATGGCTCAGCTTAGATAAAGGTTTCACCCTGTACTCGCAGTACACGGGTGAACGACAACGTAATATAAATACGGGCGAAAATAGCTTTAGTATGGAACAGGAAGTAGAATGCCTGTCTCCAGTATCAAATGGATCTTTAAAACATCAACACCTGTGTGGTGTTTTCAGCGCCCGGTCATGCTCAGCGGCCTGTCGTGGCTTCTGCGCATGCGCGGATTTTCGCACGTTGCGGCGAGCACTGCTATTTGTTTTGTTTACTGCTACGTTGTTAGTTTCTACGTTAATATCGCTTGGAATTTAAGGTTAATTTAATGAAATTTCATTATTTGAGTATGTAATTCTGTTAAATATGGTCGCATTCAATAGATTTCGGCCTGATCGGACCCTAACACTGCCGGGCACCAGCTGAGCTTGTAGCCGGCGAGGCCAAGGGTGTTTTGCATATGTCTTAAAATCCGCGCATGCGCAGAAGCCACGACAGGCCGCTGAGCATGACCGGGCGCTGAAAACGCCACACCGGTTTGTTTTCTCATGTTTATATCACACCCACCCTTCGCGGACGCCACCTGGTAGTATCCACTGGCGATAGAATGAGCAGAAGTTGTTCCCCGTGTTGCCGTGAGGTGACGCCACCTCCGGTGACCACTTCCGGTGGTGACGTTGGTTTCCGTGACGACGGCTGCTCAGGCAACAATCGGGAACCCATGCAGAGAGCGTGTATATAAACAGCTGTTTATATACACGCTCTCTGACCCATGTCAGCAAACTCTTCAAACTGGAGATCACAGCCTGGCGTGTTTTTGGTAATCGAAATTATTTATTTCAATTGAAAGCGAGGTTAGGTATGGGTCAATGCGTTTATATTGCCTTTGTGTGACAGCTTTGAGAATTGTCGCCAAACATGTATTGACATTTTCATTAGGCAGTGTCAGCAGAGAGATTGTATATAGATGAGAGGGACAACTCCCGCGAAAATAGGTAACACAGGCTACAGTGGCGCTCCTGGTGGTTATTGTTGAACAAGCCGTGAGTTTGCCGGTACGCGCAGTGCAAAACATTAGTTTTCTTAACAAATTAATAGAAATCCAGAACCCTAACCTTATAAATTCAATATAATCTTTTTGGTAAACATGTTTTCTATATGTGTTCCAAGCGGCTTGTGTATAGGTCATGTAGTTTTAGAGATATTTAACTTTTTCTGTATGAAGATTGTTCACTGCCATTGACAATGCATTGAGGTTGCCGTACGTGCAGCGCAAAACGTTTATTTTATTCAAAATTAATAGAAATCCAGTACCCTAACCTTATAAATTCAATATAATGTTTTTGGTAAACATGTTTTCTATATTTGTACCAACCGATTTGTTTCTAGGTGGTCTGGTTTTAGAGATATGTCACTTTTTCTGTATGAAGATTGCACACGACCATTGACAATGCATTGAGGCAAACTCAATGCATTGTCAATGGCAGCGAGCAATCTTCATACAGAAAAAGTGGCATATCTCTAAAACCACACCACCTAGAAACAAATCACTTGGTACACATATAGAAAACATGTTTACCAAAAAAATTATATTATATGTATAAGGTTAGGGTTCTGTATTTCTATTAATTTTGAATAAAACTGACATTTTGCCAGTACGCGTACAGCTGTGTCATAAACTGTTCAACAACGACCACTTGGAGCGCCACAGTCGGCAGCTGTTACATGGTCTAGTGTGACAGTTGTCCCTCTCATCTATATACACGCTCTCTGGTGTCACAGTAGTGTCAGTGTCATACTACTACTACTACTGCTGCTGCTGCTGCTGCTGCTGCTGCTGCTGCTGCTGCTGCTGCTGCTGCTGCTGCTGCTGCTGCTGCTGCTGCTGCTGCTGCTGCTGCTGCTTCTGGTGCTACTGCTGCTGCTGCTGCTGCTGCTGCTACTGCTACTGCTACTGCTACTGCTACTGCTACTGCTACTGCTACTGCTACTGCTACTACTATGGTTTAATTCTGTTATCATTCAACAGCTTTACTTAAACTTAAAGGGACCAGATATAGGTCGCTGAGACACTACCCGTACTCCGACAAATGCTCTCCAAGGATATGTTTGCCAGTTTTCAGTTTATGCAACTACATATGTTTATGCAACTACATATGTGGTTGTGTTTTATTTAGTTCAGCAGCACTGACACTTTTAGACAACCATATAGAGAGAAAAATGTTAGAAATTGCAATCTAAATGATAAATATGAAGTTCAAATGTTCATTTATCATAACCAGCTACTTTTTGTGTGAATAATTGATTAAATCATGTAGATTAATAGACTTTAAAAGTTGAATTGAGAGCTTTTTGTGGCTGCCATCTTGGTGGTTGCCATGGCTACCCCTGTGTGCGGGGAACCCCTCTAGGTCATGTGATGAGGGAATCCCACCTATGATGTCATTCATACATCACAGACCTCAACCCTCCTCCCACATGTTCAGTGGCATGAACTGAACAAAGCAAAGGTATGTTTGGAGAGCTTTTGATGCTGGATTCGTTTGTATCTGGGTGAGGTATAGCCGGCGACTTTAAAGTTGCATAGTCTGATCGCGTTTGAATTTTTGTCTCATTTTCTAGATAAATATATCAAATTGATCGTTATGACCTAGCAATCATTAGACCGGAGTCAATTTGATGAAAAATCGCCAATGTTGAAGCAATTTGAGCTGAAAGAGCCCAAAATACTTTTGACAAGCTTTCCAAAAGTCCTCTCGCTATGACGGGTATTGACATCTCGCGATGACCACATGATGTGGAATGACCTAAATAAAAAATAGCCTGGTCACCAAGTATTTTCTAGTGATGGCACCATTGCACCATCATTTGTTTGTTGCCATGTGATATAATGTGGGCTGACCTACTGATGTAAGTCGTTGTAGGTCATGGGATTTGAACCCATGAGTTTGAACAATGTTTTAGAGCTGCATGGTCTGATGAAGCTTTTTTTTCCCAAATCAAACCACATAGGCCTACTTATATTTGATCTCATATTTCCAACTCAGATTGGAGAATGTTAGACTGAAAATCTGAAGATACCCAGTTTTTTTGTACATCAGTTGATTAAGCTGGTGAATGTTCAGTCACAGAAAATTTGATCTTCCTATTTCCCCTGCTCCTCACCCTATCCTAGTTTAACTGTTCATACGGTGTAATACTGGCAATTTATCTTGTAATATATTAGTTTATAGGATATTCATTTACCATCCCAGGTTGACTTGGCAAATTCCAACCTAGATGTATCAGAGTAGAAAAAGGTTTCTATTTGAGTAGGTAATAACATATATATATATATATATATATATATATATATATATATATATATATATATATTTTACCCTCGGTATGTGCCGCCTCTGGCTAGCCGTAGGCTAGGGAGAAGGAAGCACATCCGGGTCCAGCAATTAGCATAAGTGACTCACAACGGGAGGACGTTTGTGAGTTGCTCCAACAGGATTTATCTACTACTACTGCTTTTGTTCAAAAGTAAGTACCTTTTATTAGCCTACTTTGTTTATGATGCTTTATAGCATCACCGTATGAAAGTTCAGAACTTTCTCACGTCCAATTTGGACTTTGTACGTGTTTTTTAACTTACGGATAGAACTTTGGGTGCCGCTGGCACTAACGAAACCGATACTGCAGTTCTATCGACACCTGTTTTTCAGACAGGGAGAAATGGCAACCCGAGTTGCTCATTTCCTAAGAAAAGTCTCCCGGATCCTAATAGAGGATGATGTTGGGGATGCTTCTGGGTGTTTTTTATAAACACCCCAGACCGGTTTAAGGCGAACCTCCGAGTTTCGTAATATTTTCTCCAACTTGTTGGCGCTGTAGCCACGGGTGGGAGAAGTGTACGGAACAGAGAGAGTGGGCGATCTCACGATCGATACCCCCCGTTTGGTTGGTTTCGTTACCACACACCTACGGCAAAATTTAGCTTCACGCCTGTACTGACACGTTGGAATACACGTTCTCTGTACCTTGTTCCTCAACCCAGTTTACTGGCTTACACTTGTGTAGTTGAGATGATTCCGGTTTAGTAACGCTTTATTTCGTTACAGGAACCGATGGCCACTCGCCGGAATAAGACGCCCGCTGCAGCGGTCGGCGTCCCTCCTACGGATTACGATTCGTCACCACCGGCTACGGCTCCGCCGTCCCCACAGCCCGGGCCACATGCCTCTGATCAGGACAGTGATCAGCCCCCTCAACCTGTAGGTTGGGAGGCTAAGATGGCGGCTATGGTGGAGGAGAAAATGCGCCAATTCCAGGCTCATACCTTTGTAGACCCTTCCCAAATCCCTGATGAGGATTGGGAAGACTTCTCGGAAGACGAGGAAGACACGGTTTCGGCACCTGAGGTTCCGAAACCGAAAGCGCGCGGCAAGAAACGTCGCCCGGTTAGCAGCTCGGGAGACGAGTTCACCAAGAAGGCTAACACTAAGCGCTCCAAAAAGTCCAAGAAAAAGAAAAAGAAAAAGAAAGACTCGTCCTCGGACTCGTCAGACGACTCTTCTTCCACGGAGTCTGATTCTGATACGGAACGCGCAGGCGTTTACGCCAAAATAGGGGCTAAAGTAGGCAAGAAAATTGTCAAAAAGAAAGCTAACAAGGTGCGTACCACTACTATGATGCGCAAAACGGTGAATGGCCATTTCACCACCTTTAAGCCAGTGGAAGTCATCAACAAATTGACTGAACAGATCTCTGGAGTCAAGGGTATCCCCGCTACAGTGTCTAAGGAGATGGATGCGGGCATCCATTTGTCGGACGAGCGTCGCCGGTACGAAACTGCCCTCTGCGTTATCCATAAGGCAGTTTTGGGGGCCTTGACGTCCATTATCCCTGTCGCTAACAGAATGCAAACCGAGAACAAGTTCTCGTCTTTGGCTCGGGTTATGGACCGGGGCATTGCCCTACTCGCAGCAGCGAGTAACTACATGACTCATCGCAGATTTGAAAATGTTTTCAAATCGGTCACCACCGATGCGGGCAAAGAAGTCGCACGCTCAAAGAAAGTGACAGATCATGACGGCAAAGAATACACTGTGTATTCAGGACCTACCCCCATCAAAAGCAAACCTCTGGATAAATCCAAGATGTTTGGCGGTCAGCTGGCTTACCTTTACAAGCAGGTGGAGGTAGACTACAAGAGTGCTAAGAACACCGAAGCAAAGGGCCGTAAATTCCAAAACCCAGCCGGGTTCAGACGGGCTAGGACGGATTTTCGCTTCCGCAGAGGAGGAAGGCCGTTCAGGGGCGGACCGTCCTTCCCGTTCAGCCAGCGGGGAAGAGGTCGAGGCGACAGACAAGCCTCAAACTGGAACGACAACCGCGGCTACAAGAGAGACTTCGTTCCCAAACCACAGTTCCCCAAACCAGGGAACAAGTAGAGAACGCCACACAAACTTTCCAACCTCCTGACCCTGAAATGGTCACGGAGGAAACACAAACTGAAGTAAGCTTTTCTCAAGCAGGCAATATTGTTAATTATTTACATCAATGGCAACAGTTAACCACTAACCCAGAGGTTATTAG
Organism: Branchipolynoe longqiensis; assembly: GCA_030323885.1. Classification (NCBI taxonomy): domain Eukaryota; kingdom Metazoa; phylum Annelida; class Polychaeta; order Phyllodocida; family Polynoidae; genus Branchipolynoe; species Branchipolynoe longqiensis. Next base: position 16,535,956 of record CM059197.1, read on the forward strand.
TATTGTTAAAGGCATTCACATTCCTTTCACACAATTGCCTGTCCAGAAAAGAGCTCCTTTTCCTTATCAATTTAATTCGCTAGAAAAGTTTCAGCTCGATCAACAAGTTTTACTTTTTGAAGCTAAAGGCATTGTCAACAGAGTTGAACATACTGAAGGTGAATTTATTTCAAATATCTTCTCCACTCCTAAACCAGATGGCACCATTCGATTGATTTTAGATTTAACCCAATTAAATGAAATCATTGAATACAAACATTTCAAAATGTTTTCCTTAGAAACAGCTCGTGATTTAATTACCCCAGATTGTTGGCTAGCGAGTGTGGATTTGAGAGATGCGTACTATACGGTTCCTATTCACCACATAGATCGAAAGTTTTTAAGGTTCCTCTGGAATGGCCAGCTTTTTGAATTTACCTGCCTACCAAATGGTTTGGCCTGTGCACCACGCCTTTTTACTAAGCTGTTGAAACCAATTTTTTCACACATGGCAAAACTGGGTCATTGTATGTTTCCATACATTGATGATTCTTTCATTATGGGCCAATCTTTCACACAATGTGATCTCGCCGTTCAAGATTTGTGTAAAATTTTTGCAAATTTAGGTTTCTTCATACATGACAAGAAATCCGTCTTTTCTCCTACAAAGGAGCTTAAGTGTCTAGGTTTCATTTTAAACACCACGGCTATGACCGTTTCGCTTACACGCCAAAAGAAAGATAAGCTTTACCACACAGCGATTCAGCTGTTAGACATTTCTAGGCCAAAGATTAGACAGGTCGCAGTCCTTATCGGTATCATGGTTTCATATAGCCCGGCTATTCTATACGGAGCGGCACACATTAAATCACTTGAAATTGATAAGAATCTAGCTCTGGCCCGAGCTAAGGGAAACTTTGAAAAGACCATGTTTATTTCTGCAAACGGCCTTGCCGACATTCATTGGTGGCTAAAGCACTTTGATCAATCTCCCAACCCCATTAGAATGGGGGAGCCCGATACTACTGTTACCACGGACGCTTCTCTCCAAGGGTGGGGGGCACATCGAAATGATGTAGCAACGGGCGGCAGATGGCTAGAATCGGAACTACCCGATCATATTAACGTTTTAGAATTAAGGGCCATTTATTTAGGTTTAACCAGCCTTGTTAAAGTCCCCAAAAATAATGTACGTATCCTCACGGATAACACCACAGCAATGGCTTATGTCAGGAATATGGGAGGTACAAAATCAATCAAGTGTAATGAAATCGCACTACTCATTTGGAACTGGGCTCAAACCTTTGACGTTTGGTTAACTGTGACACACATTCCAGGCACGCAGAATTGTCTTGCTGACAGAATGAGTCGCCAGTTCCATGATCACTTAGAGTGGTCACTAAATCCATCCATATTCAAACATATCTGTCACACTTGGGGCTCGCCTCATATCGATTTATTTGCTTCGCGTAATAACTTTAAACTCGAGAAATATGTTTCGTGGCACCCCCGAACCAAATGCTTGGCACATCGATGCCTTCTCACTAAAGTGGCAACATCATTTCTTTTACATTTTCCCCCCCTTTACTATCATTAGCAAAGTCGCCAGAAAGATACAAATGGAGGGAACACACGCCATCCTCATCGTCCCCGAATGGCACACTCAACCGTGGCTACCGAGATTACTAGCCACAGCCAAAAGCAGCCTACGCTTCCCAAGATTCCGAGGAAACCTGAAGCATCAGGGACCACTACAACGCCACGGAAACGTGTCGACAACTCCGTTGGTGGCATTCCTTTTCTAAATAAGTACTTGGAACAATTCGGTTTGGACAAAATTACACAACAGCGTTTGGTTGATGATGCGTGGAGGAAAGGAACGGTTAAAATGTATACTACCTATTTAAAGAAATGGGGTATTTATTGCTTGCTTAAGAAGGTGAAGCCAATGAATCCCACAGTATCCCAGGTAGGACGCTTCCTACGTTTCTTAGAGGACGAAGGTCTAGGATATGGCGCGATCAATGCTGCCAGATGTGCTCTGTCAATAATCCTACCTCGGGTTAATGGACAAACAATGGGTAAACACCATGTTATTTGTTGGATCGTACGATCAATTTATCAGAGGAATCCACCTAAACCCAAATATAATAGGTTTTGGGATGTTTCTCTTGTGTTCAACCTCTTCAAGAAATGGCCAGAAAATAAATTTCTGGACGTTAAGCTATTAGGTTTCAAAGTAGCAGTGTTGCTTCTCCTCGTCACAGGACACAGGGGCCAAACTATAGTCGCCCTGTCACTCAATGGTCTGGAAATTGATAACAAGGAAGCAACATTTGATTTAAACGACTTTATTAAAATCAAATCGTTTAGGTGACCCCCCTTTCCACAATCGGTGTCACGAGTTTCACACAGGATCGTAAATTATGTGTAGTCTCCGCGATACGGAATTATATATCCAAGACAAGGTTAATAAGAAACTCAAGACAACTTTTGGTGAGCTTTATTAAGCCACACAAGGCCATTTCCAGGGATACCCTCGCCAGATGGACCATGAATGTGTTAAAACTATCTGGAGTCAATACAGACAGATATTCATCGCACTCTACACGGGGTGCAATGGTTTCCAAGGCAAGATTACTAGGCATCTCCGTTAAACGGATCCTAGCTCACGCCGGATGGAAGACCGCTAGATCGTTTGCTAGACATTATCACAAGCGACTAGAGAAGCCTCAGCCGATAGCACAGAGGCTACTCGCCAACTAAAAAGAAAGAGGTAAGAAAAACCAAAACTTTTTTCTCTTTATTGGTCATACAAATCGTTTTTTCCATTTACATAAATAAGACTTGATCACAACATAATAATAACAAACAGGAATATCAGGATAAAAATGCTATTACGTAAAGGTCTCCCTAGCCTACGGCTAGCCAGAGGCGGCATACCGAGGTAAAATAGATTAGTTAGACGAATCTTACCTGGGTATAGATGATGGATAACTATTGTTTTACCGAGGTAGGAGCCTCGGTTAGACGTGGGCGAGGGCCCACCCACCACGCCCTGCCACGTCTATTCAATCACTCATACTAGGATTGGGTCAGATGACCTTAGGTTTGTTTTTTAGAATCATTTTTATCCTGAATTAGTAGGTAAAGATTGCTGGACCCGGATGTGCTTCCTTCTCCCTCGCCCACGTCTAACCGAGGCTCCTACCTCGGTAAAACAATAGTTATCCATCATCTATACCCAGGTAAGATTCGTCTAACTAAACTATATATATATACGACGAAAACGATCATGAGGCCAATCTCCTGGTCCCCACCCCCTTCCCCACATTCTTCCTGTCTTTTCTAGTTCTCTTCGGAATAAATCTATTAAATAAAACCAGTTAGCTCTCCAACCATTGAATCCAGGTGCCAACATTGCTGTAATTAATATTTTTGACCACACAAATGATATATTGTATCTTAAATTTCAGAAAATGATTCAGAAACCAAAAAGCTACCTTGTTGCTAGATAACTGGCAATTTGTTTAAAATTTCCTGGCAACTGGGCTCGACTTGTTGACATACATAGTCTAGTAGTCTGTACATGAGCCCTACTACCACGCGGTAGCAGCGGAGACTACGCCGCGCACCTACGCAGTTACACTGAACTGCGCTAGATGGCCGCAGGCTAGCCACAGGGCAGACCCCGACTGGGCTGCCCTCTACTGCGTGTGGCTAGCTCACCCCCCCCCCCCCCCACCCAACCTATAGAGTCGAGATGAGATCTGGCGAGTCAGAGGGCGGGTCAGTTGACTGTGGACGCCTCGGAGAGCAGGTTGGTTCAATAAACCAAGTACTGACATTGAATCTTGGCGTTCTTCCATGTGTGCGAGGCAGTGTGGGAGTCGGAGGGCCGTGGGCCATTACAATAGCAACTATTGATACTTGTTCTGAGATTCAAAATTAGAATCAAACGAAATATTCAATTAAACTGCCCAAAATATGCTATTTAATATCAAACAATTGATTAAGTCCATATATATATAATTTTAATAGTCATGGGAATCAGGAATATCACCTATTATTCTGCTATTAGTCTACGGTAGTTCGCAATTCCGACTGCGTATGTGCTGAAAACAGAATTTCCAGCAAAACAAAGCCATACGGCCATTGACTGATTGAATTTGCTGATACGCGCAGTGCAAAACTTCGATTTCATTCAACATCAATAGGAATAAAGAACAAGTTGTCACAAATGTGGATGCATGCATATAATATCATGAATATGTTTAAGACAATCACATCTCCATCTATAGCTTTAGAACCTTCCTTTGCTGTACTAATCTGTTCCAGCGATTGTGTTGTTCTCTGTGGCGGAGTGGTTAGAGTGTCTGACTTTTTTCTAGGTCAGACTCCTAATCTGAGGGTTGGCGGTTCGATTCCCCGTGCCCCCAGCTCTGCCAATTTGGATTTCCACCGCTGTGTATAACTTACAGCGTCATCAAAGGCCGGTTGCTCTCATACCATGTCTATGTGGTGTGGGAGGTTAAAATCCCTTGGGTCGGTAAAAGTGTAGGCTCGGGCTTTCTATCGACCAGCAGTGGAATGAGGAAGACCAGTCGTCTATGACTGAAATTTCCCCTGCTTAAACAACTAATGGACCAACAAAAAAAAAAAAAAAATAGCTAACATGGGAAAATTAACATTGTCTGATAAACAGCATGACCATGGGATGGTGCAGGCAGTGCAGGGTCCAGAGTATGATAGTTATAAAGAAGACGTTGCCTGGACAAGCCATGGCAGACCATCTGTGGGTCACGGGCAGCATAAAGCACTATTCCACAGTGGCTATGGTCAGAGACATGCTAGAGGGCAGTACACTGGAGTAGAGCAGAATCCTTTCTATCAACATGGTTATATGAGAGGTGGTCAAGCATGCAGAAGCAATGATATCAACCGTCCACCCCTCATGTGTTATTTGTGTAAGGGCCCACACATAGTGAGGAATTGTCCTCATAAGTTTGAATGGGAGAGAAAAGAAAAAATGCAGAATGAACAATTTGGGGATGCACCTCAACAGTCGTCAGTAGCAAATCAGGTGTCGGGAAACTTGTAAAGGCACTCGATCAAAGGCCATGTGTACGCATAAGATTTGGCGGAATCTTATGCGCAGGTTTGATAGATTCGGGTGCCAGTCGTAGCATGATTCGGGAAGACTGTTGGAATAAATTAAGAGAGAATGGTATGGCTAGTGAGAGGTTAGCTCCAGGATTAAGACTAAGGTCCCTATCAAAACACTTAATTCCACCCAAGGGATATTTTTGTATTGGGAAAGAAGCGCCAGTTCCATGTGGTGACGGAACTGCAACGTGAATTTTTATTTGGCAGTGATATGATGAAGGAGTGTGAGGCCCATTTATGTTATCACAGGGAAGAGATTAAATTGTGTGGTGAAGCTTATCCATGGGTTAGCCGTAATGAACCACTTGTTGGTATAACCCGTGTCGTTTCGGAATTAGAGTATTGGCGGATACAATTTCCGCATCTATTTCCAAAGGAGAATGAGAAACTTAGAGCTGCTAATGTAGTAGAAATGGTTATTGATACAGGGAATGCTCACCCAATAAATCAGAGACCATACAGGATACCTTTAGGTAAACAGAAACTGGTAGAAGCAGAAATTAAGAGGATGCTAGACAATGATATCATTGAGCCAAGTTCTAGTGCCTGGAGTAGCCCACTCACAATAGTCCCAAAGAAAGATGGAGGTATTTGTTTGTGTGGGGATTATAGGCATCTTAATGAGGTAACTTATAAGGATGCATATCCTCTTCCACGGATACAATATATATTAGATCAACTCGTAAATGCTAAGGTGTTTACCACTATTGATTTAAAAAGTGAATATCACACACTTTTCATGGTGTTCACCTGGATCGCGGACGGTACGCTTCCCGATGGATGGCACGATCCCATCACCATCAATGCCATCCGCCTTGAGGTCATCACCACCCCCGCGATGGCCGCCCCGGCCTCCACCTCATCCTCCCGGCACGCCCGAAGGCCCAGCCCCACTCATCCCAAGCCAATGGCCACACGCCCTACACCCGGGAGGCGTACGGCGTCCCCTGCCCCACCTGGAACCGCGACCCCACCTCATGCGACCTCGTGCCCCCTGGCGAGGCCCTCAGCGACCAGGGCGCCCGGAGTCGCCACGCCTGCGCCTATTGCACCAACGTGAGGCGCATCCTCACGGTTCACAGTGAGGCAGTGTTGTAAAATATTCTGATAAAACGCATTGGTGGGGGAATGGAAATGGTCTATAATGGTAAATGGTATATAGTGCCAGGTGCATGAATGTATTTATGTAGTTGCTTGTGATCCTTTACTTATGGTCAATAGTCATTATGTATTAGGTAGATAGTGTGAAAGAGGCACTAGAGATAGTGTGTAAGGGGCACTTGGAGCTCTATTCACTACCCCCTCCCCCCTCTGTTAGTCACGGATCACCACACACTCAGCTCAGGCAGGTGGTGGCCAAGCAGCCACACCGCATGGTGGTGGTGGGCAGATGACGGTAGCCATGGTGACACAGGAATGCTTGATGTTCATTGGTGGAACTATAAATGCTTGATTCTCATTGGAGAATACGGTCAGGTGGTATGCCATACCAGATCCATGTACCACTATATAATAATAAACCTGAGGGCATTCTCTCTCTCTCTACTTTCATTCTTTATACTCTTCCTTTCTCTTCTTGCCTGTATTGATTTCATTATAGCCTGCCTACACAAACCACATATTCCAGCTGAGGACTTTACAGTGTGTTACACTAAGCGGACCCGCGAGCGTGCCCTGGCGACTGGCCCCTCGGCGGACTTTTAGTCTGAGGGCGGCATAACACCCACCTGGACGGATGCAGCCCCATGGCCCCACGAGACCGCAGCCCCGTCCCTCCAGCGGCATAACACAGCACCTTGATTCTTGTATTACCATAATAATCATAGTGAATTCTCAGATCCTGACAATTTATTCCAGACTACTAATCTAGGTACTCTTTTCATACTCACCATACTCACGGGGAAAAAAGTGAATGCGAATAGCCGACACAGTTCTTCTATTCGGTAGTGGATATCTTTTTCGTGAGTATACGGTAACGTCGATAAATAATCAGATTCGTGGCACGGGAGTCTATTTCTTATCGGGTGTCGACGGCACGCGCACGAAGAGATTAAACATTTTTATTCAGCTTGACTGAAGCTGCATTTACAGATAATTTGCCATGGGTTGAAGCAAAATTGGACAAAACATGATGGACATGAAGGTTTTGTCACGCATGCGATTATTTTTGTTCTGAATATCGGCATGGGCATGACGTCATTGGTTGGAACTATGTTCCATACACGTTTATTTTCTTATAAATGCATAACTAATTACCTATGATACTTAGAAACATGAAATAAATGAACAACGATATCTAGAGAATCTATTCTATATTACTATATGTATTAGAAAACATTTAAATAAATATAAAATTATGAAATAACACTAATTAAATTAACTTTTTAAAACACTTTCATTTTCTATAAAGAACTATTCTATATAGTGATATTACGTAATAAATATAATAATATAATATATATTATAAAAAACATTATTTATTTAATAAATACAAATAACATTCTTGAAGGATTTTACAGACTAAAACAGGCAGAGAGTAATAGCAGTAGACAATAGGCAATGAACAAAAAGGGAATGACTGTCTGTATCCATATGATCCGGGCCAGTAACTGATCATTCTGTATCCCTATGATCCGGGCCAGACATGGTAGCGTTCGTTGTTGGATTGTAATGGTCAAACTTATAGGTACTCTTGTCGACGTTCAGGTCGGGACAGAAAATCTTCAAAAATACTCTTTTCTTTCCGCAAAGCGAGGGCAATAGATGATGGCTGGGGAGGCATAGGTAATGCCTAGGGCATGAAGAAGTCTTTATCATTTTCACAAAGCGACTGTTCATTGGGAGGTCGGCTGAAATGATTAGAAAGATTCTTCCTTTTTTCCTATTGTTCGCTAGGCGAGACCTTGACATTCTTTTCATTGCTTTTCATTTTCAGGCAGAGAAGATGCCTGGGGAGGCATAGGTAATGCCTAGGGCATTGAATGAACTTAATCATTTTTACAAAAGCGACTGTTCGTTGGGAGGTCAGCTGAAATGATTATAGGGATTTCCTTTTTTTTAAATATATTATTTCACTTTACAAGAGCGAGACTGTACAGACAGCTCAGCTAAAAGGTGAGATGATATACAATTTTTTTTTATATGATCTCCAAATATTTTTGATACATAATCACTTTTCGGAAGTGAGCTGAAGGACAGCTGGCTTAAAGAGATTTATTTTTGACATACATAATCACTTTTCGGAAGTGAGCTGTAAGAGACAGCTGGGCTATAAAAGATGATTATAATTTTTTGACATACATAATCACTTTTCGGAAGTGAGCTGTAAGAGACAGCTGGGCTAGAAAATATGATTATAATTTTTTTACATACATAATCATTTTTCGCAAGTAAGAGACAGCTGGGCTAGAAAAGATGATTATAATTTTTTGATACACATACTTAATCACTTTTCGGAAGTGAGCTGTGAGGAACAGCTTGTCTAGAGAATTGATTATGTGTGATGATTATAATTTTTTGACATATTTATTTCACTTTACAAGAGCGAGACTGTACAGACAGCTCAGCTAAAAGGTGAGATGATATCATTTTTTTGAGATCATAGCAAATTTTCTCTTTCTTAAACAATACAACTACAAAGCTATGTGGGCTTTACAAACCTATATTACACTACAGAACTGTGTAGCGATAGTAATATAAATGATGACTAGATTACTCAATTTTTCCTTGGATCTGGCCAAGAAATCCTATACAATAATATTTTTCACTTGAAAATTCATGGACATAAAAATGTGTCGAATATTACCATTTTATGCATGAAAAGGTTGGTTCATTTGAAAATTAATAGATATAAAATGTTGAATATTACCATTTTATTCATGAAAAGGTTGGTTCACTTGAAAATTCATGGACATAAAAATGTTGAATATTGCCATTTATTATCAAACAATTTATTAACTTTGGTCGTAATGCGAAGCATTACGTTTGATGCGTGGAGAGGAAGAGACCCTCCCCCCCCCCCCTCCCCGCCCGGGGGTTCTCGCGCAGCATTCGCGCCTCGTGCGACGCCCGCTGCTCACCTCTCTCCCTCGCCCTCCCCCCGCCTGCGCATTCACGCCTCCCCTGCCACTGCTCACCCTGCTCCCTTATAAGGCCGCCCGCCGGCCTCCCTCAGCCATTCGCCTTCCAAGCCTCCTCCACGCCACCATTTCTCTGCTCTCTTCCCGTTTTCCTGCTTTGGACCTCGCCGGACTCCACCTCGGACCGCTGCAACTCCTCAGGCCGCCCCAAGCATGCCAGGGCAAGGCAAGGGCTCCCGGACGACCGCCCCCACCACGCCGGGACCCTCCTCAAGATCTCAGCGGGGCGCTTCACTCTCCTCGGCCCAGGCGTCCCCCTAGGCGCCCTCGGACCGCACTTCGGGCCTCGCCAAGGGGCGGGCCTCTTCCTTTTTTGGCCGCCCGCCCCCTGTCGACGCAGGCCCCCGACACTCCCCGCCCACGCCTTGGTGCGGGTGGGGGGGGGGGGTCTCTGGGGAGGCTCGGTGCGCCTCATCTGCCGCTCCACCCCTACCTCCCCGCCCGTGCTCGTCAGGAACCAGGTCTGCCTGCCTGCCTGCCTGCCATCACCTAGGTCTGCCTGCCTGCCATCACCTAGGTCTGCCTGCCTGCCATCACCTAGGTCTGCCTGCCATCACCTAGGTCTGCCTGCCTGCCTGCCATCACCTAGGTCTGCCTGCCTGCCATCACCTAGGTATGCCTGCCTGCCTGCAATCACCTAGGTCTGCCTGCCTGCCATCACCTAGGTCTGCCTGCCTGCCATCACCTAGGTCTGCCTGCCTGCCATCACCTAGGTCTGCCTGCCTGCCATCACCTAGGTCTGCCTGCCTGAGCCTGCCTGCCATCACCTAGGTCTGCTGCCTGCCTGCCTGCCATCACCTAGGTCTGCCTGCCTGCCATCACCAGGTCTGCTGCCTGCTGCATCACCTAGGTCTGCCTGCCTGCCATCACCTAGGTCTGCATGCCTGCCTGCCATCACCTAGGTCTGCCTGCCTGCCATCACCTAGGTCTGCCTGCCTGCCTGTCATCACCTAGGTCTGCCTGCCTGCCTGCCATCACCTAGGTCTGCCTGCCTGCCTGCCTGCCATCACCTAGGTCTGCCTGCCTGCCATCACCTAGGTCTGCCTGCCTGCCATCACCTAGGTCTGCCTGCCTGCCTGCCATCACCCAGCCCCCAGGACTTCGCTGCCTGCCATCACCCAGCCCTACGTGCCCCGCCTCGCCCCCTCGGGCGCGCCTCAAGCCCTCTCCTCCGTTTTGGTGGAGGGCTCCTCGGCGCCCCCCCTCACATAAACTCTCCGGACTGCCTCCTCGGGCCTCCCCTGGGCCGCCCGACTAGACTCCTATAGTAGCTTCCTCATAGCTTCCTCATAGCCTGCCTCTGTACTTATTCCTGTATGCATTTCTCACTGTCCTTGTCTCTGTATATTGCCCTGTATGTTTCCCGAGGCGCACCAATAAACGCCTCCTTTCCCACTCCCGCCTCGTGTCTTCCTTTTCGCGCATCGGTCGTAATGCGAAGCATTACGTTTGATGCGTGGAGAGGAAGAGACCCTCCCCCCCCCCTCCCCGCCCGGGGGTTCTCGCGCAGCATTCGCGCCTCGTGCGACGCCCGCTGCTCACCTCTCTCCCTCTCCCTCCCCCCGCCTGCGCATTCACGCCTCCCCTGCCACTGCTCACCCTGCTCCCTTATAAGGCCGCCCGCCGGCCTCCCTCAGCCATTCGCCTTCCAAGCCTCCTCCACGCCACCATTTCTCTCCACCCACCCACCCAACTCTCCCACACTTCTCTCTTTTCAGCTGTGGTGGAGGGCTCCTCGGCGCCCCCCCTCACATAAACTCTCCGGACTGCCTCCTCGGGCCTCCCCTGGGCCGCCCGACTAGACTCCTATAGTAGCTTCCTCATAGCTTCCTCATAGCCTGCCTCTGTACTTATTCCTGTATGCATTTCTCACTGTCCTTGTCTCTGTATATTGCCCTGTATGTTTCCCGAGGCGCACCAATAAACGCCTCCTTTCCCACTCCCGCCTCGTGTCTTCCTTTTCGCGCATCATGCTGTCATTGACATGAAATTGTTCTATGAAACAGATTAATGGTCTTTGAGCTGGAAAATGCATATTGTTATATAATCTCCTGTGATAGATTTGAAACTTGAAAAATACTTGAGGAAATGTATTATTCAAATACTTTACTGAATAAAAATCAGATATATATGTAACGCGAAGAAAGGTAACTTTCTGCGAAATGATGCTGGGATCGATAGCGACTCTTCAAGATTGGATCGATATCATCAATATTGCAACGTGAATGCAGTAGTTCGGAGAACACTGGCATATATATTTAAATTGAAGAAATAATCAACATTTCGCCGATGGAAACAATTAACATTAAATATCAATGGCAACTGCTAAAGAAATGTATGGATACCGCGACAGCATGTAAAACTCGAGCTAAAAGCTAGAAATCTATTATTATTTAATAATATAGATGCGGCCATTGTAATTTCAAAGTTCAAAGTGAACCACTGTCATTGCTCTGTTTACCTTTTGACGCTAAGTTAACGCTGGGGTATACAGCTTTCTGTCGTTCGTGTTATTTTTGTTAAAACTGATATTTGATGTTGTACATATCGTACAAAAAGAAATTTTGAATCTATTTCTGCCTCTATTTTCACTCAAAACGACTTATTTTTGGTTAAATCAGAAAATTTGGTTGGTTTTGCAAGAAAATAGTCTACCGCAAGCATGAGTCTACCATCGACGTCTTTGGGTTTCTTCGAGTTTTCATAGCTGGAAAGACGAAATGGGTGGGCCAAGCATATCGATGCGAGACTAAATGGTAGTAATGACAAATCCTATTTGTACTAATGTAAGGTTGACGCTGTGAGATGGAAATGTACCTCTAGAGTGTCACAAGGACCTCTGAAGTGTCAGAGTTGGAAAAAGGTCGGATTAGACTAAAAATGATCGCAAATTGTTCACATGCATCTTCTAACATCATATTAAATGTCAGAAATGCGATATATTCTTCATAAATGGTTTAAAACAGTGATTATATAAATAAAATAAAAAATTATTATTTTTATTCGAAGTCAGAAACCTTATCCAATAAAAACATTAGATTTTAAGATATTATTCAATATTGCTTAATGGATACGATATGGTAAAATGAGTACAACGTAGTGATGTCAACTTCTTTCCTCGCTGCTAGGGCAGGTGGTAAGAAGTGGAGGGGCGGAGTACGTTGTAAAATATTCCGATAATGATGCATTGGTGGGGGAATGCAAATGTTCTATTGTTAAACAGGTATACATGGCCAGGTGCATAGATGTGTTTATGTAGTTGCTGGTGGTGCTTGATTGATAGGTAAATAGACATTGTGGTGCTAATAAGATAGTGTGTAAGGGGCACTCAGAGCACTACCCACTTTCCCCCTCGGCTAGTCAGGATCACCACACGCATCCTCAAGGCAGGTAGGTGGTGGCCAGGGGAGCCACACCGCATGATAGTGGTGGGCAGATCACTGTAACCATGGGGACTGGGAATGCTTGTTTCTCATTGGTGGAGCTAGAAATGCTTGTTTCTCATTGGGAGAATGGGGTGGGGTGACACACTATACTGGATCCATGTACCATATAAGTAATAAACCTGAGGGCTTGGCTCTCTATATTCTTTCACCCTTTATACTAGGTACCGACAGGGCCCATTAAAAGTCAAGGAATGGTGCTTTTTTTCATCAATATTCACATGCTCATAACTATTTCTCTATGTATATGATTTAGATGAAATTACATAACCTAGGACATCAACATATGTTCTATCTGATGGTGTTGTTGGATAAAATATATATAAGTTGGTATTTAAGTAAACTCCATTTGTATGATTTAGTGAATGTTCCTTCATTACTGATGTAAATGAAAACGACTGTGAAAACAGGGTATATTTATTGGGCTCGGGCTTCCTTGCACTACCTCGTAGAAGGTCATGGATGGTACCAGAATAAGCTCAATGACCTCAGCTTTCTAACCATATAGGTTTGCCCTAGGTCAAAAAGGTCAAATTCTGCAATTTAAATAATTTTGAAAGTTTAAAGCCCATCTACTGAATTAAAAAATATGTTAAACCTAATAAGATTTGGTATGTATAGATAGACAATTTGATTCCATTTCCAATAATACCAATCTTAGTATAGTGCTAATTAGTGCAAGGAGCCACAGACAGAATATTGACACCAGCATGTTTGGGTCTTTGCTGACCACACTAGTTTCACAATGGTGACACCCATGTAGAAACACGTACATGACATTGATGTCTTTTGAGATATATCAGAGAATATATAATCTAATATTGGGCCAAATTTGGGGAAGATCCAACCATTTCTCTAGCCACTGTGAATATTTAAAGATTTATTTAAATCAATATTTTTGGTTTCCGACACTTTTAATTTGTATTTGCCATCAAAATGCAGATTTTGATATTATTAGCTAAATTATGGCTAATATCTATTAGTTCCATATACTATGTCTGCAAAATTTGAAAAAGATCCACCTATTAGATGAGCCACAGTGAGTGTTCAAAGCTTGATGAACAAATCTTTATTTTTTATACTTTTCTTTTGTAAGTGCAATCAAAATGCACTTTTTGTATTTCTAGACAGAATATTAATATGATAATGTGTATTACCTCCAGATAATGTGCACTGTCAATTTATAGGAAGTTTAACCAATTGGTTAAGCTACAATGAGCATTTAAAAATTCTTCAAATTGATATATTTGGTTTTCCGACAATTTGTCTTTATATGTTCAATCAAAATTCAATATTTTCCATACTTTTGGATATAATATTGATATCAATCATATCTATTAGTCTCAGTGATTGGTTATTGTAAAACTGTGCCAAATATGAGGAAGTTTCAAAAGGTTCTTTTGCTGCAATGAGCTTTCAAAGATTGAAATGTTGAACAAAATCCACTTCTAGATGCTGTTTACATGCAAACAATTACACTTTATGACATTTTAGGATGCAAATATCTTTTGATTCTCTGCAGCTAGAGCTCTGAAAAAGAAAAGGCTATTACACTGTTTTGAATATATGAAGTATTTATCATTTATTCAGTCTTGTTGTAGTTTTCAAAGAAAACACCACGCTTGGAAAATGACTATTTGGCCAAATCAGAATGCTTTGTTTTCTTACGAATTGCACTTTTTGACATTGCCTTCTCAAAAATCTGCTTGACTAATTGATTTAGTAATTGACAATTAAATTTTCTTTATAATATGTAGAATGGAAATTGGTTAGCAGAACTCCCCTCACATAATTCCCATTGTTATTAAATTTGGTCAAAGTTCCACTTATAATTCAAAATTAATATATTTTATATATTTAATCTTAAATAATTATTATCTCAAGAACAATAACATTTATAACCTAACTGTTTTTGGATTTAGGCTTGTAATTTCAACGTCTACAGGATGGAATAACAATATTGCACCCTATGCATATTTTTTAATTTCGCTGCCGGTACCTTATACTTTCTGTCTCTTTGCCTGTATTGATTTCACTATAGCCTGCCTACACAACAACAGATTCGAGCAGTAGACTTTACAATTTGATGTGGGCTGACCTAATGATTATCAAATGTATTGTTCCCAGATAATAATATACATAATTATTACATCACTCTTATTCAGATCCGTAACAATTATTTAATACAAAATTCCATGCAACTTTATATCAACCCAGGCTATGGCGCCAGCAATAGTACTACTGGACATCTTGGAACCTGACTAGGTAGTTGGAATGAGGGTCAAGGCTACTGAGGCCACGAGATTGATCTAATTGATTAATGGCTTCCTTGTGTGATTGGTTTCTCAAAGTAGGATGAGGTAGTAAATTCACTGATTATTCTATATATGCTGTCCCAAATCACTTGTTAATGCACCAATATCTAAGATGGATATATATAATAAAATTAAGATACATGTTTTGGTTTTGAAAAATAAATATTTCATCGGACCAAGCAACTTTAAAAAGTACCCAATTTGATTAATTGTATCTACTATAGAATTTACCAAATAGCATTGAATATATCTAACATTAGATAAAAGATTCACCCCATACTGCTTTATATTCTTATAGTCCACACTCACAGAGCATCCTCACCACATGTGATGGGCTCTGATGGTGGAGTCTCCGACTTTACCTGAGCATATAGCTCAAACACTCTAATCTAATCTAATCACCACTTCATGCTTCTGTTATAGTTCTAAGGACCTCTGCTTATTTAACAGGATTTGGTTGTTGGGGACATCTAAGGTGATATCATGACGGTTAGTGACTTGTGACAGTGCACACTCATGGCAACTTTATAGTGTTACCCCTCTGGAACACCAGGCTACCACCAGAACCAGAACCAGAACCCGATTTCCCACTGTGCTGATGAGTTAACAAGTTCTTGCCATATCCTAGTAATGGCAAGCGCCAGACTAGGTAGTGACAGGTATCAATTTTGTATGTCATTGGTTTTCTCGACTGGGATTCGATCTCATGACCTTCCACTAGCCTCTGCTCTTAATGACTCAGCCACAGGGTTGTCAAAGCTAAATGAGTCCAAGTAAATGAATGAAAAACAAAACAGATCAAGAGGAACTCCTGAAAGTTCGCATAGCCTTTAATACACAGAAATGCACCTGAGATTCATGAACCAGCTCTCCATGCAGAACCTCCCTGACCACATCGCAGTCTCCATGTCAATGCTCTATACTGTGCACCACACAACATTAACATGTCGTGGGGTGCGTGCCTGTCGACCGCATATCACCCCGTACACCATGTGACATCAACATGCAGACCACATGCAGTGCTGCCACTTTTATACTTTAAAAAAAAGTATTATAATTTTGTCAAGGAAAAACTACTTTTTATACTTTTTTTCATAATTCTTTCTGCAAAGAAAATTGCCAATCTGGTAATTGAAAAGTCTTCAGACTTAGAATTAGGAGTTTGATGAGATTAAGAGATGTGTTTTGCTCGTCTCTTTGCAGGACTGGTGTGCCAGCACACACATCTGCCATTCCGGGCCTAGTGTCCCAACCATTATCCTATCTAGGTTCCATGGTGCAATCATCTTTCCATCCTTCCTGTGTATGTAGTATTTCATACACCTTTGGAGGTGAGTACACCTCACTACACTTGCTAGTCACTGCAATGTGGATTATATCACATGATACCGCACATGGCGTGGTTTGAAATTGGCCTTTTTCATTGGTTCTGTTCTTTGTCTGTTCATGTTTCAGTGGGGTTTTCTGTCTTGGTCACATCTGAAACCATATTTTGATACTTTTAGTAAAAAAAATATTTTTTTACTTTGTTGGTTAAATCCACAGTGACAGCACTGCACATGATCTGACTCTGCAGCCGCGTCCGTAGTCCTTCCACCTCCAAACTGCTGCACACAATAAATATAGTCTCCACTATTTGATCAAAACAGCCCTTGTAGTAGTTCATATTAACCCGGTGTCTCATTTACAGTCTTCTCTCTGTCAATTTATCCATTTGTTTAGATATGGTACATTTGTTTATATCCTGATATGACCTTAGATGTTGCCAGAATGTAAAACTCCAACAGCCAACCAAACAACATAATCACTTAATGACACAAATCCTCTGGCTACACAAACATCTTTTGAAACCAAAACACCTCTAGATTTGCTCCTACATATCTAACATAGGTACTGGTGCACCTAGTAAGCAGTTAGTACTGCATAGCATCGAAGGCTAAGTCAACTTAATAGAACTTGTTATTGCTGAAGTCTATGGTGTTGGAATTTTTACGTGTACACCGAATTACTTTTACATGTTTGCACATCAAATATCTCCAAAGTTAGCCATTTAAATTAAAAGTTACGTCAAGCTTAAGTAAAGTAGATTATAATGATCAACTTAATATATTTAAAATAATGGGTAGAAACTCAAACCATCAGACTTTATAACTTCAGGGAACATTTTGTTCAGTATTGTGTGGCGAATCCTGATACAAGTTATTTAGATCGCTAATCAATTTCCAAATTGATTAGCAATTATTGCTAATCAGAATTTTCAAAACAAAATACTCCCTGAACTTTAACTAAAAACAGGGGCACAAGTTGCCCCTCGGCTCAACATGCACATATGCAGACCATTTGAAACACCCAAACCAGACTCAAAGCTCCTCAGTGACCAGCTTGTTCTTTGTCTTCTTTATTCTGGTTGACAAGGTGACAACATTGCAGATTGGTCTAAGAGAACTGGAGCTCATTTAACCATTTGATGTAGAAGCAAGTCTGTTCTCTGCCATCCCCTCCCCCCTTCCCATCACCCTCCCACACACACACATTGTCCCATCAATACTGAATAGAGATTATACTACCCCCAGTCAGAGCACCTTATCTGACCAAGCTTGAGGCTTTGGGCATTTGTTAACATCTTGGCTCTACTGGAACTGGACTGCCACTTAGGTGTGATTATTGAAACTATCTTCCAGGGCAGTGTGACAGAATTGCAAATCCAGCAGCGAAACCCTAGTTTACCCGAGTTACAATTCTATATCACGATGAAAGAGCCCAACCTTTAAAAAGAAGTAGAGCCTTTTGCGGATCCAACTTTAGCCTGATGCTCTACACCCGAAGGACAGACAGCCATATGGAAGAATCCAGGTAGGTGGGCGGCGTGATCTTAAATGGGTCAAAGCATAAGGCTGAGGTCCAAACTCAACCTGCCCAACCAGAAGGACTACCGTGTCTACAAGTATTTTCAATAATGTCTTTCATTTTTTATTTCACATGACCGAGGTATTTTGCTATGAAACTATATTCTAGTTCTATGTTCTACTGACTTCACATGATGCTAGTGCCTTTCAGCCAAGCAGAAAGCACCATATACCAAAGATGCATGTGCGCGCCAAAAATCTGGGACGGCACTGGTGTTAGTCACCACATACAATAAATACCTCAGTGTTGAATGAGCACTGGTATGTAGGGAAGCCCTCCCCGCCTCTGCTCCCCCACGTAAACCTAAACATAAAAACAGCACTATGACATTCAATACAAATGTAATAAAACGGGAATTGACACATGCTAATTCTGTCAATATCTAACGTGACAGCAAGTTGAAAGTTGACACAAAGACTACACTATCATTTCACTGTCACTTTACCGTCACCCCCCACATTCATGTTCTCAGATAGCCTCCACTAGTCAGAAGTTGACACACAGAGTGTGTTGTTATTTCACTATCACCACAATTACCTTACTGTCACATTCCCGAATGTCACATTCCCAGGTAGCCTCCCCTAGTCAGCAGTTGACACACAGAGTGTGTTGTTACTTCACTGTCACCACAATCACCTTACTGCTACATCCTCGGATGGGGATCCATTTTGTATTTTTTTCAATAGCTCTTTACATCATAGATAACTAAACTAACTGTTCATGATCAGGGAAAAATAATATACAAACATCGTCAAAAACATCCGTATGAAAGGACGCTATGAAAACTAGGCGTTCTTATAAAAAATACACAAGGTACATGCAACCCCTGTGGAACACTTAGACAGCGGGTACCAGCAACATGTCAGTGGAACCCCACAGTCACTTATACAGTAAATCCTCTCTAACTGACCACCTCCACAGATCGACTACTCCCCTATATTGATCGCTTTAT
Source organism: Branchipolynoe longqiensis (assembly GCA_030323885.1). NCBI lineage: Eukaryota > Metazoa > Annelida > Polychaeta > Phyllodocida > Polynoidae > Branchipolynoe > Branchipolynoe longqiensis. The sequence goes on from CM059197.1 coordinate 16,554,857, forward strand.
TTGGGTCCCAAACAATTCCCCATACAATTCCATTAGAATGCTAAGAAAAACTCCCTAAACCGACCACCTCCCTAAATGGACCATTTAAAGTCGGTCCCATGGTCGGTCGATTTAGAGAGGTTTTACTGTACCAGCAATCCTTCTGTGGAACCCACAGCCATTTAGATAAAAGATTCACCCCATACTCAGCCTGAGCATGGCTGAAGTAGCCATTGGATACTGGAACCAGGAATTCCACTTCCTGTTCCATACTAAAGCAATTTACCATAGAGTAAACAGGAACTTTGATTTTCCTTCACAAATGTGCAAAAAATGGTTGGGGTGATCTGAGGTGATTAATCGCCTCAGCGCCTATCGCTGGGTGAGCCTCCAGCAAGTCGATTCTACTTCTTCTAATGAAGCCCCTGATGTCCAGGTCCTCACGTCTTGGGGAACTACTAGCTACATGTGGAAGCAGAGCCTCTTACCAGAGCAACTTTTAACAACTGGGGAAACTCCAGCATCCGGTCATGAGCTTATGTTGTGAGTGAGTGAGTGAGTTAGTGAGTGAGCGAGTGAGTACTGAGTTAATTAATGAGCGATTTACAGTCTTTAGTCAAAAGCATTGTTCCCATATTTTCTATTAAGCTGTATTTTACCTTTAAACTCTCAAAACATTAAAGTTGCATGGTCTGATGAAAGCATCAAATTTCGAAAACTAAACAGTCAGCTGAATTTGATCTTACATATCCAACTTAGATACTGGTGCACTTAATAGGCATTTGTTGTTGTACAAAATTTGATACTAAGCCAATTTAATAGGCTATTGTGTCAGAATTTTGACGAGTTCGTCAAAATTAGGTTGGCCTGTTTTCACTTCAAATATCTCCAAAGTTAACGATTGTTAAAATAAAAGTTAGTTTAAGTTAGAATAAATTAGATTATCCTAATGTATTATCTCAGAAAATGTCAGAAACTCAAAACCATCGAACTATGCAACTTTAAGTCTGGGTATGGGTTCTAATTACAGGACTTAATTTATGGTACAATATACATCGATGGAAGGTTTTAAAACAGGCAGTTCTCCACACCTTCGGCAGTGGGCGTCTTGAGTCTGACGTCACACACAAGCTGGAAGCTATAACCAGGCATGACGTCACACCATGCAATTCTGATAGGATTCCCATAGGTTTACTTCTTATATAATATCATACATAGGTTGTTTGGCATAACATTGCAAGTACAGCAGAGTACAACAGGATAAGAACAATTCATCAATTGATGACATCTATATTAGTTTTAGTTATCGACTATGCGACATAGTCCAGTTTGCGAGCGCTTGGTGATCGTCTTTGTGATGCGCTTTCGTCTCTGTGTAAACTGACTACAGCATGAGCACTGAGGTCCCCGCGTGAGTTATGAGGGTCATTTAAGGAGGTGTATGCGGGTTGACCACCATGTAGTTCTGGGAGGCCACCACTCGGTGTGGGACCAGCCAGTGCCTCCTTCGCATGGACCTGCTGCATGGCCGAGCTAGCGTCAAACCTCAGGTTACCCGGTGAGCCACCAGCGAACCGCTGCTGACCGCTCGCTATTTGTAATGCATTCTGGTCTGCATTAACCCGCTGACCAGCCGAGACAGCTGCAGACTCGCCTTGTGGATCCAGCCTGTCCCGCCCAGGCGGATCCTCAGAGCCGGCTTCTCTGGGCCCAGTGAGCGGGTAGCTGCGGGCCGGCTGCCCCTGCTGGTTGAGAGGCAGGAGGAGGCCGCCCGTCTCCCGCCGCCCCTCACGCCAGTCCTCTATCTCTGACCGGTACTTATGGCGGTGGCGCGGGGACCGGCGCCGGCCTGGCCCCTGGCGTCGATGCTGACCACTAGAACCCGCCGAGGCGCCGTCTACCGGCGGCGGCGGCTCCTCACTAGGTGGCAGCAGGAGTCTGTTGGTGATGTTGTGCCGCGCGTCCTCCTCCCGCGCATGCTCAACGCGCTGATAAAACAAGTCCTTTGCATATTGGTAAAGTTCTATGTCGAGCCTGTTCACCTGCAGCACCAGCTCGCGCTGCTTCGGGGTAAGCTGGGCCCCGCCTGCATGCGTCACGTTACGCTGGGTGAAGTCGTTGATGAACTTCAACTTGAAAGTTCGCTCGAACAGATACTGTGTCGACCGCTGGTATTCGGTGAGGCCGAAGAAGGCGAGGTCACGCAGGTTGTCCTTGGCCGACTGCAGCATGATCTTGTCACGCATGAATGGTGACATTGCTGACATGTTGTAGCATCCGACCAGCGACATGTTGGCAAGCATGCGGGTGAGGCGGTTGTTCGCCAGGTTGTGTGGACATCCGACAAACTCTTCCAAACTCACGTTTGACCAGTCTTCACCTGCAAACAGTCAGAGTCCCGTTAAACATTTCCCTATCAGATTACCTTCAATTATTCTAATATTCTAATTTGCCAAAGTTAATATGTAAGTTGGAAAGTATTTGAAAGTTTTAATGTGACACATGCCAATATAAAATCTGGTTTAATACAGCAAAATCACTCTAACCGACCACCTCCACAGATCGACCCCTCCCCTATTTCAATTGCTCTATTTGGGTCCCAAACGATCGCCTATACAATAAATACCATTGGAACAATAACAATTTTTAAAAACCTTAACCCGACCACCTCCCTAAATGGACCATTTAAAGTCGGTCCTGTGATCAGTCAATTTTGAGAAGTTTTACTGTATTATCATTTTAAGCTACTAAGCTAGTCTTAGTGGAAATTTTCACTTAAAAGTTGCATAGTCCGATGGTTTTGAGTTTCTGTAAATTTCTGAGATAAATACAGTAGGGTGATCATTACAATGTACCTAAATTTACTTTAAAGTAACTTTTATTTTAAATGGTTAACTTTGGAGGTATTTGAAGTGCAACCAAACAAAATTAATTTTGGCAAGAATGCCAAAACTCTGACACTGTAGGCTTTTGCAGCAACAGGTTCTATTCAATTGCCTCAGTATTCCCTTCTGTGTTGTGACAAGTGTTTAATAAGTGCACCAGTATCTAGGTTAGATATGTAGAATCAAATGTAGATTATTGTTTTGATTTAGAAAATTTGATGTTTTTGGCAGACTATGCAAATTTTAATATTAACATTTGTAAACTAGTGTGTGAGTAAGTCATGAACCAAATGGACTATAATTTAGTACAATAATTTTACGCAGATTCATCTGAACTAATCCCACAAGTACGGGATACCATGCAAAGCAAGACTACCCCTGTTTCATCTCTACCCACCCACACCACATCTCAGCCTACTTCCGCTTTGTCAGGATGCTGCACGCCTGAAGATGGAGAGGGGAATTGCTGAGAATACTAACCGCTGGAACAGAAGGGCACTCTGTGGTGCATTATGGGAGATAGAGACGGGAAGCGGTGAGAATACTAACCACTGAAACAGATGGGCACTTCGTGTAGCAGTGAGAATACTAACCAGGGCACTTTGTGGTGCATTATGCGGGTTAGAGACGGGAAGCTGTGAGAATACAAACCAATGAAACAGAAGGGAACTTTGTGATGTATTATGGGAGGTAGAGACGAGAAGCGGTGAAAATATTAGCCACTGAAACAGAATGGCACTTTGTAATGCATTATGTGAGGTAGAGACGAGAAGCAGTATTCTCGTGGTGCACTATGGGAGGTAGAGAGGGGAAGTGGTGAGAATAAAAACCAATGAAACAGAAGGGCACTTAGTGGTGCATTATGGGAGGAGGTGGTGGGAAGCAGTGAGAATACTAACCAGTGAAACAGAAGGGGACTTCTTGCAGCGATGCCGAGCGGCCATTACAGTGCAGGTGCGCAGCGAGCCACGTGCTTCCGCGCTGCACATGCTTCCACTCAGACAAGAAGCGCATCACCGGGTCACGCAGAATGCTGATGTACAGGTACCTGCAGAAGAACACACAGAGTCAGTCTCACCGCTTGCACCACCCGTCAGCCTCTCTCTGTCACTACTCATCACCCAGCCACTGTTAACACTTACCACCTGCCGCCCAGCCACTGTCAACACTCATTATCCAGCCACTGTCAACACTCATCGCCAAGCCACTGTCAACATTTATCACCCAGCCACTGTCAATTGTATTTATATTAGCTTTACACTTACAGTGACGATGCATTCTGGGACATGTGGCATGAGACACAGGCTCCTGAGGTTCGACCTTCCCTACCCTGTCACTACAGACTACTAAAGTTTGTATGTTTTGTCCTAGGAACATTTAATGTCATATCAGGACAGGCTCCGACTAATGACAGTGAACACTCATGGTGACTTTATAGTGCTGCCCCACTGGGAGACAGGCTGCCATGACCCGATATCCCACACAGTCACATTATCCTGATATACTGTGCTAACCAGTCTTTTTCTTATCCTATTAATGCCAAGCACCAGGCTAGCTAGTGACACGTATTAATTTATAAATCATTTTGACTCGACTGGGATTAAAACTCCTGACCTTCCGCATGGGAAGCCTGTGCTCTACCAATTCGGCCACGACTTCCGGTCGACTACTGACGTAGGTCCCACCATGACACATGCCCTTATAAGGACCACTTTGTTCAGGTGGGGTAGTTGCCCGCCTGAGACTGCAGGTGACAAAGTGGTGGAATGCGCCATGTGGCATGTGGCATGCTTTGGACGAGCTGTATGCTGAATTAAATCAACTTCCCCTAATGGATTGCACAGTGTTGGGTCTGCTAGGGACACCGATCAACACCACTCATCACATCTGAATTACAGGCCCTAACTCAATACGGACACCTGGGATGCTGCAGTGTTGCATTGACTGGCAGTTTGTCTATCAGATAAGGACTGTTGTTCTGTGTGCCATCTAAGCACCACGCCAGGCGCCATCTTGGTTATTTGATGATCACAAAGCAAGAGACAAACAGAAGGCTCTTGCAGTGCTTGTATCAAAGCAGAAATAAAAAATCCTACTTGTGTAAGGCAAGGGATTTTAAGGATTATAGTACCTGAATAATTTCCATTTGTGCAAACCAATATCTTAATTTTGCATTATTTTTGGACAAAATCCGATGGATTCTTAGAAAATTTATGCAAAATCATTGAAAATCTGACTTTATCCAACCAGCCGAGACGTTTGTTGATATAGTAGTCTAGGCAATACTAGCTGGAAAAGTAACCTGGCTACCAGGGTGCAGCCAAGACGTTTGTTGATATAGTGGTCTAGGCAATGATAGCTGGAAAAGTAACCTGGCTACCATGTGTGCAGCCGAGACGTTTGTTGATATAGTGGTTTAGGCAATACTAGCTGGAAAAGTAACCTGCCTATCATGGGTGTAGCCGAGACTTTTGTTGATATAGTGGTCTAGGCAATACTAGCTGGAAAAGTAACCTGGCTTCCATGGGTGCAGCCAAGATGTTTGTTGATATAGTGGTCTAGGCAATACTAGCTGGACAAGTAACCTGGCTACCATGGGTGCAGCCGAGACGTTTGTTGGTATAGTGGTTTAGGCAATACTAGCTAGAAAGTAACCTGGCTACCATGGGTACAGCCGAGACGTTTGTTGATATAGTGGTCTAGGAAATACTAGCTGGAAAAGTAACCTGGCTACCATGGGTGCAGCCAAGACGTTTGTTGATATAGTGGTCTAGGAAATACTAGCTGGAAAAATAACCTGGCTACCATGGGTGCAGCCGAGACATTTGTTGATATAGTGGTCTAGGCAATACTAGCTGGAAAAGTAACCTGGCTACCATGGGTGCAGCCGAAACGTTTGTTGATATAGTGGTCTAGGCAATACTAGCTGGAAAAGTAACCTGGCTACCACGGGTGCAGCCGAGACTTTGTTGATATAGTGGTCTAGGCAATACTAGCTGGAAAAGTAACCTGGCTACCATGGGTGCAGTCGAGACTTTGTTGATATAGTGGTCTAGTTAATACTAGCTGGAAAAATAACCTGGCTACCATGTGTGCAGTCGAGACTTTGTTGATATAGTGGTCTAGGCAATACTAGCTGGAAAAGTAACCTGGCTACCATGGGTGCAGCCGAGACATTTGTTGATATAGTGGTCTAGGCAATACTAGCTGGAAAAGTAACCTGGCTACCATGGGTGCAGCCGAAACGTTTGTTGATATAGTGGTCTAGGCAATACTAGCTGGAAAAGTAACCTGGCTACCATGGGTGCAGCCGAGACTTTGTTGATATAGTGGTCTAGGCAATACTAGCTGGAAAAGTAACCTGGCTACCATGGGTGCAGCCGAGACATTTGTTGATATAGTGGTCTAGGCAATACTAGCTGGAAAAGTAACCTGGCTACCATGGGTGAAGCCGAGACATTTGTTGATATAGTGGTCTAGGCAATACTAGCTGGAAAAGTAACCTGGCTTCCATGGATGCAGCCGAGACTTTGTTGATATAGTGGTCTAGGCAATACTAGCTGGAAAAGTAACCTGGCTACCATGGGTGCAGGTGAGACGTTTCTTGATATAGTGGTCTAGGCAACACTAGCTGGAAATGTAACCTGGCTACCATGGATTTGCTTCGAATCAATATGTATTCTATTGGGATTATGAAACACCATCTAAAAAACAAATCAGTTTATCCTGAGCAAATGCATAAGCAGATAGTATGTCGATCGTTACAATGGACAAAGTTTTGTCCCATATTGCTTAGCACCTTTTGAGACAGTCTCATATATGTGCACTATCTCGGTCTCCAGCGTTGTGAATTATGTGTGTATGCGTTTCTACTTTCATTGTCTGAGTTTACACCACATCATACCACAATGATATCAGTGTGCAGTATGTGTATACATTTTGTCTGGGTTTACACAGTGACATACCACAATGATATCAGTGTGCAGTATGTGTGTACGTGTTGTCTGGGTTTACACAGTGACATACCACAATGATATCAGTGTGTGGTATGTGTGTATGTGTTGTCTGGGTTTACACAGTGACATACCACAATGATATCAGTGTGCAGTATATGTGTACATGTTGTCTGGGTTTACACAGTGACATACCACAATGATATCAGTGTGTGGAATGTGTGTATGTGTTGTCTGGGTTTACACAGTGACATAACACAATGATATCAGTGTGCAGTATGTGTGTACATATTGTCTGGGTTTAAATAGTGACATACCACAATGATATCAGTGTGCAGTATGTGTGTATGTGTTGTCTGGGTTTACAGTGACATACCACAACGATATCAGTGTGCAGTATGTGTGTACGTGTTGTCTAGGTTTACACAGTGAAATACCACAATGATATCAGTGTGCAGTATGTGTGTATGTGTTGTCTGGGTTTACACAGTGACATACCACAATGATATCAGTGTGCAGTATGTCTGTACATGTTGTCTGGGTTTACACAGTAACATACCACAATGATATCAGTGTGCAGTATGTGTGTACATGTTGTCTAGGTATACACAGTGACATACCACAATGATATCAGTGTGTGGTATGTGTGTATGTGTTGTCTAGGTTTACACAGCAGCACATCACAATGATATCACCAGTGTGCAGTATGTGTAAGTGTTGTCTAGGTTTACACAACATCATACCATACAATGATATCAGTGTGCAGTATGTGTGTACATGTTGTCTGGGTTTACACAGTGACATACCACAATGATATCAGTGTGCAGTATGTGTGTATGTGTTGTCTGGGTTTACTCAGTGACATACCACAATGGTATCAGTGTGCAGTATGTGTGTACATGTTGTCTGGGTTTACACAGTGACATACCAAAATGATATCAGTGTGTGGTATGTGTGTATGTGTTGTCTAGGTTTACACAGCAGCACAGCACAATGATATCAGTGTGTGGTCTGTGTGTATGTGTTGTCTAGGTTTACACAGCAGCACAGCATAATGATATCACCAGTGTGCAGTATGTGTGTAAGTGTTGTCTAGGTATACACAGTGACATACCACAATGATATCAGTGTGCAGTATGTGTGCATGTGTTGTCTGTGACATACCACAATGATATCATTAGCATGTGGTATGTGTACATGTTATTCATGTTTACACATGGACACACCACAATGATATCAGCGTGCAATATGTTTGTATGAGTTCCCAGTATCGTTAACTGGGCTGGCACATGGCTAGAACGATGTCGGTGATCTGTCTCCGATTATCCAACGGGAGCAGGTAATGGGGCTGTCACATTACGATGCTTCGGGCAAATGTATGGCGACGTATCTGATTTTGTTTGCCGCTACATCGGGATAGGTCGTTATGCAAGTGTTGGTATATTTCAATGTACGTCGACATGCGTCAGGGGGTCGGTGAAGTTTTGTGCATGCACAAAACCTTTGACATAAGACAACACATCGGTGCTGACGTTACGCCTATGTTAGACATACGTCGAGATACGTTAGACGCACGTTGGATGAAGGTTGTTCTTACATTGTCCTATGTTGACTATCGTTCCTCTGGCGGAGAGTGTTCAGTACACGCGTTGGCAACATAATGCAAACGTATGACGACTTTGTTCTAATGTATGCATAACGTATGTCTGACGTGCGTCTGGCGGTTCTCCATCATGTTTCGACGTATAGGGCGCGCATCTGGCACTCGCTTAACGTATATAACGTTTGCCGGCGTTCTGTGAATATGCTGTGAGCGTTTTGCAGGTGGGTCGGGTTACCCCGCACATTGGCATGCATTACTCACGCATTACGCCAATATCGTGTGTGCTGGGTGCATGCTGGCGCAATGCCGAAATGCGCTGGACTGTTGTAGGCACTACGCTCTCATACCTTGTGCAACATGTTTAACAGTTGCTAGCACGAGAGGCACGTTAGCCACATGTTGTGCCAAACTTTTTTTCTATTTTTTTCTTCTCATGCGTCAACATACGTTATCACTACGTCGGACTGATGCTATGCTTACGTCCACTATGTTGTGCTGACATCCAACTTTCGCCCCTGCGCCGAAAAGTTTGACGTAAAAAAAGTTATTTTACACATTGGCGGCGCGCTTGCGAGATCCGTTGTAATGTGACAGGGGCTTTACACATGCACAATCATTGACCTAAATTGCGCCTGAGAACTTCTACACGAAAACACTGGGGTGAGTTCTGCAACCAAACTCCTAGAATTGCGAATCTTGCAGTTCCATGAATTTGATACCAGTATAAGTGGTGAGGTTGAACAAGATTTGGCTTCTACCAGATTGGTGATAACTATCGGATCCTTCACCAGAACCTGCAAAACACTAGTCACGTGACCCTTATAAGTTGTAGTAGACAGGCCTACAAGACTGATGATAGCTATCGGTCCTTTCATCACAACCCGCTAAGCATGTAGTCACATGATCTTGTAGTAGACAGGCCCACAAGACTGGTGATAGCTATCGGTCCCTTCACCAGAACCCGCTAAGCACATAGTCACATGATCTTGTAGTCGACAGGCCCACAAGACTGGTGATAGCTATCGGTCCTTTCATCACAACCCGCTAAGTACGTAGTCATGTGATCTTGTATTAGGCAGGCCCACAAGACTGGTGATAACTATTGGTTCCTGCACCAGAACCCGCTAAACATGTAGTCATGTGACCTTGTAGTAGACCGGCCACCAAAACTGGTGATAACTATCGGTTCTTTCACCAGAACCTGCCAACCACGTAGTCACATGATCTTGTAGTAGACAGGCCCACAAGACTGGTGAGAGCTATCAGTCCTTTCATCACAACCCGCTAAGTATGTAGTCACATGATCTTGTAGTAGACAGGCCCACAAGACTGGTGATAGCTATCGGTCCCTTCACCAGAACCTGCTAACCACGTAGTCACATGATCTTGTAGTAGACAGGCCCACAAGACTGGTGATAGCTATCGGTCCCTTCAACAGAACCCGCTAACCACGTAGTCACATGATCTTATAGTAGACAGGGCCACAAGACTGGTGATAGCTATCGGTCCCTTCACCAGAACCCACTAACCACGTAGTCATGTGAGCTTGTAGTAGACAGACCCACAGTACTGGTGATAACTATCGGTTCTTTAACCAAAACCCGCTAACCACGTAGTCATGTGACCTTGTAGTAGGCAGTCCCACAAGACTGGTGATAACTATCGATTCTTTCACCAAAACCTGCCAACCACATATTCAAGTGATCTTGTAGTAGACAGGGCCACAAGACTGGTGATAACTATTGAACCCTGCATCAGAACCAGCTAAACACGTAGTCATGTGACCTTGTAGTAGACAGGCCACCAAAACTCATGATAACTATCAGTTCTTTCACCAGAACCCACTACCCACGTAGTCATGTGACCTTGTAGTAGACAGACCCACAAGACTGGTGATAACTATCGGTTCTTTCACCAGAACCCCCTAACCATGTAGTCACGTGACCTTGTAATAGACAAGCCCACAAGACAGTCGTGGGCGGCTGGTGCCATGAGCCTGACCGTGCACAGACTCCTGCACAGTCAGCACCACGCCCACTGCTGTTTTGTATACGGCAGGCATTGATCGGCTATAAATCATCACCGGAGTGGTTTGATAACATCAGCAAATTGATGAATCGCTAGTAACGTACAGGCTATTGGCCTGTCCCCTGGCGTGCGGGTTGGTGAACAATGGCGCCATATAGATTAATGGGGCAGTAGCGCCGCCTGACGGGCGAACTACCCGGCCAACCTCGTAGACTGCAGCATTATCGGAGCGAGACGCTGCTGTGTAGACTGAGTTGCGGAGGCGGCAAGATGTGCCCCCCCCCCCCGATATCGGTCAAGGCGTCCCCACAGCCTCACCCCCACCCCCACATCATTCAAGGCCCCCCCTCCCCCATATCATTCAAGGCCCCCCCTCCCCCATATCAGTCAAGCCCCCCCCCCTCCCCACAGCCTACCCTCACCCACATCAGTCAAGGCGCCCCCAGCCTCCCCCACCCCTACATCGGTCAAGGGGCCCCCAACCTCCCCCATCCCCAACATCGGTCAAGTGGCCCCCAACCTGCCCCGTCCCCAACATCGGTCAAGGCGCCCTCACAGCCTCCCCAACATCAGCCAAGGCACCCCCACAGCCTCCCCCCTTCCCCTCCCCCACATTGGTCAAGGCGCCCCCCATCTCGCACATCAGCCTCCCCCCTACCCCGGCCCCCACATCGGTCAAGGCACCCCCCCCCCCCCCATCCCAGCCTCCCCCCACCCCGACATCGCTCAAGGCGCCCCTCCCAGCCTCCCCACATCGCTATAATCGCTCCCCGCCCCCTTTCACGGCTCAATTAGCTTCAAGTTCAACCACACCGGTTTAAACGCGTTTAGTCGCGGACCACGTGAGGCGCCCAACAAGCGGCCCACTAACAATTAACCAGCCTGCTGCATCAACAAACCAACACACACAATCTCAGCCTGCTGCATCAACAAACCAACGCACACACTCTCATCGGTTGGATTCGCCAAAATAACTACGCACGCAGTTCAGCGAACAGTGCGCGGGTGGTGCAGGTTGGGGGGATGGGGGGGGGGGGGGGGGGGGGATGGATGGAAGGTGGCGGGTATGGATTATGTGCGTACAGTGTGGGGGAAAGTGAAGGAGGGTGGTGGGTAGGGATTATGTGCATACAGTGTGTGTGTGTGGGGGGGGGGGGGGGTGAAGGAGGGCAATGGGTAGGGATTATGTGGGTACAATGTGAGGGGAGTGAAGTAGGGTGGTGGGTAGGGATTATGTGGGTACAGTGTGGGAGAAGTGAAGGAATGTGGTGGATATGGATTATGGGGGTAGGGGGGGGGGGGTTAGAGATTATGTGTGTACAGTGTGGGGGGAGTGTGAAGGATGGTGGTGGGTAGGGATTATGTGCGCACAGTGTGGGGGAGTGTGAAGTAGGGTGGTGGGTAAAGATTATGTGGGTCCAGTGTGGGAGAAGTGAAGGAATGTGGTGGATATGGATTATGGGGGTAGGGGGGGGAGGGGGTAGAGATTCATGTTAATTAAAAAATTGAACACCCTAAAAGACAAAAGAACAGGCATTCACCTGATATAATTTTTATATCAAACAAAGCAGAATTAGTGGAGATTCAAGTGGTTTTAGATTATGTCAGATTTCACGATGCGGACAGCGTATCCTCGCACTTTGGAGTACCTACTAATACAAGCCACACCACTAATAGGGCTGTCACATTACGACGTTTCTCTCCAACGCGCGTCGACGTGTGTCACTTTCAGGCGAAACGTCAGGACATGTCGGGAACCGTTACGCGCGCGTCGAATGTTTTGTGCAGTGGACCTGAGCAGGTGCAGTTTGACGGTTTGAACAGGATATGTGACATGTTGGCCTACACTCCCAGATGTCCACCCACAAAGGATGATATATGCTTTAATGCTTAGTTATTTCAAGCATCAATGCAGAAGCCATGTCGCCCCCCCCCCCCCACACACACCCACTGCCCAACAACAAGGGGCTGTCACCGGGTGTGGGGGCCTAATCAGTAGAGCACAGGCTTCCTGTGCGAAAGGTTGGGTATTCGATTCCAAATTCATGTGTGGGTGCGACCGTTACGGGGACATTAGGCACACGTCGAGATCCGTTGGGCGCGCTGGAATAACGTTATGCGAACGGTATGCGCACGCCCCACGCGTGTGAGGGTAGTTCCCACACGTTGCGCAAAACTGTTGCTTTGTTGTTTTATGCCCTAGCTATATTTAAGTTCATATCAGGATGGCGCACCAAACTTTTTTGTGTTTTTTTCGCACAACGTCGGCCGCACGGTACCAATATGTTGCGCTGATGCCGAAAAGCTTGACGTTTCTCGACGATTAAAAGTGATTTTGCGCACTGGTGCCATGCCGGCGAGATACGTCGTAATGTGACAGCACCATAACACAAGCCACACTGCTAATTCAAACCACACCACTAATACAAACCACAGTGTTCCTCACTGGCGTCAGATGTGGCATGCATTGTGAATATTGTGTATTAATTTAATAGTGACTGACTAGTTTGGTACCCTCCTAAAATGTTCAAAAGGGTCCAAACATGAACATTTCTCTTGGAAGCTCCAATGACCCAAAGGCAATATACTTTTGGAATTTTCAAAATATCCCAAAATTTGACTGACATACGTGCATTTGAAAGTTAGTAATTTCCATAGCTTTTGTATGTGCCGTGGCAACAGTCCCACAACCGTAGTGTTGGTCGTCGCCGTCAGATGCGTTGTGAATATTGTCAATTGTGGCAGAATCTCGGGCTAATAACAAACCACCAGCTATGTATGTCATGCAGGAGGTTAATCCAGTTAGCCACAGGCGACGCCACCCACTATACTTTTACACACCGCCTCCCACTCCGTACACATACCGCCCACACACACCCTACACACTCCATATACGGACCGCCCACACACTCCGTACACACACCCTACACACTCCGACCACACACTCCGGGCACGCGCTGCCCACACACTCTGTACACACACACCCTACACACTCAACCCACACACCCTACACATACCGCCACACACACCTCTTACACACTCTGCCCACATTACAGTGCTGCCCCACTGGGAAATTAGGCCACCAGCACCATGACACGATATCCCACTCAGTCACATTATCCTGACACTGAGCTAACCAGCCCTTGCCCTATCATATCCTATTAATGCAGAGTGCCAAGATAGGAAGCGACAAGTATCAGTCATCGGTTTGACTCGACTAGGAACCAAACTCCGGATCTTCCGCACACGAGGCCCGCGCTCTACCGATTCGGCCACCGCGCTTGATGGTCTCACTGCTCTCAGGACTAGTGGAACTCAGAACACACGTAATGCGTCCTAAACTTTGGGAACTTGGATTCCCCTACTAACACTAACACTAACACTAACACTAACACTAACACTCACACACATCTCCAGAGCTAACAGGGAAATTCCCTCACATTACAAGATGCCAAAACCAACACCATTTCACGCCCTCCGTGTTACTAGAACTCCATCGCACACGGGGTATATGTGTTACTAGCTATCACCCATAAATAAACTGGGGCCGTGTTCCTAGCACCCCGCCATAAGCTGGCCCCGCGTTACCACCAGTCACTCATATACGGGCCGGTGTTACCACCTCGCCAGTACCCGACCACCCTGATTCAGACAATTGCAGATAGTAGCCTACACTGCGCCCACCCCCAGCTGACACCACCGAGCCGTCTACACGGAATGGCCGAATGAGTTGAGCATCCGTCTCCCGTTTTGGGAGATCGTGGGATTCGAACTCATTGGTTCGCACCCTGGTCGAGTAAAACCAATGACTTAAAAATGTATACTTGTTCCTTCCTAGCCAGGCGCTCGGCATTAATAGGATAGGGCAAGGACTGGTTAGCTCAAGGTCAGTATAATGTGACTGAGTGGGATATCGGGTCATGGTGACAGCAGCCTGATTTCCCAGTGGGCAGCACTATAAAGTTAGCATGAGTGTCTACTGTCACAAGTCGGTACCCGTCCCAATATGATCTTAGATGTTGCCAGGACGTAAGACAACAACCAACTGACACCACCCAGCCCGACACTTCCGGCTACACTGCACGGGTTGTGCAGTGGACCTGACCAGGTGCAGTTTGACGGTTTGAACAGGATATGTGACATGTTGGCCTACACTCCCAGATGTCCACCCACAAAGGGTGATATATGCTTTAATGCTTAGTTATTTCAAGCATCAATGCAGAAGCCATGTCGCCCCCCCCCCCCACACACACCCACTGCCCAACAACAAGGGGCTGTCACCGGGTGTGGGGGCCTAATCAGTAGAGCACAGGCTTCCTGTGCGAAAGGTTGGGTATTCGATTCCAAATTCAAACTTGATTCCAAAATTGATACTTGTCGCTACCTAGTCTGGCGCTCGGCATTATTAGGACTGGACAAGGACTGGTTGGCTCATTATCAGGATAATGTGACTGAGTGGGATATCAGGTCACGGTGCTGGTGGCCTGGCCTCCCAGTGGGGCAGCACTATAAAGTCGCCATGATTACACAGTGTAAGTCGGTACCTATCCTGACCGTAGACGTTGCCAGAATGTAAGACTCCAACAAACAAACAGGGGTGCTGTCGGCGACTGGTTTGCAACTGATCAGCATTTGATTCCAGATCAGATGCAAATCCGTCCCCAACCAATCGCCGAGTGGTCACAATAGTGTCAACCTATCAAAATGATCGAAGACCTCCGGGTGATCATTTTGGTAGCAAGGAGGTTTTTGGTGCAACACATGCAACCTCCTTGTGACCAAAATGGTCGCTAGGAGATCGGCGACCACTAAGGACCTAATATAGACCTTTTTGCGACCACCCATTTTTTTGGGCTGCAAGCCCAGTGTGACTGGGGTATAAGGGCGGCCTGAGTGGTCGTCGGGAGGCCGGAAAACACACACAATGCCACAGAACAGCGATGCTATCCCAGGCGGGGCGCGCTGCAGTCAACAGCGCTGCTCAAACACAAGAAGGTCAAGGTCACCGCGCGCGTCCACACAACACAAAGACATCCTGACAAGTCGGTCACAGGCAGCGAATGGTGCATAGCCGTAACCAAATGGCGGCACTCACCAGCGAACCAACATCACCCTTGTTAGTGGCTGTGAGAAATTTGCATATATTGATTCTTGCGCTCCCATCTCCGCTGAAAAGAACCCATGTGGACGTTTCGGCCGAGGCTAGGCGCATTAAATACTTTTCTTTGTGAAATTTTGATTAAAGTTGCCGTCCGATGGCTTTCAGTTTCTGTCATTTCAGGGTGATCGTTAGAATCTATCCTACATGAGTCTGAAGTAACTTTCATTTTGCTAACTTTGGAGATATTTGAGGTGTAAAAGCAATTGAATCGATTTAGTATGCCCTTTTGCATAGCAACAAATGCTTAATAAGTGCACCCTTGTTTAAGATGGATATGTAGGTTCAAATCTAGGTAATTTCGCTTTTGAAAATTGTATGCTTTTATCGGACTATGCAACTTCAACAATTGCTTTTCAAATTAGAAATTGGTTCCCTTTTGCTTGTTGCAATTTACTTATTATATTTCATGATTTCACATTATGCGCTTTACAATTTCGCAACAACATGCATAATTTGTATCTCTATTTGAACCAAAATTAAATGTTCTCAATAAAAAAAAAAAATGTTAACCTTCCATATATGGAGGTATGTATTGTAGCAGTCACACTACGACGACAAGGGGGTGACGACAGCCCAGCGACTTGGATTTAGTGAAAACCCGACGACATATGCAAATTCGGGCCAAGTTGGACGACATCGGGACGACAGCCCGACGACAGACGGGATGACAGCGGGACGACAGTAGTTTCCATGAGAAATATGAAGATTGGGATGGTGCAAAAATGTAGATTTATGCGGCGGACCTGTTAGGAAGCAGTCTTCATGAGAAATATGAAGATTGGGACGGTGCAAACATGTAGGTTTATGCGGCGGACCTGTTAGGAAGCAGTCTTCATGAGAAATATGAAGATTGGGACAGTGCAAACATGTAGGTTCATGCGGCGGACCTGTTAGGAAGCAGTCTTCATGAGAAATATGAAGAATGGGATGGTGCAAACATGTAGGTTTATACGGCGGACCTGTTAGGAAGCAGTTTTCATGAGAAATATGAAGAATGGGACGGTGCAAACATGGCTCAGTTTAGCTTGCTATGGAGAGAGAAGCGACGACAGCTTAACGACAAAGACGACACCTTAACGGCAAAGACATCACCGTATCGACACTGTACCGACACCGTATCGACAGGCGAGCGACATCGCCTGTCGTCGAAGTTTTTCAACATGTCCAAAACTCTGACAACAATCAGGCGACAGTCGACGACAGTAGAGAAAACGGAGGTGTCGCGGCGACACCTCCGCGACACCCGACGACAGACCGGAAGTCGCTGTCGCTGGGCTGTCGTCGCCCCTTGTCGTCGTAGTGTGACTGCTACAATACATACCTCTCGAATTATGGCTTTACAATTAACAGCAATGCATGCTCGGCAATAATGACAGTCTCATAATGACACCATCCCCATGTGTCATATTTACTGAGTGTCACAAAGACGTCTGTGATTGGCCTCAGTTAGCCGCCCCTCACGCAGTAGACGCTGTGAAGGAGAAACAATAACATACACTTCCAAACGTATATTTCCTCCGCCCACCCTGTCGCCCACAGCAAAGTGTCCGCCCCCTGACCAGCCAGGTCCCACGTCACCTCCGTTGGGAGCCATACGCAGTAGATGGCAGCCCAGTCGTGGCACTACCCCGGTAACTAGCGTTCCGCCACCTAACACAATTACTGCGACAGTGACGGAGCTGTCCCTGCATCCACCGTATGGTAGTTGAGCTGATGTATGGGCTACTACACATCTTTCCCTGCTGTCACATTTACTGAGTAGTACTGTCAGTTATAATGTCTCACAAAGACACTGTACCAACCATTACAGCTAATAACAGTATCACAATGATGTAATGCCCTACTGTCATATTTACCAACACTTTCACAAAAACAGCAGTCCCTGATGTCACATATAACGTCCTACAAAGACACTGCCCTCCACCATTACATCTAACGACAGTTTCACACCACCACCACCGCCTACTGTCCCATATAATGTCCTAGAGTGACATGCGCAAACTTATTGTGCTGTCATATTACGACGCTTCTCGCCAACGTGCATCGACGTGTGTGATTTTTTTTGGCGGAACGTCGGGATACGTCAGGAAACGTTAGGCTCGCGTTGGTATTCGTTGATGGACGGCGACGGTCAACGGCACGCGTCATCGCACGTCGACATATGTTAGAGGCGCTGGAATAACATTATGCGAACGCTACGCACACATGAGGGTCATTCCCACACATTGCGCCAAACTGTTGCTTTGTTTGTTTGTTGTTTTACATCCTAGCAACATCTAAGGTCATAACAGGACAGTGAGCCAAACTTTTGTTGTTTTTTCTCACGCGTCGATATACGATACCACAACATCGGCCGCACGCTACCAAAACATTGCGCTGATGTCAAACTTTTTCCCACCGCGCCGAAAAGTTTGACGTTTCTCGACTTTTTTTGCGCGTTGGCAGCGCGCCGGGGAGAAGCGTCGTAATGTGACAGGGCTATAATACCACGCTACCACCACATTATACGCCAAGTTCTGTAAGAATTCTTCTGCTATAATTGGAGGCTATGTCCACGAGGCAATCTGCCACGTGGCAGCTCCTGATAGGCTGTGCCAGGCAAGCCGCATCAATAGTATTGACAGTGTCACTGACAAAACCCAGGCAACAGGCTGCGCATGTGCAATCAGGTCCATCCATTACAAGCTTATCGTCCTAAAGGAACCACAAGTACATTACAGCAGTGGGGCGACGGTGGTGGTGGTATATGGTGGTGGGTAGTGGTATGTGGTGGTAGTGGGGGTGTGTGGAGGTAATGCGGTGTGCGGTGTGTGGTGGTGGTGGGAATACAGTGTGTACAGTAGTTTGATGTGCCTGAATGTTGGAGCATCCCTGACACCTCCACGTTTGAATTCAGCCACTGTTAAACCAACTACGTGAACAATTCCACTAAATCAGTGGCTAGCACTGTGTTACTGTTAGCTGACATGGCATGTAATTATGCTGTCATAAAATTATATTTTCCATCAGTTGTGACTGGGCGACTTGAATGAAAGCCTTGTCGATGTGGATGGTAACCCCTCTCCCCCCAAGGGTGCCTTATATAATAACATTAATATAAAAATAGATTGTTGGTTGTTGGAGTTTTATGTCCTGGCAACATCTAAGGTCATATTAGAATGGGTACCAACTTGTGACATTGCGCATTCATGGTGAATTTATAGTGCTGCCTCACTAGGAAATCAGGCCACTGACACCATGACCCAATATCCCACTCAGTCACATTATCCTGACACTGAGGTAAGCAGTCCTTGCTCTATCCTATTAATTTAATCCCAAGCACCTGGCTAGGAAGTGACAAGTATCAATTTTAAAGTCATTGGTTTTACTCGACCGGGAACCAAACTTCCAACCTTCCGCACACGATGCTTGTGCTCTACCGATTCGGCCACCGCACCTGGTCTGCGAATAGAGGATTTACAGTAGAGTACAGGCGACTGTGGCGGTCGGGGCGCCCTCTGGGAGCACTGGTCGGTATTAGAGATCACTGACCGCCGGGACACGTCCCGGTTATCTCAGACATTGATTTCACAGCGGGCTGTTCACGCCGCTAACTCAGTGTCGTCTGCTCTGGCTAAATATCGTCTGTGAATGAAAGAACTCTGCCAAAGTGCAAAAGATTCCAATGACAAACACCACCCGCTAACTAGAGTGGACGTGGGTAGCGCTCGTAACCCTGCGTCGTGCGGATTTCCCGGCTTAGCGGCGAAAACTGCGTATGTATGTGTCGGGATTATACTAACTCGGCGAGCGTAAAGTCGCCTGCACTAACCCCATGCGAAAGGAGGGTTAAAGGTGGGGTTAGGCACCGACTCTGCCCAAATATATTCAATGCGACCATATTTAACAGAATTAGATATGCAATAAGTGAAATTTGATCAATTTAACCCTAAATTCTAAGCGTTATTAAGGCTACCGCCACATTGGCGGCGATATTAATAGTGTTGAATCGATGAATGTAAAGTAAACAAATCTCCGCCGCCGCAGCGACATCGATATCCATACTGCCAACCCGCCGCATCGGCGGCAATATATTAGGCCCAAATCTATTGAATGCGATCATATTTAACAGAATTACATACGCAAGAAGTGAAATTTCATGAAATTAACCCTAAATTCGAAGCAATATTAACGCATCAGCTACAACGGCGGCGATATTAATATTGTCAAATCGACGAATGTACACAAAACAAATCGCCGCCGCATCGGCGACAATATATTAGGCCCAAATCTATTCAATGCGATAATATTTAACAGAATTACATATGCAATAAGTGAAATTTTATCAATTAAACCCTAAATTCGAACCGTTATTAAGGCTACCGCCGCATTGGCGGCGATATTAATAGTGTCGAATTGACGAATGTAAAGTAAACCAAATCGCCGTCGCCGCCGAATCGGCGGCTATATATTAGGGCCAAATCTATTCAATGCGACCATATTTAACAGAATTACATACGCAATAAGTGAAATTTTACCAATTTAACCCTAAATTCGAACCGTTATTAAGGCTACCGCCGCATTTGCGGCGATATTAATAGTGTCAATCGACGAATGTAAATACGCACACAGGTTCCCCAAATCTATAAATAACTGAAACGTTAGCTAACCCGAGCGCGCTTTGGTCACATACATCCCTCTTGACACATTTGGAACCCCGGGGTTAGATAACCCGGCACCCTCCTTTAACCCCGGTGCGGTTAAAAATTGGCTCATACATATAGGCCCTGGTGGTGGTATGGTGGGCTTGGTTAACCCCAGAACAGGGTCAGAGGTCAAAATAGTATGCACTCATGGTGAATTTATAGTGCGGACCCTCTCTGAAATTAGCCTGCTGGCACCATGACCCAATATCCCACCCAGTCACATTATCCTGACACTGAGCCAACCAATCTTCGCCATATCCTATTAATGCCAAGTGCCAGGCTAGGAAGCGACAACTATCAATTTTATATCATTGGTTTGACTCGACCGGGAACTCCCGCAAGGAAGGTCCATGTTCTACCGATTCGGCCACCGCGCCCGGTTGATGATGATGATGGTGATGATGATGCCTGACTTTTGGCTGGGTAGACACCAACTTTTATATCTTGGAAGTGATGTATTGAGTAGACAGAGACCCCACTGAAGTCCCTGTGCAGTGCTCACTGGAGGGGGTTAGGGACCAGTCAAGTCCCAGGTCAGTGTCATTGACTGGGCGGGGGGACCAGTTCAGCACTGAGTAAGGAGACTGAGGGACCAGTCAAGTCCCAGGTCAGAGAGCGTGTATATAAACAGATGAGAGGGAAAACTATCATACTAGACCCTGTAACAGCTGGGGACTGTGGCGCTCCAAGTGGTGGTTGTTGAACAAATGGGCAAACTCAAGGCATTGTCAATGGCAGTGAGCAATCTTCATACAGAAAACGTTAAATATCTCTAAAACTACAACACCTAGAAACAAACTGATTGGAATACACATAGAAAACATGTTTACCAACAAGATTATATTAAATTGATATGGTTAGGGTTCTGGATTTCTATTAATTTGGAATAAAACGTTTTTCACTACGCGTACGGCAAACTCAAGGCATTGTCAATGGTCATGTGCAATCTTCCTACAGAAAACGTTAAATATCTCTAAAACTACAACACCTAGAAACAAACTGATTGGAATACACATAGAAAACTAGGTACAAGATTCACCCCGTACTGCTGCAGTAGGGGTGCAAACCAACCCTATGTAAAAGGTGGCGAAAATGCGGGTAAAAGAATTGAGGGCCTAATTTAATAATCTAAGAAGCAACAATTATTCTTTACATCTGTTTTATTATTTACCCGCTACCTTTGAGTTGAAAAATATAATATAATATCTAGTTTAATAAGATTTAAAAGTGAAATCGACGGCGTTCTGCGGCCGCCATCTTGTCTTTTTTGCATTCTCTCCCATTTCACCAACTCTGTGCCTATATGCATAATATGGGTAGCCATTTGATACTGGAGCCTCACTTCCATACTAAAGCTATTTTCGCCCGTATTTATATAAGGCTGGTCTTCACCCGTGTACTACAAGTACCGGGTGAATCTTTTATCTAATAGAAAACATGTTTACCAACAAGATTATATTAAATTGATATGGTTAGGGTTCTGGATTTCTATTAATTTGGAATAAAACTGACGTTTTTCACTACGCGTACGGCAAACTCAAGGCATTGTCAATGGCAGTGAGCAATCTTCATACAGAAAAAGTGAAATATCTCTAAACCACATGAGCTAGACACAAACCGCTTGGAACACATATAGAAAACATGTTTACCAAAAGGATTATATTAAATTGATAAGGTTAGGCTTCTGCATTTCTATTAATTTTGAATAAAAACAAATGTTTTGCACTGCACGTACCGTCAAACTCAAAGCTTGTTCAACACTAACCGCCAGGAACGCCTGTGTTACCGATTTTCGCGGGAGTTGTCCCTCTCATCTGTTTATATACACGCTCTCTGCCCAGGTCAGTGTTATTGACCGGTGTTGTAGTTTTAAAGTGCACCCGGTTTAAAACGGAGCTTTTCACAATGCACATGCATTTCTGCATGATTGAGATTGAGATTATTAACTTGTTAATTGCTTGTTAACTTGTTAGTGCAGAAGATAATATATACTATCAAGCATGCAAAACAGTGATTGATGCTTGTTACTAATGTTAGGAGCTTCCCGATTAGGCCAATTTCTATGATTCCAGCTTGTTGACAACAGGCATGATCCAACTTGTTGACAACATTCATGGTTCCAACTTGTTGACAACACGCATGATTCCAGCTTGCTGACAACATGCATGATTCCAACTTGTTGAGAACATGTTGAGCTGTGTTCACACACGCACTTTAAAGCGACCCATAAATCGACTTGCCTAGTTCGGTGCACATTCGCCATGTGAACGCGACGCTGCATGGGTTTAGGGCTGAATTGACTCGTATAAATCGGTTCATGGAAACCACATCCCTGAGGTAGTTTATATGAATCGATACAGCTGGTTCCCGGACGGCGACAGTGTAAAATAGTGGTGCTCGCCGGCTACAGGCTCAGCTGTAACTATACACTGGTGCCCGGCAGTGTTAGGGACCGATTAGGCCGAAATCTATTGAATGCGATCATATTTATCAGAATTACATACTCAAATAATGAAATTTCATTAAATTAACCATAAATTCCAAGCGATATTAACATAGCCGCTACATCGGCGTCGTTATTCATATTGTCGAATTGAGAATGCAAACTAAACAAATAGCGGTGCTCGCCGGCTACAGGCTCAGCTGTAACTATACACTGGTGCCCGGCAGTGTTAGGGACCGATTAGGCCGAAATCTATTGAATGCGATCATATTTAACAGAATTACATACTCAAATAATGAAATTTCATTAATTAACCCTAAATTCCAAGCGATATTAACGTAGCCGCTACATCGGCATCGTTATTCATATTGTCGAATCGACGAATGTAAACTAAACAAATAGCAGTGCTCGCCAGCTACAGGCTCACCACTAAGGCTGCTGGTTCCCGGCAGCCGAAACACTTTCAAATTCGGTGTGTGTGAACGCGCCACTAAATCGATTCATCTATTTCAACGTGTCTAAGTCGACATAAAGTTGTGTGTGTGAACACAGCTTATGATCCAACTTGTTGACAACATTCATGATTCCAGCTTGTTGACAACATATATGATCCAACTTGTTGACAACATGCATGATCCCAGCTTGTTGACAACACGCATGATTCCAGCTTGCTGACAACATGCATGATTCCAACTTGTTGAGAACATGTTGAGCTGTGTTCACACACGCACTTTAAAGCGACTCATATAAATCGACTTGCCTAGTTTGGTACACATTCGCCGTGTGAACGAGACGCTGCATCGGTTTAGGGCTGAATCGACTCGTATAAATCGGTTCATGGAAACCACATCCCTGAGGTAGTTTATATGAATCGATACAGCTGGTTCCCGGGCGGCGACATTGTAAAATAGTGATGCTCACCGGCTACAGGCTCAGCTGTAACTATACACTGGTGCCCGGCAGTGTTAGGGACCGATTAGGCCGAAATCTATTGAATGCGATCATATTTATCAGAATTACATACTCAAATAATGAAATTTCATTAAATTAACCCTAAATTCCAAGCGATATTAACGTAGCCGCTACATCGGCATCGTTATTCATATTGTCGAATCGACGAATGTAAACTAAACAAATAGCAGTGCTCGCCAGCTACAGGCTCACCACTAAGGCTGCTGGTTCCCGGCAGCCTAAACACTTTCAAATTTGGTGTGTGTGAACGTGCCACTAAATCGATTCATCTATTTTGACTTGTCTAAGTCGACATAAAGTTGTGTGTGTGAACACAGCTTATGATCCAACTTGTTGACAACATATATGATCCAACTTGTTGACAACATGCATGATTCCAGCTTGTTGACAACATGCATGACCCAGCTTGTTGATAACATGCATGATTCCAGCTTGTTGATAACCTGTATGATTACAGCTTGTTGACACCATGCATGATCCCAGCTTGCTAACAACATGCATGGTCCCGGCTTGTTAACAACACCCATGATCCCAGCTTGTGAACATTCATGATTCCAGCTTGTTGACAACATCCATGATCCCAGCTTGTGGACGTTCATGATTCCACCTTGTGGACATTCATGATTCCACCTTGTTGACAACATGCATGATCCAACTTGTTGACAACATGCATGATCCAACTTGTTGACAACATACACAATTCCAGCTTGTTGACAACATACACAATTCCAGCTTTTTGACAACATACATGATCCCAGCTTGTTGACAACATGCATGATCCCCGCATGTTGACAACATGCATGATCCCAGCTTGTTGACAACATGCAGGATCCCAGCTTGTTGACAACATGCAGGATCCCAGCTTGTTGACAATATCCATGTCCAACTTGTTGTCAACATGCATAATCCCAGCTTGTTGACAACATGCATGATCCCAGCTTGTGGTCCTGCATGATCCAGCTTGTTGACAACATGCATGATCCCAGCTTGTTGACAATATCCATGATCCAACTTGTTGACAACATTCATGATCCCAGCTTGTTGACAACATGCATGATCCCAGCTTGACAACATACATGATCACCGCCTGTGGACGTGCATGATCCAACTTGTTGACAACATGCATAATCCCAGCTTGTTGACAACATGCTCGATCCAGCTCGTTGACAACATTCACAATTCCAGCTTGTTGACAACATGCATGATCCCAGCTTGTTGACAACATGTCTGATCCAACTTGTTGACAATCATGATCCCAGCTTGTTGACCACATCCATGATCCAACTTGTTGACAATCATGATTCCAGCTTGTTGACCACATCCATGATCCAACTTGTTGACATTCATGATCCCAGCTTGTTGACAACATGCATGACCCAACTTGTCAACATACATAATCCCAGCTTGTTGACAACATTCATGATTCCAGCTTGTCGGTGGCAGCTCAGACGCCCTGAGCCTCCTTGAGAATCTATGCAAACACCGAGTGGTTGTCAGATTGCCAGATAGGGGGCGCTGTGTGCTGATCGTATCGGAAGGCACCCCTTGCCAGCCCTCACTGTTTGTCAATGATAGGAGCATGTTGGGGGGTTGGGGGGAGCCTACTGGGCACTGTGATATTGACCATAGTTCCAGCCGTTATTACAGAATGCCAGCAGTTATTGCAAAAGAACCTTTTACAGAGAATTCTATTTACTCATACAGCACTGTCTGTGACAGGGCTGCTAAGCAAACCATTAGCAAAAGTGTTGGAAAGCTGGGCTATGGAAATAATCACATTATTTTTGCATTCCAATATGCTAAATTGTTCATATATAACTATAATAAGTCACTAATTTTGGGATGAATAGTTTATTAAAAAATGTAAATTAATATACTTTAAAAGTTGAATCGAGAGCATTCAGTGCCCCCCATGTTATTTTTATTGCACTCTCTCCCATTTCATCAACTCTACTTCAACATAGATAAACAGTAAAACACTGGATGCTGGAACAAGGAGCTCCACCTCGTATTTACAATTGATTCACACCAAGGCAATTTTCGCAATCGTCCTCAACAATTTCTTGAAATTTACAATTTAGCATTAAAGGTCGGCAAACATGAATAGAAGTAGGGCATTGTTTGTTTGTTTTCTTGAAGATTTATACTAGGTATCCCATTGTAATTTTTAAAAACAGGTCTGAGCTTAATTTAATCGATTTCATCTGTTAGGATATTTAATTTTGAAAAAAATGATACTTCATTTGTCAAAATCGCTCTAATATTAAGGAAGATATGGGCAATTTTAGGTTATTTAATTGGGCCCATCCGAACCTAAAAAGATAGCATTTTTGATGGTCCCCAAAATTAAAACTAATCACCCTTTCTCACTTCTAATGTTTTTTTCTGGTGATTCCATGGTCTGTATAAAGATAATATAGAGATCTAGGGGTATGAGATGGTTACATTTCAAGATATGGATCTTCAAAAATGCTAAAAACTACAATTTCCCATAACTCAACATTTTTCAAATTTAGCTGTGGAGCACTTTTGGAGACGGGCTTGTGGAAAAAATGTGCACCCCAGATGGATTATTCTTATTTCTCCCTGACCTATAGGTGAGTCTTGTCACCGCTATTCTTTTTCAGGACTGGATACGATTGGGAAAAGTTGATAGAAATAGGTCCAAAATGCTCCAGAGCTCAATTTGGCAAGTGATAAAATCTGGTAAAAAAAATGCACAATTTTGAGAACATTTTAAACGACACAGAAAATCACCCGTACAAGATAATTGCATGAAATTTTCAGGCTTTATTAGGCTCAATATCTTCTTTCTATTTCCATTATATAAAATACACTTTGATATATGTGAATTATTTTAATTTTACAATGATTATGATCAAATCTGGCAAAATGCCCAATGCAAAATGCCGCAAGTTTAAAACGACACAGAAAATCACCCATACAAGATAATTGAATGAAATCTTCAGGCTTTATTATCGTCAATATGCTCTTTCTATTTACAGTATATACAATACGTTTCAACATATGCGAATTATTTTAATTTTACAATGATTGTGATCAAATCTGGCAAATAAAGCCCAATTTTGAGCAAGTTTGAAATGGCACAGAAAAACACATGTACAAGATAATTCCATGAAATCTGGAGATTATATTATCCTCAATATGCTCTTTCTATTTACATCATAATCTATAAAATACACTTTGACAGCTGTGAATTATTTTAATTTTACAATTATTTTATACATTTCTTCAGAAGTAGCAAAAATCCTTGCACATGGCCAGTCAGGTAATAAGTACTACTACCACATAGATTTTTAAAATAGGTTTGAGCTTGATTTAATGTTCACTTGTTAGGATATTGAATTTGAAAGAAAATGACACTTCATTTGTCAAAATTGATCTAATATTAAGGAACACATGGACATTTTTAGGTTGTTACTCTATCGGCCCTGCTCAAACCTAAAAGATAGCATTTTTTATAGCTCCCAAAATTAAAACTAGGGCAAGGAGCAGTGGAATGAGAAAGACCAGTTCCCCTACTTAAACAACTAATGTACAACCAAAAAAAATATTTTAATTTAATTTTTTTAAATAAAAAAAATACCCACAATTTTTAGTCATTAAATCGCTGTGCGCAATAGCGCCATAGGTTCGCATGAGCGCTGCTAATTATGATTGGACAGGAAATTAAATTCTCTTTAATTCAGTACCAACTTTTAAGGGTTTTAAAATTATACTTTCGGTAGAAAATAGCACTTAAAATGGAATTATTTTAAAATTCAAATTTAAGGTTTTATTTTGCAGTTTCTCTCAAATTAAAACATATACTGTTTTATATGAATGGAAAGCTTGGAATCTCACCTATCTAGGGGTATTAGTACCTTTTACCTGGGTACTTTGATAAAGAAATGGTGTTGTTGCACAAATTGGATGTACACTAGCTAATTCTAGTAGGGATACCATGACACGTCTGCACCTGGCAATTAACATGGATTGAGAGTGAAAACTGGGTTTTGCTTGTTTGTTTGTCGTTTTATGTCCTGCAACACCTAAGGTCATGTGAAAACTGGGAGTTGGTAGTAGTTTTTATTTAGCTGTATCAGGCTTATTTCTTTGAATAATAAAATGAATCCAAGACCAGGTTAAAGCTAAGAGAACAAATGTTTCTGCTGTAATAAATTTGTAAAAACCCTTTGTGGTTTGTTTTGCCAGGGTGTTGAAGTGGAGCATTTTTTGACAGAATTTGCCATTTGCAACAAGTAATCAGCCTGTGTTTGGGGTACCTATTTATACTGCCTACCATGGATAAGTCTGAATAGTCTGGTTTTCACCATTAGACAGTTGGTCGATAGAAAGCCCCAGCCTACACTTTTACCTTTTTATCCTCCCAGACCACATAGACATGGTATGAGAGCAACTGGCCTTTAATGACGCTGTAAGTTATACACAGCGGTGGAAATCCAAATTGGCAGAGGTGATGGCATGGAGGTTTCTGTCATTCAACACTTATTTATGAGGAGGGGCCTCAAAAGACATATTGGTGTTTGGTTTTCTACGAATAGTTCACCAACAGATTATATACAAACACAGCTATGTGACTATTGCCTATGGCTGTTACAAAGCGGGGTGAGGGTAGGGCGACAGGCTGCCGTGTCGTGATGGAAACTAGAGGTGGATATGGGTGTGTGGAATCAGAGCAATGGTAATTAGATTGTTACTTTGAGGTGGTTGTATGGGTGGGCAGTTACAGAACTGTAAAGGCCTGTCACACTACGACGTAACGAGTTAACGTGAGCCGACATAGGTGAATTTTGGTCATTACGTTGAGGTACAGTGGGTTACGTCATGCTTACGTTAGGCAGACGTCGAGATATGTCAGGTTACGTCAAGTTACAGCAGCGCGCATTAAGGTTTTGGACATGTTCAAAACTTTCGAAGTAGCTCGACGTGATACAGTTGCGTTGGAATGACGTTACACTCATGTTACGCTGACATTAGACGTGCGATAGAGCCGCGTCGGCTATGTTAGATCAATGTTGCCTTTACGCCAGAGTAACGCACAGGCGGGAGGAATGTGCGGCCCGCACTAAGACAACGTGCGGTTAACGTATCGCAACGTAGGTCAAGTGTGTCTGTGAGGCATGCCTAACGTAGTTCAGACGTTTCGCAAACGTGTTCTGACGTAGTTGACGAATGTCTAACGTGCTCATAATGTCTGTGACGTCCTTCGAACATTGTTGAACATGATGTGAACGCGTTGCCTTTGAGTATACGCTGGACTCACGTAAGCCCGACGCTAGTCTCTCGGTGGGTCGACGTCGGCTCATGCCGGGAAAAACGGTCAAGTCGGATGTGGCAATGTTAGGGCGGGCGTGATCACGCCAGGCTGGTGTCACGCGCGCTGGAGTTTCGCTAGCCTCACGTTGACACAGTTAATTCCTTTGTCCTCACTTGTTGAACCACGCTATCACTACGCTATACCGATGTTACGCTCATGTCAACTACGTGGCATTGACGTCCAACTTGCCCCCGTATTTGCATATTACGCCGAGAATTTCTAAGCGTAAAATTTATTTTCACGTTGTCCCTACGCTGGTGCGTTATGCATACCTGCCAACTTTTGTTAAATGGAAATCCTAATAATAGAAATCCATCCGAGCGAAGCGAGGCGCGCAAGCGTTCTAGGGGGGGGGGGGGGGTCCGGGGCATGCCCCCCATGGAAAAATACATAAAAAATGGTGCATTCTGGTGTAAAACCCGCATACTCCGCGGTGCGGGCGGGACGCGGGCCGGATTTTTTTTCGAATTTGATTTTGAAAAAGCGGAATAATATGTTTATAATTCGTAGGGCGGAATGAGAATTAAAAAAATCGTAATTATTCCGCCAAAATCGTAATAGTTGGCAGGTATGATGTCATAGTGTAACAGGGCCATAAGTTGAGGTGCATACTTCGAGAAACCAGGAGTGTGGTGATGGGGGAAGTGTGTGCGGATTGAGAGATGTGGTTGTTTATTGTTTTTTGTCCTAGCAACAGCTAAGGTCATATTTGGATGGGTACTGACTTGTGACTGCGCGCTTATGGCGACTTTATAGTGCTGCCCCACTTGGAGACCAAGCCACTGGCACCATGACCTGATATTCAATATGGTCATCGTATCCTGATAACCAGTCCTTGTCCTATCCTATTAATGTCAAGCACAAGGTTAGGTAGCGACAAGTATCAATCTTGTAAGTCATTGGCCTTAGCTACTTTGAAGGCTTTGGCGGAATTGTGATAGTTGGGCTGCTCACTCCAAGAGTGTGCAGTGGTGGTGTGTGGTGGAGGGGTGGAAGGGGAGCTATCTTCAGGTCTCCAGGCTGCAGAGCTGGGGCCCAGAGCTATGCAGGGATGATTCCACCTAACAGGGTTGGGTGATATTGGGAGACACAGCACCCACGTACACCAATCGACAGGGCCGGGCAGAGCGGGTTGTTTCTCTGACACTGGTCAATGGCACCCCACCCACCCACACTGGAACTCACACAGACCATGGAAACACGCCTGGAAGTGCCCTGCACCTTTTCTCCATCTTTACATCACCACAAGAAATGGCAAGTAGAAATTATAAGGAGTCAGCTACGTAGATATGTCTCACGTCACGTCGCAATATTTGTCTTCACCCCCACTACCACTTCACGACTATCTTACACACGCTCAACCTAAAACCACTCCACCACAAATGTACAGGCTCAACGCGGGGAGGAGGGTGCTGAGTGACTAGGGAGGAGGGGGGGTGGCTGTCCGTGGTAGCCAGGTCTATAACTATTCCTGACTTCTGAGCATCTATTCGGGGTGGAAGGGTGGAGGGCTGTTGCCTGTCTAGTAGCCAAGTCTATACCTATACCTCCGACTTCTATGCGTCTTCTCTCGCTTATCCAGCACTGCGTCCACACAGTCCTTCAGCTCCGTCCAGTCGGCGTGCAGCCCACACGCCCAGCCTGCAGACAGACAGCGGGCATGTAGTCAGCGGTGGGGCAAGAGTGGGAAGGGAGGGGAAGGGAGAAACAGGGATGAAATACCGGAAGTCAGGTTTCAACTATTCTTGTTGTGCCTGTGCTATCGCCCATTCTTAACTCGTTCATATTTGGGTTTTATGTTCTAGTAACACCTGGGGTTATACCACTAATTTTAACGGTGCACATTCCTGTAGGCTTACAAGTTACAGTGCTGTCCGACTGAGAGACTTAGCTAAGATTCCATATATGCGGTATGCAAATGCGGCAAAAAATGGAAAAGCATGTGAACACACAGTAGTACTTCCATATGTCCAAATTTGAATGCGGCAAGTCGATCGCCACGAGGACCGATCGGCATGAACGCAAATGCTGCCCCATTTGTCATAGGAAACAACAGGAACTTTGACTTTCCTTCACAAATTTGTGGAAAGAAAGACCGAAAATAGCATCAATATATATGCCGCATATATGGAATATTAGCTTAAGCCGCTGACACCAAAGTGGAGATTGACGGGTGGAGATCAGGCAATCAAGGAGGAAGGATGCAGGTTGGAAGAGGGAGAGGTGGCGGAAAGAAGGGGAGTGGGGAGGGAGGAGAGTCATCAGAGGTCTTGTAGAGGGAAGAGGAAAAGACCATGCTTAAAGTGGCCAGTTATACCTTGTGGCGATGGGAACCGTACTCCGACAAATGCGCTCCAAGCACAACCTTGTTTAGTTTTTATGTTTATAGAACCAAATATGTGTGGGGAGAGTAGTGGACCCACTTCACCACCAGAAGTGGGTCAGTGCTGAAGTCAGGGCAGGGGTTCTGAGGCTGGGACTAGCTGGCAGCTGTTGTTTTAAAAATGGCTGGGTGAGTGGAGAGAAGGGAGAGTAAAACTGGGGTATTTTCAATTTTCTTTACAGTAGTTCAATCAGGAAATATATAAATTTGCATAATGTGAAATATATGCCAGTACAATTACATTGCATAATTCAATGAGAAACACATATAGATGAAAAATGTTTTTTTTTTGTTGAATGTAAAAAGGTTTTGGACTGTATGGGGTTTGAACCCACACCACCAAAGAGCTTCAGATTACAAGTTCAACGCTCTAAGTTCTAACCACTAGGCTACAGAGACCACACATCATTACCTGTCTCAGTTCAGGCTATTTGTGTATAGGACGTCACATATACAAGGTATGTATGTATGTATGTATGTATGTATGTATGTATGTATGTATGTATGTATGTATGTATGTATGTATGTATGTATGTATGTATGTATGTATGTATGTATGAATGTATGTAAATGTATGTTTTGTGTGCATCCGTTTGAAATTTGTCGGTTACACTGTATATATAACTGAAAAGGTATATAATGTTTATTGTTCTATATGTGTTTCTGATTGAATGATGCAATGTACATACATAAATAAATATGTAAGTAAATAAATAAATGCATACATACATGCACACATAGCCTGTATATATGACATCATATATATATATATGCATACATATATATGCATCCATACATCAGGGATGAAAGTGGTCTCTGGGAATAAAAGCGGAAATGCAGACATTCTCCCATAGGTTTAGCATTGTCAGGAAATCGCTGAAAATTCATGGAAGTCGGGTTTCATACATATTGGTATACGCTGATAGTGCTGCAGCATCTGCACCACATATAATGCTAGGTACACACCTACCATTTTTCCGCACCCACCTACCGTATACGATCTAAAACTCCCCAAAAGTCGTGAGGTGTGCACTCCCCTAGCGATTGCGATTCCCGACTAAAAACTCAGTTTTAGGGCTAAAACGGGCCGATTACAATTGTGATTCGCGATTCGAAAAATGAATCGGCCCGTTTTCAGTTTTAAGCGGGTCGGGTCGAGTCGCGAGTTTTAGTGCGCGAATCGTAAAAGGTAGGTGTGTACTTGGCATTAGATTACGCTGATGGTGCTGCAGCGAAAAACAACATAATAGTATACATTTATACTAACTTATAGTGCTGCGGCATTTGAACAAGGTATTAGTATACAATTAGTTATAGCTACAGGAAAAATCCGCGAAATGGTGGAGATCTTTCATCCCTGATTCATACACATCTTGTATATATGGGTTCTTCTTTGCTGCTGGTCCTAAAAAGGGGGAATCGGGGGTAAAAACTTAAACAGGTCACAGCTTATCCTAGTTAGGCTTGTTGTGTTCCACATATATATCCTATTTTAAGGCACAATTAAAAGAAAAGCAGTTTGTTCCCCGATTGCACGTCAGAGTGGCTTTGAACTTGACGAAGTGGAGAACGTTACGCGTGTTTCGGTGTGACACAAAAAGCTGCCTAGTGTCAGATTTAGAACTAAACCCTTATTTTTTCCTAGTACAGTTTTGAACTGCACTCACTAGGAGTATCTAAGTGCAATTTTATGAGGGTCCGTCCACTTGAGAGTAGAACAGAGGACTTATAAAATTGTGACACTGAAACATGTGTGACATGGAAAGGAAAAGTTTTTTCTTCAAGATCAAACAAACACCACAGAGCATGAAAAGGTATTTATGCTTATTAGTTTTTGACGCTGTGGACATATTTCAAAGTAATTTTATAATGTGACACTCAATAATAACTTGGCTCAGAAATTGCTAACAGTATGCACACAAAAAAAGTTTTTGTTAAGGGTATTATTTCTACACATTACATGTATGCAAGTATGTCTTTTGAGTGTTACAAGTTTTGCTTATAATGGGTTCTTCTTCAGTTTTGGTCCTAAAAAGGGGGAATCGGAGGTCAAAACTGAAATATGTTACAGCCTATCCCAATTAGGCTTGTTGTGTTCCACATACATCCAATTTTAAGACACAATTTAAAACAAAAACAATTTGGACCCAGACTGCAAGTCAGGGTGGCTTTGAACATGACCAGGTGGAGAATGTTACGCATGTTTCGGCCGACACAAAAACATTCATTGTGTAATATTTAGAACAAGACCCTTATTATTTCCTAGTTAGGTTTTGAACAGCAGTCACTAGGAGTAACTAAGTGCAATTTTATGAGTGTTCATCCACTTGAGAGTAGAACAGAGAAGATATAAAATTGTGACACTGAAACATGCGTTACATGAAAAGGAAAAGTTGTTCCTTCATGATTAAACAAGCACCACAGATGATGAAAATATTTATGCTTATTAGTTGTTGATGCTGTGGACATATTTCAAAGTAATCTTGGAACACTTCCCTAACTTCTGATGTTCTTGGAATTGTAACACATGTAACGCATGTTTCATGTGACACTCAATAATGACTTAGGTTAGACACTGCTAATAGCATGCAAAAAATGTATTTGTTCAGGGCATTATTTGTACACATTACATGTATGCAAATATTTCTTTTGAGTGTTATAAGTTTTCTTATGTAGAAAAAGATATTGTGATGACTTAGAGGAGGAAGATGACAACAGGTGAATGCGTGATAGCATCATAGCGCAACATCCTGTTTATAACTTGACACCACATCATCAGTAGGTGTGTAGATGCCCACGGTAAATTTGAAAATCATGGTGAGAAGAGATTTGATCTATTATTAGATTATGTATCACGAAATAATTTTCGCCGTTACGCGTGTTTCATCTTCATCGATGTGTGACACGCCACACTAATAGCATCATAACGCAACATCCTGTTTATGACTTCACACCACATCATCAGTAGGTGTGTAGATGACCACGATATATTTGAAAATCATGGCGAGAAGAGATTTGATCCATTGTTGGATTTTGTATCGCAAAATAAATTTTCGCCGTTACGCATGTTTCACCCGTGACACAAAGTTTTTATTTCACTTTTAATGCAGTTTAGGAAATAATATTATAACTTTTGTGTTCAGAACTAGGCATCTATGATGCTATCCTATTTAAAGCAGCAGGGTTTTTCCTGGCTTGCATGGTTGGATATTGTGAAAATTGAAGGTGAACGCATGTTTCATGATGTGACATCTCATGAAACACGCGTTATGCTCACTTTCAAGCATCGTTGTTTTACACACAGACACTCAACAGTCCTAAAATTAGTTTTCTGACATTTTTGCATGTTACAACTTTGCAAATAAACTAGCTATGTTTGAATATTTTGGTCTACAATGAAGTAGTTTCCAACACAAGTAGTACCGTTTCACCATTCCCATTTTTACCTGTCATATTTGCGTGACAAATGAATCTATTTTTGCAATAAAAAATAAACCAATTTTTTTTTCTCACTGGATTGCTGTTATTGCTTCTTTGGGGTATAATAAAAGGAATTTTCTTCATTTGGTATGAAAAGGAGAATTAATTTAGACGAAAACAGTTACAATGTGAGGACCAACCAATTAGGACCAGCAGCAAAGAACCCATATATATGACGTCCTATACACAATTAGCCTGAACTGAGATTAGTAATGATGTGTGGTCTATGTGGCCTAGTGGTTAGAGTGTTGAACTTGTAATCTAAAGTTGTTTGGTGGTGTGGGTTCAAACCCCATACAGTCCAAAACCTTTTTACATTCAACAACAAAATATTTTTCATCTATATGTGTTTCTCATTGAATTATGCAATGTAATTGTACTAACATATATTTTACATTAAAGTAAATATATTTCCTGTTTGAACTACTCTAAAGAAAATTGAAAATACCTCAGTTTTACCCTCCCTTCTCTCCACTGACCCAGCCATTTTCACAACAGCTGTCACATGACCAATCTAGGTCACTCTACACCGCCAAGTGGAAAAGTTCAGTACTAAGCATGCACCACCCTGTGGCACAAATCTGAACGATTCCCAGTTTGTTTGTTTTCCTGACGAGGTATAGCTCGCCCCTTTAAGTCAGTAATGTTCAGTCAGTAATAGATCCTGGAGGAGTGCGCGAATAAGGACATCAACATGTAAATTTATTCGGCCCCGGTGCTCACACTGAAACACAACCATGTGATCCAAACATGACAGCACTCACATCCTAGAACAAGCACACCAACAAATAGGTCTGAGCCGATATAAGTAACAACACCATCACCCGGAGCCTGGGGGCGCACGCACAGTAAAACTCTCATAATACAGTAAAACCTCTGTAACTGACCACCTCTACAGATCGACGACTCCCCTATAATATAGATTGCTTTACACAGCTTTATTTGGGTTCCAAATGATATCCCATACAATACCAGTGTAATGATATTCTAACTCCCTAAACCGACAACCTCCCTAAATGGGCCATTTAAAAATGGTCCCATGGTCGGTCGATTTAGAGGTTTTACTGTACATATGCGACCACGGACGTTGCATTGTCAGCTTGATTGAAATGTTTGTGTGTGAATTAAGTTTTTGTGAGTCTGCATATGTGTGTCTGTGCATCGTTAGCCTCAAAAGGTTTTATTTTGTTCTCTGCCAAATTAAACCGAGGTCCTTCAGCATCGTTAATTCCCACAAGAAGTGTCAGTAATTAATTAAACAGAACTAGCTTCTTGGACTACTACTTAGTGGAGACAGTGAATCTACTCCATGAAACAACCACACACCTCAGTCATGCTGGTGACTACTTTACCAAGCGCAACAACAGACATACCACTGACAAATATTCTACAAAGCACAACAGACATGCCGCTGACGACTACTTCACTAAACCCAACACTAGTTACAGACGTGTCACCGACGACTATTTCATTAAACACAACACTAGTTACAGATATGCCACTGATGACAACTTCATTAAACCCAGCACTAGTTACAGACATGTCACTGACGACTACTTCACTAAACCCAACACTAGTTACAGACGAGTCACTGACGACTATTTCATTAAACCCAACACTAGTTACAGACATGTCACTGATGACTACTTCACTAAACCCAACACTAGTTACAGACATGTCACTGATGACTACTTCACTAAACCCAACACTAGTAAAAGTCTAGTTACAGCACTAAACCCAACACTAGTAAAAGTCTAGTTACAGCACTAAACCCAACAATAGTTACCGACATGCCACTGACGACTACTCCACTAAACCTAACATTAGTTGCAGACATGACTACTCCACTAAACCCAACACTAGTTAGTAGTTACAGACATGTCACTGACGACCACTCCACTAAACCCAACACTAGTTACAGACATGACACTGACTTCACTAAACTGAACAGTAGTTACAGACATGCCACTGACGACTGACTACTCCACTAAACCCAACACTAGTTACAGAATTGTCGCTGACGACTACTTCGCTAAACCCAACACTAGTTACACATGCCGCTGACGGCTACTCCACTAAACCCAACACTAGTTACAGACATGCCGGTGACGACGACTCCACTAACTAAGCCTAAGGCTAAGCCCCATTTAACAGCTGAGAGCCTCACCCGTGGAGTAGCGGGAGAAGAGCCATATATTCCTCTGCGCGTTGGTGCAGTCGCACCGCTTCCTGCCGCGGTAACACACACAGGGCCGAGCCAGCTGGATGTTCTTCACCAGATGCCGCCCGAACGTCGTCCCGCCCGTCTTCTGCACGTGCAGATAAACGATCACATCCTCGCCCTCAATGTCGAAGTCGTAGTCTCTGTCGAGCTGTGACTCGCCGAAGTCCTGGTGGGGCAGCTCGCCTTTCAGATAGGCCTCGAACGGGGTCTTGTACTGCGGGGTGGGGGCCCCGGCGGTCAGCGCGCACACCTGGTCGGGGCAGAAATACCCGAAGTAAACAACGCCGCACGCGAACACGACCACAGTCAGCACGATCACGGTCCGGCACCGCTTTCCACCAAGCACCTTCATGCTCGTGTCTGGCGTCGACACCTGGGAGATCCATCAGCTCACAGAGCTGCCTTCATTTCGGCCCTCATCCTCCCAGTGCCCGCTGCTCGTCATGTTGATGACCTGCTTTAGCTCCCGGCATGCACTGTTTAGGGGCTTCAGGTCTCGCCGCCGTGAATTTTGTAAATGGTCGCCGCCACCGCTGCCACCTAGTGGTGAGCTGGTGAAATTGTTTATGTGCGTGTTGTGAGGACGACTCAGCAGAGGGCGTGATGGATGCTGGACGCGCTGAAGAAGTGAACAGCAGATTAACAACAAAGACAATGTACAACATGGCGCGCCACTCAGCGCTTTCATATAGGAATTTCAGAAATAATAATGCAGTGGCAACATCCCACGGAAAATAAGGTGCGCATTAAATGGCAATTAAAATGTTATATTTACACAGTGAACATCTCTCGCTCGTCTCGCATTACTAGTTGCATTTCTTCACCGATTCAGTGGTAATTTCTTTTCAATACACCATAAATAATGTTTTCATTATTGATATTAGGAGATAATACACTATAATTGTTGTACATTGTATTTGATGGTACAGCAGTCTTGGTGGGCTGGGCTGGGTCCCCCTGTTTCAATAATGCAGCAGTCAGGCTGGGCTCGGAGCCCATCTAATTGCCTTGTTTGCCATTGGTTCTGTATTTCACTGGAAAGCACTGAGTGGTGTGTCTTGCCATACATTGTCTTTGCCAACAAGTATAAGATATACATGTCTTCAGTATAACTCCAGCAGGGTAAGAGATGGGGTGAGCAACATTTTACGTTGTTAGAAGTATGCACATTAAAGTTGTGTAGTCCAATGAAATATAATTTTGTCAAAATTAAAACAACTACTTACATTTGGTCCTATATATCCAACTTAGATACTGGTGTATTAGCTAATGATTTGGGACAGTGTATACAGAATAACCAGTGAGTTTATAACCTCACCCCTTTGAACATTCAGTTTGAAACACCCATTATGCAGGAAGGCCATTAACCAATTAGGCCAATCTTGTGACCTCATTAGCCCCCCCAACCAAGTAGGCCTGCTGTGCAGGGTCAAGGGGGGGTGAGGGGGGGGGGGGGGAAATGAGATGGATGTTCCCCCCTCTCCATGTTGGATATTCAATGCTGTTTGGTCAATTCTATAAATATAATTATTCAATTTGGGTAATTTAAATTGTGAAATTTATATATATGAGACTGTCTCAAAAGGTGCTAAGCAATATGGGACAAAACTTTGTCCATTGTAACAATCAACATACTATCTGCTTATGCATTTGCTCAGGATAAACTGATTTGTTTTTTACATGGTGTTTCATAATCCCAATAGAATACATATTGATTTGAAGCAAATGTCCTTGTGTTTTCAATGTAACCGTTTCTGTGCTGTTTTGTGTCAATCGTTACAATGGACCAAAAAAAAAAAGTGATCACCTTTTGAGACAGGCTTATATATATGTTAGTATTAGCCGATCAATATATATATATATTCTTTTTGGTCCATATATAAATATAACGATAACGCATGATCAGAACAGTTGCTGCCATCATAGCATTAAACCTGGAAATCTGCATTGCTATCTAATGAATTTGCATTTCTTATATATGGGTCACTCTCCTGAAAACTGGTCAGCATGGGATGGGATTTTAAAACATCAATAACAAAAAATCCTACTTATTTTTTTCCTTATGCTTTTCATATTCATGTTCAGATTTGAATAAGAAATAAAGAAAATAAAATAAACCACGTGCAACTTTGGTCTCTAGTTATGGAGTGGTTTTGGACACAAAAAAACATTTTACAGTCAGCCATTTGTAACATGACATATGGGACATGGTTGGATCCTTACTAACATCTTGTGTTGCATTGATATATCAAACAAAACAGTTCCCAAATCAGAAGGAAGTATTTCGTAACATGTATGCATGTTTAAATCCATTTAAAATTATTTGTTGTCTTCAGAAATAACATTACAAATTTCCATCACAGATGTAAGCAGTGGTGTCTGGATGCCACACAAATATTGTAACCTAATTATTCCGTGAATAAAGCATGGCTGGGAATTACTTTTTTTAAATCAATATAAGCACTACATATTTCTGTATATTTCTATATATTAACCTGTCAGGTTCCAGGATTAGTAGGTCATCTCACATCACGTGGTGTCCGCGAGATGACCATCTAGGTCATAGCAACAGGAGTTTTGGCAAGCTTGTCGAAATTATTTTGGGTTCTTTCAGCTCAAATTGCTTCAAAACTAGTCATTTTTCATCAAAATGACTCCAGACTAATGATTAGTAGCTCATAATGATCACTTTGATATATTTATCTAAAAAATATGACAAAAATTCAAACACCATCGGACCATGCAACTTTAAACGGAAGTAGAAGAGGATATAATTATTGTTTACTAGAACCAAGTAAAGGTACATGTTCCAATAACAAACACTTGGAAACACTTCGTCCCGTTCAAACGTTTTACTTCATAGCTCCGTAGGCTGGTTGTTGGAGTTTTACTTCCTAGCAACATATAAAGTCATATCAGGATGGGTACCGACTTGTGACAGTGCACACTCATGGTGACTTTATAGTGCTGTCCCACTGGGAATTCAGGCCACCAGCACCATGACCAAATATCCCACTCAGTCATATTATCCTGACACTGGGCTAACCAGTCTTTGTCCTATGCTATTATTGCTGAGTGCCAGGCTAGGAAGCGACAAATATCAATTTTATAAGCCATTGGTTTGACTCGACCGGGAACCGAACTCCCGTTCTCCTGCACATGACGCCAGCACTTTGAATTGTTTCCAATTTGTTTGTGTAAATAACATGAACTAAGGATTGCTAAAAACTTTAGATGTTGATTGATTAAGGCTGTTATTTTCTGGGGCAATTTTGGGTAACAAGTGAGAGCGATGAACAGGAGTGAGAGTGTCAAAACCAGCCAGTGGTGGCGCTAGTGTCGTGGTTTGGTTGCAGAAACAGTGGTTAGCACACAGCAAACATGCTGGTAGACATAAATAATGATAGATCAATACATTATTTATATCCGCATAATACATTGTATAACACATACTTAAATAGTAATAAAAAAATAAGTGTTCCCACATATATATAATATATATGTGTGAGGACACTTATTTATATATATATATATTAGTTATCCTGTGTAACATTATAATTGATTATTTACTCTATATATGCTAAGACAGTAATTTGCTGGAGAATACTCAAATCCGAGCCACTAACATTAAATAGTATCTGCTCTTCTTCTTGGTTGTCCATCGATGGCGACAATAGCAGCAACTCATCATTTGTTGTGAACTCGTTGATGACTGATGAGTGCAATTTGTACTCGGAATGTGCAGTTGCACATTGGACGTCTTTGTAGCTGCTGTCAGAATCTGGTAGATGAAGGAGATGATCTTTTCTCTGCTGACGCCTTTATTTAGCTTGAGATATATGATCGGTTTCAAACTGTGTTGCACCTTTATGGATAGAAGCAAGTGATGAACTCCGATCATTGGCCACACTTTCCCAGGTTGTAGTTTTGATTTTACATTTCTTCAGGTTGTATTTAAGGCAGTTCTTAAACCTTTTCTTCTGGATATCTGCTATACCCTAACAGACCCACCAACACTAAGTTTGCTGATCTTCTACTACAGACGATTCAGATAGGATCTGATCGAAACATATAAGCAAACTAATGTAAGGTCGATTATGACGATTAACCTAATCTAACCTATGCCGATTAACCTAATCTCTTTTTTTTTTAAATGACAGAAACTCAAAACCATCGGACTACGCAACTTTAATATTTCAGGTTCACAGAACTTCAGTTGACCAACTTATTCAAATATTGTTATCGTTAACCTGCGCATCTTCACAGAAATAAAAACATTCAAAACATGTGGTCCAAGTGATACAGTCCTGGTGTTTTTATTTACCTATTTTCGCGGGTTCACGCCCATGTGTGGGTTAATGCCCACTCCCCACTTGGCTAATATTTCATAAGCACCCACCCCTTAAACACCCATGTGTTGGTAAATCCCCCCCCCCCCTACACACACTTCAGTGATTTGCCAATTTAAACGCCCAGAGCATTAACAAGTGAGAATACGGTATATAATTGAATCACACCAAGCTCCATAACAAAATGATTCAGCCTCTGAATACAACCCAAGAGACACTGACTATTGCAGGAAAATCCGACGGGTGCACTCAGAATTCGGCCGAGTCTCAATCGCAGGATGTGGTACCAAGAAGTGACACAGCCACACAATCACTGACACCATGTGAAAGTACGACGTCTGAACACTTTTGACTTCTAGATACTGAATCGTTTATTCATGTCCAGGGCCCTAGACCGCCGGTACCCTTTCAACTCTGATGTCATCTCATTTACATATTCCTTTGTTCTCCACACGTGCCTGGATGTCCGGGAAGAAGACATAAATTCAGGCAGCTATGGGCTCAACGTAACCTTGGTAACAAATGCAATATCAGTCCGAGCTCTTTGAGCACATGAAATAGGAGTCTGTGACAAAGATTTCAGAGTGTTTTGGGCACCACAACCCCCAGTATGTGTCTTAGTATGATATCACAGTGCTTTTGGCACTTCAGACCCGGGTCTGTGTCTCAGTATGAGATTACGTAGATAAAAGATTCACCCGGTACTTGTAGTACAGGGGTGAACGACAACATACTGTAAATACGCGCGAAAATAGCTTTAGTATGGAACAGCAAGTAGAATGCCTGCCTCCAGTGTCAAATGGTTACTTAAATCGGCACAGACTTGGTGAAATGGGACAGAATGCAAAAAGACAAGATGGCGGCTGCAGAACGCCGTCGATTTCACTTTTAAATCTTATTAAACTAGATATTATATTATATTTTTTAACTCAAAGGTAGCGGGCTATCAATAGGACATATGTAAAGAATAAATGTTGCTTCTTAGATTGTGAAATTAGGCTCTCATTTCATTAACCCGCTTTTTCGATCGTTTTTATATAGGGTTGGTATTCACCCGTGTACGGCGAGTACCGGGTGAATCCTTTATCTAGAGATTACGGTGCTTTGGACACCACAAACCCGGGTCTGTGTTTCAGTATGAGATTACAGTGTTTTCAGCACCACAAACCACAGTATGTGGTCTCAGAATGATATCAGGATGCTTTGGGCACCACAAACCCCAGTATGTGCCTCAGTATGATATCAGGGTGCTTTGGGCACCACAAACCCCGTTCCGTGCCCCGGTATGATGTAGTCTGCATGTGCCAACATGCTGCGCCTACTGTGCTCCTGCTCTGTCGGGTTCTCGCTTGCATCTCGCCAGAGGGCGTCATTAGTTAGGTCAGCTTCACACTCAAACAGGTCACCTGGGGAAAGTAAACAAAGGCAGATTTAGTTGGTTGGAGTTTTATGTCCTGGCAACATCCAAGGTC
Source organism: Branchipolynoe longqiensis (assembly GCA_030323885.1). Taxonomy (NCBI): domain Eukaryota; kingdom Metazoa; phylum Annelida; class Polychaeta; order Phyllodocida; family Polynoidae; genus Branchipolynoe; species Branchipolynoe longqiensis. Next base: position 16,597,815 of record CM059197.1, read on the forward strand.
ATATCAGGATGGGTACCGCCCTGAGGGAGTGCACACTTATGGTGACTTTATAGTGCTGCCCCACTGGGAATTCAGGCCTCCAGCACCAGGACACGATATCCCACTCAGTCACATTATCCTGACATTGAGCTAACCAGTCCTTGCCCTATTCTATTAATGCTGAGCGCCAAGCTAGGAAGTGACAAGTATCAAGTAAGTCATTGGTTTGACTCGACCGGGAACTGAACTCCCGATCTCCCCGTCCGGAGGCCTGCGCTCTATCAATTCGGACAAAGCATCTGGTAACAACAAAGGCAGACCGCCTGTGCGTAAGCACACATATGTGTATATAAGTACACACACATTGTAATAGCAATCCATTAACGTCCTGGGCATTTTGATCACCAGAAGTAATTCATGCCACTGCCTAATACCAAAGAAGGTGAGACTGGCCTAGCTAGTTAAGAACAGTCCTAGCCGTACTGCATGCAACAATTGATCAAACTCTGATACAACCACCAACGAACATTATCTATCTATATTGCATGCAAATTTCTTCTTTTTTCCCCCTCCAACAATTGTGTAAACAAAACATAATACCTGGTTGAAACACCAATACCTCAGCATTGGTGTTTGAAACATAATAGACCGGTTCGTAATTCCAGCCAAGTTGCATAGTAGTCACTGACTCACTCAATGCAGTCTGCAAGATCAAGGACCACAGAGTTAGCCACTCTCTGGCCACCTTGACCCAGAACACCATCGCCACCAGGCATGAAGCTCTCCTCGACACAGTGCTGGCCTGGGTTCCCTCCCACATAGGACTCTTCGGTAATGACCAGGCCGACTCAGCTGCTCTGGACGATTCTCACCGCCCTGAGATTGACCTCACCATAGGCCACTCCCTGTCCAAGCTCAAAGCCACCCACACTAGAGACACCAAAGCCCTGTGGGAGGCCTCCTTCCACCGCACCACCATCAGGAACACATACTCCATCAGTGGGCCTGGCACGAGAATGTCAGGGAGTGCCTACCAGTCCAGAGAAACCTCTTTGCGTCTGGGCAAGAGGTGGTCATGCGCTTCAGGACTGGATACAGGCGGTACATCGACACCCCTGCATTGCAATGATGTCCCTGCGGTGACCAAATCTTCAACGTCGCTCACATTCTGGCATCAGGCATCATGTGTGGCTTTTGACAGGACCGCCATCCGAGACTTCCTCGGCCCACCACACAACCTGTCTGACAACCGAGCTGCACTCGCCATCCTCATGAGACTCTCCGAGTCCTCTTGGGAGCCACTCGGCAGATTCTATAGGCAGAACTACCACACCTTCGAGATCGTTGGCGGCCCTGAACCCATCGCCGACGCCTCTGAACCCGACAACAATGACGGTGATTAGCAACCACCATCATGGAGCCCCGTGAGGTCCCAGTCGGGGAGCCCCGTGAGGTCCCCAGCCAGGGAGCCCCATGAGGTCCTTGTCAGGGAGCCCTGTGGGGTCCCGGTCGGGGAGCCCCGTAAGGCCCCCCATCAGGGAGCCCCTTGAGGTCCCCCATCAGGGAGCCCCGTGAGGTCCCCCAGTCAGGGAGCCCCATGAGGTCCCCCATCAGGGAGCCCTGTGAGGTCCCATCGGGGAGCCCCCTGAGGTCCCACCGGACAAAGCGCCTACACCGGGTCACGGATACACCGGGTGTGACAGCCTCGACCCCCGCCCCTACAATGTTGGTTCCCTCCTTCGATCACCGATGGAGTGGGTGCTGGGGCTGCGGATGCAATGACACCCACCAACCACACCCTGGTCCAAGAGCCTGTTGGCTCTGGACCACCCACCCTGCGACGGGGGCCTGGAGGACCAACGCGCCGCGCATTGCCCTGCTGCCAACGACACCGGATCCCGCTTTGCTCTCCGGTCGAGGTACAGGACCGTGGGCCCAAGAACGTATTGCCACCTGCCGGGCCACAACCGCACTACACCACCACAGCACAAGACACTGCAAAGAGCACCATGCCCCTCCCCCCTACCACCCCTTCAGTTGGACGAAGTGAGAAGGAAAGCCCCCAAAAAACAAACCACCAAAAATGGGCCGTTTTAACGGCGCCGTTTATCAATGCTGCAGTTCTGCAGCCAGTGACTGCTAGGTCACAAACCCCCCAATAAGTAAGTAAGTCCAGCCAAGCAGTGAATTGTGGGATGTGTGGCAGCAAAGCAAACCTGTGCGAAGCACATGGCACATACTAAAACACTGGCTGCTACTATGAAATCTGCTAGTTTCAGCTCATTTAAGGTAATGTTTAAAATGCAGAATACCAATAAAATATATATATATGAGCCTGTCTCAAAAGGTGCTAACTCTTTTTTTTTTGTCCATTGTAACGATTAACACAAAACAGCCCAGAAACGGTTACACTGAAAACACAAGGAGATTTGCTTCAAATCAATTTCAAATCAATATGTATTCTATTGGGATTATGAAACACCATGTAAAAAACAAATCAGTTTATCCTGAGCAAATGCATAAGCAGATAGTATTTTGATCGTTACAATGGACAAAGTTTTGCCCCATATTGCTTAGCACCTTTTAAGACAGTCTCATATATATATATATATATATATATATATATATATATATATATATATATATATATATATATATACATATATATATATATATATATATATATATATATATATACATATACATATATATATATATATATATATATATATATAGGATAATTATGTGAGACTTACCTTGGTACAGTTGACACATAATTGTTGTTTTACCGAGTCCGAGGCCTCGGATATTTGTAGTCCAGTGAGATATAGCACTCCCGCCCGATCAATCTTTAACTAACCTACCAAAATTATGCCTATTTCCTTTTTTAACAAAATTTTCAGCAAATTTGCCAGAGGCGATTAGCCTGTATCAGGATGTCTACATCACGTCATATTCCAATGTCGTCGCCCATCCAAGTACTGGCGGGGCTCAAGCGTTGCTTAACTTTGGTGATCGGATGAGAACCAGTGTTTCCTATGTGATATTAGCTGTTATAAAAATTTTGCTCAAATCTCCTTCGGAAACCGAAGCCCAGAAACCTCCAACATAATGGGAAGGGAGGGTGGGACTGGACTACAAATATCCGAGGCCTCGGACTCGGTAAAACAACAATTATGTGTCAACTGTACCAAGGTAAGTCTCACATAATTATCCTATTTTACCTCGTCCTCAACCTCTTGGCTATTTATAGCCCAGTGAGATGTTTACGTAGACATAATTTCGGCTTAGTATTAACCGTAGCTATTTCTTATAGCCTTACTACTCATAACTTGCTTAACAAAATTTAAGCCATGCTTTTGTTTTTCTCTATCCGTTTGTTGTAATGTTTTGCAAATGATAGAGATGTTTACCATCCTGCATTTTTTAGAATGGTTTTACTAGGAATGCCTAAATTTCCTGGCATTTGATGCTACTGCACCCCTAGTAGAGTGTGCTGAATAGTTCTTCATATCTATAGCTGTTGCTAACAGTATCCTAAGGGTCAATCTTGTTAACCTGTCTCTTGTAATTAGACCGAAGGGTTTAATGTAACTTCACAATAATTTATTGTTCTTTCTTACATGCTTAGTGTTTAGAAAATATGTCTTAATAGTTCTAACCACACAAAGCTTCTTATCTTCCGAAAAAGCTTTTAGCGTGATAGAAAACAGAGGGTACACTGTCCTATTCGATTTCAATAACTTATCTAAGTCAAAAAATCACTTCTTCTTTTGACAATTCATCTTATCTAAATTTAAAGCTAGTATAGTCTGGCCTCTATGCCCTGTAATAATCAGGATAAGTACGGCACCTTTAAACCCCAAATCTCTGATGGAAAAGTGTGTATTTAGGCTTTGGTAGATTTCTGTAATAACTGACTTTAGAAACCAATGAATCAAGTAATGCTTCCCCTCTGTTTGACCATCTATCCTAGGAAGAACCACTGATAAAGCACAGTGTGCTGTATTAATGGCGCCAAACCCTAGCCCTTCATCCTCCAGTGTGCAAAGGAAACGAAGAACCTGTGCAAGAGAGGGGTTTAAACAATCAATTTTAGACAAAGTACAAAATAATTGCAACTTCTTAACATAATGAGCATAAAGCTTAACCATCCCAGGACTCCAGGCTGAAGAGCCCAGTCTTGTAGGGTCATTTTGTCTATCCCAACGGGTTGCAGATGCTTCCCCAGAAAAAGAAATGCCACCAAGGGGGTCGAAATGACATCTCCCTTTGATGCCAAAAGTATGTTGTGACACAGGTTGTTTGGAGCTCGTTGAAAATGTCACCAACTCTCTTGACCAATTCCTGGTTGCTGCGAGCCAGGGCTGGGTCTCCCAGAGCGGGGCTAGCAGGATTGCTTTCGTCCCATCATGATGCATTTTCCTGGCCACTCTTCCGACCATGCTGAATGGTGGAAATGCATAAAAGAACAAATGTTTCCATTTGAAAATAAACGCATAAACTTTCCATGAATTTGGCTCTGGTTGCCATGAAACATATCTAAATAATTTAAAGTTATTTCTAGATGCCAACAGGTCAATGTCCGGTGTGCCCCAATTAAAACACAGTTGTAATAAATAGCTTTTAATTCTAAGACATTAATATACTCGTCTGCTTTTTTAGGTAGCCAGCTACCTCCTGTACTAATTCTTTTATTAATAATTTTGTACACGAAGACTCTGAATTTTGCTACTTTATCAACCATAAGTGTAACTTGCATATTAATCGTATTAATATGGAACTTAGAAACACAATTCCTTGTCTTGGTGACAAACTTGTCTAAATTTAAAGTGACACCTGATTTGAGCAATTCTACTTTCAGGGCCTGAATGGCCAAAGTACAATGTTCTTCCCTTTCTGCTATAATGAAGGAATCATCTAAATAAGGGAAATTAACAACTTGGTTACTAAGCTTGGAATAAATTGGTTTAAACAATTTCATAAATATAGGTGGACAGACTGATAATCCATTTGGCATACATGTGTATTCATATAACAAATTCCTCCAGACCATCTTTAATATTTTCTGAATGTTTTCCTACCGAAACAGAATAATAAGCATTCTTTAAATCAATGCTACCCATCCAAGCTTTGTGTGTTACAAAATCCAGAGCATTTTTAAACGAACACATTTTGAAATGCGTATAGGTTACTAATTTATTCAAAACCGCAAGGTCTAGAATTACACAATGTGAAACATTGGGCCTAAGAAATATGTAGGAAACAACTTGTCCTTCTGGACAAGCCTTGGTGCTAAAAGCATTGTTTTCCCGCACATGCGGATATGTGTGAGACATTCTCGTCAGTAATGTCTGCATCTGCGCAACCGGTGAAGTGTTTACATTGCTTCCCTGCTGTTGCGTTAACAGCGCATGCCTCACCGTGTGCTGTGCGACTGAAATATGCCTATTTTTAGAAGCATTTTCTACCCCGACCGGCAGTCCTAGGTTTACGTGTGGCAAATCAACACGTACGCCATGGGAAGGCCTCGCAGCGTTCACAGCGTAAATCACTGAATGCTCAGAAATACCACTGCCTGACAAGTTATCCATCCATTTTCTCAGAGACTTAATCTCACCCTGAATAATCTTCAAGTCCTGAATATCTCCTTTCTGTAAGAACTCTTCTTGGATCTTAGTGCCTTCTTTACCTACATCAGTCGTATTTATTAAACCTTAAGTCTTAACTGGGAATCGAACCTTAGATATCCAAGATTGAAAAAGGCACCTTACCAATGCTCTATGAAGGCACTGAACATTCTCGTACCTCTTAACGTCGCATAGCCTTAATTGAACGATATCAATGGCGTCCATCTCAGGTTTAGTACGTCATGGGAAACGAACCCAAGAGTTCAACAGTGTTAACTCACATCAAAGACTAGCAATGTGATACGTGTAACCGTCTTTTACTCTCTTCGATACCTTACTTTTGGTCGACGGTATTTCCCCTTCAGACAACTCAGTGTCAGACGACTTAGACAAATTTGACTTACATTTTCGGCGCTTTTCCCCCCCCCCTTCTTTCCGGCACACACCTAGCAACTGAGAGCTGTGAGCGCATGGAGACTTCATCAGAGTGTTTTCTGATAAGCCATAAGCCAGGTCATATTTTGACCCAGTCTTGCTTGCCATGACCAGCTGTTGTTGAACTTCCCTGAAGCATCTAGTCGGCCTCGCTCTGCCGCCTCTGAGGGTCTGGCCAGAGTGTTGCATCATCTTGTTGACGCGTTGATTGCCCTCATGGTGACCAGCCGACTCTGACTCATTTGTATGACCGGTCTGCACTGGGTCTGCCTGGCCGTAAAAGTCATTTGTTTGACTTGGTTGGGATTCGAACTTCCGACCATCTGCACAGGAAACCGATTCTGCCGATTCCCCTACCGCGTCCGATCCTATCTTGCAAATATACACCATATATTTAGCCAAGGCCACGTTGCACACGAGTAAAATCACTCTGCAACATATTTTTATTGAGACTCTGGTCTCGACAGACTATTTTGACCTATCCAATATACCCTCCATTAAATTAAATGAAACCGGGTATATTGGTGCACAGTGTACGTAGCCTCTGTGCATACCTGTATCAGGGTGCCTATCCCCATTTTTCGGTCGCTGACCCGAGACAAGACTTATTTCTTCTAATTTTGAATAACCTATCTAAGGCCAAATCTATATGCGAATGCCCTCGAGGACTGGCACTAGCGAGGCGCACACCTCTGATGTTGTACAACGGGCCACTCGGGCCTCTGTGGGTTAGGCATAATCGGGCAAACATGTAATCCCTCCGACAACACCACTGGTGGGTCCCACTCCACTGGTGGCCACCAACACAATTTAGAATAACTTCCAGAGCTTGCCAAATGCAGCTCTCCATAACTAAACCTTTAAAGAAGGTTGCCAACTATGTTGGTCTTTTAGTAATATTCAATAATCCAATATCCTTTGGTAATGTAGGAAGTGTAGGTTGTTCTAGAAGACCGGAGCTCACCGTTCGCTCGTCTGTTCACGGCGAGTTGGGAACGCAAATTGTTCGGGCGGGAGTGCTATATCTCAGTGGGCTATAAATAGCCAAGATGTTGAGGACGAGGTAAAATATATATATATAATTAAGATGTGAATCTTTTATATAGCATTGCGTTTACATAAAACTAATCAGCATGTCTTATACCATCTGCATTTAGATCTAGCCAAATCTAGTGATAGAACTACTTACCAGTGACTAGCAGTCAGTTTTACTTATTGTATTCTTGTTTTTATTCATATCTTATGGTTAATAACATGCATAGGGATAGGACATGGGTAGGGTTCATCAGATATTGGTTACATATTTCTTTTAAACAAGTTTCTGTTGACACATTTAACATTTTTAAATTTAGAAAAAGAATTAAAAATGCTGATGTGAACATGAGCCTAAGACTAAGTAAAGTGACTAATTGTTTTGTGGTGAATTGGATTTTCTTAGCTCAAAATGCTTAATTATGAATAGTTGTGTCTTAAATATGCTCATTATATCAGATTATTATGTTGAATGAGTTAATCCATGTTATTGTTCTTTATTTCTATTAATTTTGTACCAGATTGAAGTTTTGCACTGCGCGTATCGGCAAACTCAATGGCCGTTCACATTGGTCGTAATGCGCATCTGTTTTCCTCTCGACGCCGTTTTCAGTGCATCCGCAGTCGGAATTACGAACCCGTCTATTCTGAAAGGTATACCCACCACCCCCCTTAAAACAAAACCCACCACATTGTTTGTCAAAACTAAGAAGTCATATTGGGAGGAACTGAGCAAATGGACTGATGAAGTACAGACTTGGAATCAGCGTGCTCCATGATGATCATTAACTTTAGAGCCGCGTGCGGGCCTCGTGTGTGAGATTGGGAGTTTGGTTCCCGGTCGAGTCAAACCAATGACTTATCAAATTTACACTTGTCGCTTCTTAGCCTGGGGCTGTGCATTAATAGGATATGACATGGTCTGGTTTGATCAGTGTCAGGATAATGTGGCTGAGTGGGATATCAGGTCATGGTGCCAACGGCCTGATTTCCCAGTGGGGCAGCACTATAAAGTTGCCATGAGTGCTAATTTCACAAGTCACTACCCGTTCTGATATCACCATAGATTTTGTCAGGACGTAAAACTCCAAGAACCAACAAACCAACTTAGGACCGTACAAGTTACACTATAATTAGGTACCGGCAGAGCCCATTAAAAGTCTAGGAATTGTGCTTTTTTCATCAATATTACATGCTTGTAACTATTTCTGTATATATATGATTTAGATGAAATTACAGAACCTAGAACATCAAGATATGTTCTATCTGATGGTGTTGTTGGATGGAATATATAATAAGTTTGTATTTAAGTAAACTCCATTTGTATGATGAGTGTATTTAGTGAATATTCCTTCATTACTGATGTAAATGAAAACAGGCTATATTTAATGGGCTCGCGCTTCCTTGCACTACCTCGTAGAAAGTTGTGGATGGTACCAGAAGAAGCGCAGCTTTCTAACCATAGGCAGCTTTCTAACCATATGTAAAATATTCCAATAAAACGCATTGGTGGGGAATGTTAACTGGTCTATAAAGGATTACAAATGGTCCATAAAGGTAAATGGTGTATACGGCCAGGTGCATGAATGTATTTATGTAGTTGCTGGTGACTCTTTACTTGTGGTTCATAGTCATTGTGTATTAAATAGATAGTGTGAGAGGGACACTATTGTTAGTGTGGAAGGGGCTCAAGAGCTATACTCACTACCCCCTCCCGCCAGTCACAGATCACCACACACACACACACAGCAAGGCAGGTGCAGGCCAAGAGCCCCATGGCATGGTGGTGGTGGGTAGATCACAGTAGCCATGGTGACACAAGAATGCTTACTGTTCATTGGTGGACCTAGAAATGCTTGTTGTTCATTGGAGAGCATGGTCAGGTGGTATGCCATATCAGATCCATGTACCACTATATAATAATAAACCTGAGGATGCAAGCTCTCACTCTTCTTTCACTCTTCTTTCACTCTTTATACTCTTCCTTTCTCTCCTTGCCTGTATTGATTTCCTATTAGCCGGTGTTGCGGTTTCCCAGGGACACCAGTTTGCCAGGGACACATCGCTTCTGAGCATGCGTCAAAATCGAACAGCATCGTCACTAACCTTATAAATTTAATATAATGTTTTTGGTAAACATGTTTTCTATATGTGTACCAAGCGATTTGCTTCTAGGTGGTGTCGTTTTAGAGATATTTAACTTTTCCTGTATTTTCTGTATGAAGATTGCTCACGGCCATTGACAATGCCTTGAGTTGGACGGTACACGCAGTGAAAAACATTAGTTTTATTCAAAATTAATAGAAATCAAGAACCCTAACCATATCAATTTAATATAATCTTAATGGTAAAGATGTTTTCTATATGTGTACAAAGCGATTTGTTTCTAGGTGGTGTAATTCTAGAGATATTTGATTTTTTCTGTATGAAGATTTGCTCACGGCCGTTGACAATGGATTTGAATGGAAGTGTCCCTGGCAAACTGGTGTCCCTCGGAATCCGCAACACCGGGCTACAGAACTACAGCTGCCAGATGACGACTTTACACATACATGGTTTGCCTTAGGTCAAAAAGGTCAATGAGGTCAAATTCTGCAATTTAAATAGTTTTGAAAGTTTAAAGCCCATCTACTGAATTAAAAAATATTTTAAACCTAATAAGATTTGGTATGTATAGATAGACAATTTGATTCCCTTTCCAATAATACCAATCTTAGTATAGTGCTAGTTAGTGCAAGGAGCCACATACAGAATATTGACACCAACCTGTTTGGGTCTTTGCTGACCACACTAGTTTCACAATGGTGACACCCATGTAGAAACATGTACATGACATTGATGTGTATTGAGATATATCAGAAAATATATAATCTAATATTGGGTCAAATTTGGGGAAGATCCAACCATTGTTCTAGTCACAGTGAATATTTAAAGATTTATTTAAATCAATTTCTTTGGTTTCAGACACTTTTAATAGGTATTTGCCTTCAAAATTCAGCTTTTGATATTATTAGCTAAATTATTGTCATAGCTAATATCCAGTAGTTCCATATGATATGTCTCACAACTTGAAGAAGATCCACTTATGGGATGAGCTACAGTGAGTGTTCAAAACTTGATGAACAAATCTTTATTTTTTATTTTGTATATCTTTCTTTTGTAAGTGCAATCAAAATGCACTTTTTGTATTTCTAGACAGAATATTAATATGATAATGTGTATTACCTACAGATGATGGGCACTGTCAATTTATAGGAAGTTTAAGCAATTGGTTAAGCTACAATGAACATTTAAAGATTCATTAAATTGATATATTTGGTTTTCTGACAATTTGTCTTTATATGTTCAATCAAAGTTCAATATTTTCCATACTTTTGGATATAATATTGATATCAATAATATCTATTAGTCTCAGTGAATGGTTATTGTAATACTGTGCCAAATATGAGGAAGATTCAAAAGATTGTTTTGCTGCAATGAGCTTTCAAAGATTGAAATGTTGAAAGAAATTCACTTACAGATGCTGTTTACATGCAAACAATTACACTTTTTGACATTTTAGGATGCAAATATCTTTTGATTCTCTGAATATAGAGCTCTGAAAGAAAATAGGGTGCTACACTGTTATGAATAGGTGAACTATTTAGCATTTATTCAGTCTTGTTGCAGTTTTCCAAGAAAATACCATGTTTTGAAAATGGCTATTTGGCCAAATCAGAATGATTTTTATGTTATGAATTGCACTTTTTGACATTGTCTTATTAAACATCTGCTTTACTAATTGATTTAGCAATTGACAATTTAGATTCCTTTATATATGTAGAATGGAAATTGCTTCGCCCCTCACATCCTTCCACTTTATATTATATTTGGTCAAAGTTCCACCTTTAATTCAAAATTAATACATTTTTATATATTTAATCTTAACAAATTATCATCTCCATAACAATCCTATATATAGCCTAACTGATTTTGGATTTGGGTTTCTAATTTCAACGTCTAGAGGAAGGAATACAAATATTGGATCATAGGCATATTTTTAAATTTTGCTGCCGGTAGCTACTATAAAAGTATAATATAATGAACATGACTTTAGTACACTGACAAGCCGCTTCTCTGAACAACCAAAAGGGTATAAAACTGACAAAACAGTACACAACAAATAAATTCGCTTTTTGCTGAATATAGTTTTCTAGGTGGTTGGTTATTGGAGTTTTACGTTCTGGCGACATCTAAGGTCATATCAGGACAGGTACTGACTTGTGACAGTGCGCACTCGTGGTGACTTTGTAATGCTGCCACTGGGAGATCAGGCCGCCGGTACCATGACCCAATATCCCACTAAGTCACATTATCCTGATAGTGATGCTGAGCTAACCAGCCCTTGTCCTATCCTATTAATATCGAGCGCGAGGCTAGGAAGCGACCAGTACCAATTTGTAAGTCATTGGTTTGACTCGACCGGGAATCAAACTCCCGACCTTCCACATGGGAAGCCCGCGCTCGACCGATTCGACCGCCGCATCCAGTAGCAGTTTTCTATAATATAGCCCGGCAGCGCTGGAATCCAGTCACCAACTTGGAGATGACTGCAGAGAGAACCGAGGCAGACTGGGCGCGGGCACCGGTATGTAGGCCGTCCATTAGAGCGTATTCAACCTACCAACAATAGCAGTCGTCCCCCTGGCGGTTCCCGTGAGAATCACGCTGACGTCACTTCCGGTATGGCCTGGGGTGGACATCACTTCAACGCCATCGTCAATTTTAAATGGGCTCTGTCAGCAAAAGAACCAGCAGCTCAAGTCTTACATGCATGAACAAAATTTGTTTTTAATCCAACCTATAATCTGCAAAACTGCTTAATTTAAAGCTGCATAGTTTGAGAAAAGCATCACATTTTTCTAAACCTAACACTTATGATTTGATCTAACATATGTCTCTGCCAAAGACACGTTTTCTGCAATCTTGTTATCTGTACAAGATAGTAATAACATCAGCTACAGAGAGGAGGAACTAGTTAAATTAAGGCAAAACAGCATAGTCGTTAACAATAACACTTATGCTTTTTTCTTCTTTTATTGAAGATTTACACTGCCTATCATGGATAAGTCTGAATAGCATGCTTGTCAAAACGTCCATAAGCTTCAGCAGTAATAGGTTCTATTAAATTGACTTAATATACCCTTCTATGTAGCAATGGTCTTGTTTTCACCATTAGATAGTTGGTTGATAGAAAGCCAGAGTGTACACTGTTACCGACCCAAGGGATTTTTAAACTTCCCACACCACATAGACATGGTATGAGAGCAACTGGCCTTTGATGATGCTGTAAGTTATACACAGTAGTGGAAATTGGCAGAGGTGATGGCATGGGGAATCGAACCTTCAGATTAGGAGTGTAACCTAGAAAAATAGTCATATACTCTAACCACTCCACCAAAGAGAACACCAGATACCCTAATTGCTCCACCACAGAGTGTTAAATATATTGCTAACGTTCTATTGTTTTTAATTTACAAGCAGTGGAGAGGAGCACAGACATACACAAGCAGAGAGAGGTGAGATTCATTGAGTTTTAACAGTTTTGTGTTACCGTGTCAAGTGGCTATTCCGAGTGTGTCACTTGGAATCAGTGAGTGTTCAAACCATGTCTTAATTAACTCATGCTAGTGTGGTCAATATACACACCACACACTCATAATTGAGTTCCGTGTGACGGAAGACCAACACGGTCATTGGGATGTGTTTGAGTTAGCTGTATCTTAACAATGCAGGGACAGATTTCTGTTATTCATATGGTCACAGAACAAACTTGTCAGTCCCATATATGTACTCTATGGCTCACACCTGGTGAAAATCGTGACTAAGGAAGACCTTGCCGTTGTAAATGTCATGTGAGACAATGAAGATGGCGTCTGGGAACAGGTTCAGGTTGCCCACGTGATCAAGATGTCCATGCGTCCCAACAACATGGCTCACTTCTTGAACAGTGAGCCCATTCCTTGCCAGACCTGCAATTGAAGCGCCATTATCCATTGTCATTGCTTGCTAGAATATGCGTTTTGTAATTGGTATAAGCTGTATTAAAGTTGCATGGTCCGATGGCACTTGAATTTTTGTCTTATTTTTGAGATAAATATATCAAATTGATCATTACAAGCTACTAATCACTAGTCCGGAGTGATTTTGATTAAAGATGATTAGCTTTGAAGTAATATGAGCTGAAAGAACCAAAAATAATTTCGACAAGCTTGTCAAAAGTCCTGTGGCTATGACCCAGATGGTCATCTCGCGGTGACCACGTGATGTGAGATGACCCGGAACCTTACAGGACTGTAGGTAGATATTCCTGGATGGGTGAGGACCATTCTGGGAATGGATGAGTGCCATAGGCCCATGGCACTAGGGTTTTTAACAAAATATAATGTGTGTCTTGGCTGCTTGTGTCTGTCTATGTATGTCTGTATGTATATGTGTGTGTGTATGTCTGTGTGTGTCTATCTGTGTGTTTCTCTGTATGTGTGGGTATGTATGTGTGTATGTATGTGGGTGTATGTATGTGTATGTGTGTATGTATGTACCTTCCTACTTATTTTTTTCCTTATACTTTTCATATTCATGTTCAGATTTGATGAAAGAAATAAGGGAAATAAAATAAAACTGTGTGCAACTTTGATCTTTTTAGTTATGAACTGTTTTTGTACCAAAAAACCCCATTTGTAACATGACATATGTGACATGGTTGAATCCTTATTAACATCTTGTATTGCATTGATATATCAAACAAAACAGTTCCCAAATCAAAGAGGAAGTATTTATTAACATGTATGCATGCTTAAATTTAAAAAAATTAAAATTTAATGTCTTCAGAAATAACATTACAAATTTCCATCACACGTGTAACCGTGGTGTCTGGATGCCACACAAATATTGTACACTAATTATTCAGTGAATAAGCATGGCTGGGAATTACTTTTTTTTATCAATATAAGCACTAGATATTTCTGTATATTATGCCATGATTAATATGCTTCTAAGTATGATATTATTTAATTCTGATTAGATATTTATTAAGCAGACTGTGTGGTGTCCTAAACATGTGTTATACGTGTGACATACATGTTATACTGCCATAAGACATATCTTATTCATGGACTACACCTTTATTTTTTATCTCATCAATTTATATTTTACATAGATGTAAAGGGGAGATTTCCAGCTTTCATTTGCAACCATAAAATGTAAAAAATTCAAATATTAAATTTTAACTCTCCATGTGACACTTCTGGCCAGTTTTCAGGAGAGTGACCCATGTCTGTATGTATGTTTGTGTGTGTGTCTGTCTCTGTGTCTCTGTAAAGTCAGGTCAGGAAACACACAGACACATCCACCTCATATCCCCTTCCCCTCTATGGCCCTGCACAGTAGGCCACTTGGTTGGGGGGAGGCTAATGAGGTCATGAGATTGGCCTAATTGGTTAATGGCCTTCCTGCATAATTGTGTTTCAAACTGAGTGTTCAAAGGGGTGAGGTTATAAACTCACTGGCTATTCTGTATATACTGTCCCAAATCATTAGCTAATACACCAGTGCCTAAGTTGGATATATAGGATCAAATGTAAGTAGTTGTTTTAATTTTGACAAAATTATATTTCATCGGACCATGCAACTTTAAGCTTTGATAGACTTAAGCAAATTTATTAAAGTTGCACAGTCCGATGGTTTAGATTGTTTGCCATTTTCTGTGATCAATATGTCAGATTGGTCATTATAATCTACGTGACTTTAGTTTGCAGTGACTTTTAATTTAAATGGCTAACTTGTGATGTATTTGAAGTGCAAACATGTCAAAATAGTTTTGGCAAGCGCGCCGAAACTCTAGGTTTCTGCAGTAGCAAGTTCTATTAAATTGACTCAGTATTCCCTTTTATGCAGAAGTAAATGTTTCATAGGTGCATCAGCGTCTAAGTTGGATATGTAGATTAAAATCTAGATAATTGTTTTGGTTTTGAAATTGTTATGCCTCAGCAGACTATGCAGCTTTAATTTTGAAGTTTGAATGGGAGAACATGGAAGCTACAAATCTAAACAAGGTGACGATTAAAGTTGCATAGTCCGATGGTTTTGAGTTTCTGTTATTTTCTTAGATAACTAATTTAGGTTGATCTTTATAATCTACCTCAACTTAGCAGATATTTGAAGTGTTCTACACCATACAACATTACATAGATATATATGTATGCTGATATATACCAAAACTCAATCAAAATGTAGATTATATTTTCGTATTCTACTGCGTGTGGCTAGCTCCCCCCCCCCCCCCCCCCCCCCAACCTATAGAGTCGATGTGGGATCTGGCGAGTCAGGGGGCGGGTCAGTTGACTGTTGACGCCGCGGAGAGCAGATTGGTTCAATAAACCAAGTTGAAGCGTACTGACATTGAATCTTGGTGTTCTTCCGTGTGTGCGTGGCAGTGAGGGAGTCGGAGGGCCGTGGGCCATTACATATATATATAGTATAGTTATACAAATCTTACCTGGGTACAGATGATGGATAACTGGTGTTTTCCTGAGGTACTAGCCTCGGATAGTTGTGGGTCAGGGAGAAGGAAGCACATCCAGGTCCAGTACATACTTTATAGGATACAAACTTATCTTAGTCTTGTATGGATACTGTTGTGTTTTGGCTTTGGCAAAATGTGATAGTCGTGGCTGGGTAGGGTAGGCGGGCCCTGACCCACAACTATCTGAGGCTAGTATCTCGGGAAAACAACAGTTATCCATCATCTGTACACAGGTAAGATTTGTATAACTATACTATTTTACCTCGGTACTACGGCTCTGGCTACTCATAGTCCAGGGAGAATTTTACATAATCTCATTTTTTATACTTAATGTTGTAATCATACTATTGTTTTTAGTGCAAAATATTAATTTAGTTTCTCACCCATCTTCAGTTGGTGAGTAGGCGAGTCGTCAGGCTGCCTGGCTTTTCTAGTTGTTTGTTGTAATGTTTTGCAAATGATCTAGCCGTCTTCCACCCCGCATGTGCAAGGATTCTCTTAACTGAGATTCCTGTCTTGCCTTAGAGAACATGGCTCCAGGCATTGAGTGGTATGCATAGCGTCCAGTATTGACGCCTGCCTGTTTAACCACCTTGATGGTCCATCTTGCGAGTGTCTCACGAGATCGCTTTTTGCGTTTGATAAAGCTGATTAGTAGCTGTCTGGAATTCCTTATTTTGCGTGACTTTGATATATACGCCCTAATGGCTGAAACTACACATATCCGTTTATCTTCCAGCAAACTATTTATATGTACTGTGGACAGTGGGTCCCCTGTGTGATTCGACTTTAGTAATGTCTCTATAAACTGAATGTTGCCTCATCCTTATCTATCTCTAGTTCATCAAGTGAGACTGCCACAATCGTTTGTCATATGTGTCCCGTCACTAGCAGTAATATCACTGTTAACTTAAATCATAGTTCCTTCATTGATAAATGTCTATTACTAGGCCATGACTTGAATAACTTAAATACTATAGACACATCTCAAAACCTATTATATTTGGGTGGGTTTCTTTCATACACCGATCTAATGAACCAATGTACTACCTGATGCTTTCCAATCGTTTGTCCATCTATCCTTGGTAGAATAATTGAAAGTGCACATCTTGCTGCATTAATTGCACCAATTCCTAACCCTTCATCTTCTAATATTCTTAGAAATCTTACTATCTGGGCTATTGTAGGTTTTAAAGGTTTGACTCCTTTAAGCAGACAATGAAGTTCCCATTTATTTAAATAACTTGTGTATAACTTCACCGTTCCTTTCCTCAATGCGTGTGAAATGAGTCTTTCTTGTGTAATTTTGTCTAAACCATATTGTTCTAAATGTTTTTTTAGAAAAGGAATGCCAAAAGGGGTGTTGTTGAGACGTCTGCGTGGACTGTTAGTGGTCGCTGATGTTGTTCGTTGTTCCTTTCTCATGGGAACCTGAGCACGTCTTTTGTTGCTAATGTTATTGCCACTAGCCATGGTTGTGTGTCCCATGCTGGTACTATCAGTACTGCATGTGAGTGATCCATCTTGATCTTCCTGGCCACTCTGCTGATAATGCTGAATGGTGGGAATATGTAATAGAATTTATTATTCCAAATTAGTGAAAATGCATCTACTTGCCAGGCTTCTGGTTCTGGATTCCAAGACACATATTTAGGTCACTTTCTGTTATTGCGTGATGCGAATAAGTCAATTTCCGGTTTGCCCCTTTATAACAAATGTGGTCGAAAATACGCTGATTTAGCGACAATTCTAAATGGTCATGAAAATGTTGGCTCTTCTTGTCAGCCAAAGTATTCTGACTGCCTGGAATGTGTGCTACTGTTAGGCATATCTCATGTTCCTCTGCCCAGTCCCAAATAAGTTTGGCCATATAGTTGAATGGTTTGGAACGAGTCCCTCCCATATTACATAGTTGTCGTGTTATCTGTTAAAACCCTTAGATGATTTCTAGGTAAGTGAACTAGACTATGTAATCCTAGATAAATAGCTCTAAGTTCTAGTACATTTATGTGATCAGAGATTTCATCTTCCATCCATCGACCACCTGTTCCCTGTTGGTCTCTGTGAGCCCCCCATCCTTCTAGTGAAGTGTCTGTAGTGACTGTAGTGTTGGGCTCTCCCATTCTAATTGGGTTGGGCGAATTGTTAATTTGTGACAACCACCACATAATATCTTTTTGACCTTCGGGCGAAATCATCATGGGCCATTCAAATTTACATTTTGTGCGAGCCAACACCAAGTTCTTATCTATTTCTAGCGATTTGATATAAGCCTTATCATAAATAATAGCGGGTGCATATGCTATCATGATTCCAATCAGTATTGCGACTTGTCGTATCCTTGGTTTGTTCAATTGTAATAATTGGTTTGCTGTTGTTGTAAATTCATCAACTTTTTGTTCTGTTAATGAAATGGTCATTTCTGTGGTGTCAATAAAGAATACCAGAAACTTTAACTTCTTTGTTGGTATTAATACTGATTTAGTTTCATGTATGTAGAAACCTCAGTTTTTTAATGTCTCACATAATTTGTCTACTGCTGTCTGGCATTGTTGTTGTGTTTGTGCCACAATAAATGAGTCATCTATATAAGGAAACATAATATGTCCATCCCTAGCCATCTGTGAAAATATTGGTTCAAGTAACCTTGTGAAAATGCGTGGACAGCAAGCTAGTCCATTAGGCATACACGTGAACTCATGCAGTTCATCATTCCAGCTAAACCTGAGATCCACACTGGTTAGCCTTGTGTTACTAAGTCTCTAGCTGTGTCTAGTGAAAACATCTTAAAATGTTTGTATTCTACAAATTTGTTGAATAATGTTAGATCTAAAATTAGTCTTACATCCCCATTTGGTTTGGGTCTCAAGAAAATATTAGATATGAATTCCCCAGCTAGGTGTCGTGCTGGTTCTCTGATGCCTTTTTCACAGAATTTAATTCCCTGTTTATCTAAAGCCTCGCGTTCTGAACCGTGAAATCGGTAAGGGAAAGGTATGCTATTTTGAAAAGGTTCCTCTATCAAGGGTATTCTTACACCTTCCACTAGTCTAAGGATAGCTAAATTCTCCGTAATGTTATTCCATTCGGGTAGGCAATTATTGAGGTTACCAGCATGAAAAAAGCCTACTGGTGTTTGCATAGCCACCTCTATTTGTTCCCTGGGCGGGGGAACAGCTTCTGTGGGTTGAACTCCCTCTTGAAGGGTCTGTTCCCATCGTTCCAGCCAGAAGACGGCCTTTGGGCCCTTCCCCTGGCCTAGAAGTTGAAACTCGTTCCGAACCGGCCTCCTCGTTGTCCGGTTCGCCGGTTTAAAAAATCCTGCCTCATCTTCTTGAAGTGGGTAGAATTTGTGTCTGCGCATTTCTTTTTGTCCATTACCATATGTTTTCCACACTTGGAACCGATCTCCACTTGTTTGAACAAGTGTTGGAGTTGTCCACCGAACATCTTAGTTTTGTCCAGCGGCTTTCCCTTAATTGGCTTGGGGGCAAGGAATATGGTAAATTCCTTCCTATCATTGTCGATGACCTTCTTTGATATGGCCACCTCCTTGCCTGCATCTGTGCAGACCGCCTTGAAGACGTTTTCGAAATGTCTGTAAGAAAGCAAGTTGCTTGTTGCCATTGGCAGCGCAATTCCTGCATTCATCTCACACAGCGATGAGAATTTATTCTCAGCCATCATCCTGTTGGCTATCGGTGCAATGGCCGTGAGTGCCGAAAGTACCCCTTTGTGTACTGTATGTAGGACCGCTTCGATTGTTTGTTTGTTGTTTTTTTACGTCCTAGCAACATCTAAGGTCATATCAGGATGGGTACCGACTTGTGACAGTACGCACTCATGGCGATTTTATAGTGCTGCCCCACTGGGAAATCAGGCCGCCGGCACCATGACCCAAAATCCCACTCAGTCTCATTATCCTGACACCGAGCTAACAAGCCCTTGGCCTATCCTAATTATGCCGAGCACCAGGTTAAGAAGTGACAAGTATCAATTTTTTAAGTCATTGGATTGACTCGACTGGAAACCGAACTCGCGAACTCCCGATCTTCCGCACGCGAGGCCTGTGCTCTACCGATTCGGACACTGTGCCCGGTGGGACCGCTTCGAACTTCTTGCGATCCTCACTCAGCCTGACATCCGAGTCAATCTCTTTGATGGTAGACTTCGGAATTCCTTTGATTCCCGTGAATATTTTGGCCAACTTCATAATAACCTTGGCCGGCTTGAACGTGTTGAGTGCCCTTGTGTTGTTTTCCTCATAAGCGTAGTTATGTGGATTTTCTTACGGCGTAACACTTTACACTTCTTCATCTCTTTCCCACTCAGCATTGCGCATTTCCCTGCGTGCTTCATGTCAGAATCCGAACTTGTCGAGAACGAGTCCGACGAAGAGTCCGAAGAAGAGGATTTGCTTTTCTTCCTCTTCTTGGTCTTTTTCTTGCTCTTCTTCACATGCGGCTTCTTTCTGTGCGCCCTTGTGTACTCATCCCCATCCGATGAGTGTACTTTTTTCTTGCGTTTGCGTTTGACGAGGCCTGATCCTCCAAAAGATCCTCCCACTCAGATTCATCTGAATCCTGCGTGTTTGGTGTCCTACCTTTCCTGGTCGCCATCCTGGAGGGAAGCATTTCCTCCAGGTTTTTAACGCAGGCATGTGGTTAATCAACAGTTGTAGGATGACGGTAAGGAATACCGATCCAAACGAGGGGTAGGGACCAGTGTAGCGGTACCCTCCCACACTGTCTGTCCTATAAACTTCTTCCACATGTGGCTTTCTTCACCAAAAAGTTGCAGAAAATGCTATAGAACTCGGAGGTATGCCTTATCAATAATAATAATAATTGGGGAATCTCAGAGAAACCCAGGAATTAATCCTATCGATGTAACGGCTCCTGCCAAACATCTCTCCGTTCGGCAACGGGCGGCTTTTATCAACAACGAACAATGGATGCATTGTTCTGATGATCTTACATAATACAATCGTAATCAAGCTGTAAAACAGTGATAATTTATGGAAAAGTTTCAAAACTTGTTGTATGTGAATGCTAACATGAACTGAACCAACGTATCAAGTTCATATGGTACTAACCTGATTGGTTTTGCAGTTAATGTAGAAAACTGCCGGAACTACTCACAAACGTCCTCCCGTTGTGAGTTCTTTATGCTAATTGCTGGACCCGGATGTACTTCCCTCTCCCTGGACTACGAGTAGCCAGAGGCGTACTGAGGTAAAATATATAATATATAGTAGAGTTATACGAATCTTACCTGGGTACAGATGATGGATAACTGTTGTTTTCCTGAGGTACAAGCCTCGGATAGTCGTGGGCTAGGGAGAAGGAAGCACATCCGGGTCCAGCAATCTTTACCTACTTATTCAGGATGAAAATGATCGCAAACTTCTATGGATACTTCAATGTTTTCGTCTTGGCACAAACAACGTAATAGTCGTGGTAGGGTTGGGTGGGCGGGCCCTAGCCCACGACTATCTGAGGCTTGTACCTCGGGAAAACAACAGTTATCCATCATCTGTACACAGGTAAGATTCATATAACTATACTATTTTACCTCGGTACTAAGCCTCAGGCTACTCATAGCCGATGGAGACTTTTACGTAACTTCCTTTTTATCCTTAATCCATTTCAATTTAGTATTCAGTAGTATCAAACCAAATATCCTTGTTAACTTCTCACCTGTCATGTTAATTGGTGAGTGAACAAGCGTGTCGCTAGGCCGCTTAACTTCTCTAGTCGTTTGTTGTAATGTTTTGCAAATGATCTAGCTGTCTTCCATCCTGCATGTGCTAGGATTCTCTTAACTGAGATCCCTAGCTGTCGTGACTTCGAAACCATAGCTCCTCTGGTTGAATGAGAAGCGTATCGTCCAGTATCGACCCCTGACGCCTAAAGCACTTTAATGGTCCATCTTGCGCATGTGTCTCTCGAGATCGCCTTGTGTGGTTTAATAAAGCTCACCAAAAGCTGTCTTGAATTTTGTATTCCTTTTGTCTTGGATATATAAGCCCGTATGGCTGACACTACACAGAGTCGTCGGTCATCCGGGAAACCACTCACATGTACTGTAGACAGTGGGTCTCCTGTGCGGTTTAGTTTTGATAACTGTTGTAAATCAAAAATCACCTCTTTTCGGTCAATCTAGAGACAAAGCTACAATGGTCTGTCCTCTATGACCTGTAACCAGCAGTAATAGAACTGCTAACTTAAATCCTAGCTCTTTTATGCCTAAATGATTATTACTAGGCCAAGACTTAAACAACTTAAAAACTATCGATACATCCCAAAATTGATTATATTTGGGTGTTGCCGGATTCCTTTCATAAACCGACCTTAAGAACCAGTGTATCACCTGGTGTTGACCAATCGTCTATCCATCTACTCTCGGTAAGATAATAGATAATGCACATCTCGCTGCATTAATCGCACCAAAACCTAACCCTTCATCCTCTAACATCCTATGAAATCTCACTACCTGGGCTATTGTAGGCCTTAAGGGCTTAACCCTTCTTAAGTAGACAATGAAGTCCCCACTTCTTTAAATAGCTAGTATATAATTTTACTGTTCCTTTCCTCCAGGCGTGGGACACCAGTCTTTGTTGGGTAATTTTGTCCAGGCCAAATTGCTCTAAATGTTTATTAAAAAAAGGAATGCCAGAAGGGGTGTTGTTGTTTGTTTGTTTGTTTGTTGTTGTTTTACGTCCTAGCAACATCTAAGGTCATATCAGGACGAGTACCGACTTGTGACAGTGTACACTCATGGCGACTTTATAGTGCTGTCCCACTGGGAAACCAGGCCGCCGGCACCATGACCTGGTATCCCACTCAGTCACATTATCCTGACACTGAGCACACCAGTCCTTGCCCTATCCTAATAATGCGGAGCGCCTGGCTAGGAAGCGACAAGTATCAATTTTAAAGTCACTGGTTTGACTCGACCGGGACTCGAACCCACGACCCCACGATCTACCAGCACGGGAGACGGACGCTCTAACTCATTCGGCCATCCCGTCTGGTCGGGTGTTGTTGACATTTCTCCGTGAGTTGTTAGTGGTCCTTGATGTTGTAGGTTTCTGAGTGCTCTTGGGAATCTGAGACTGTCTCTTGCTCCCAATGCCACTGCCGCTAGCCATGGCTGTGTGTCCCTTTCGGGCACGATCAGAATTGCGTGTGTGCGATCCATTCTGATCTTCCTGGCCACTCTGCTGATAATGCTGAAGGGTGGGAAAATATAATAAAATTTATTATCCCAAACCAATGAGAATGCATCCACTCGCCAAGCATTCGGCTCTGGATGTCACGAAACATATTTAGAAATCTTGTAGTTGTTTCATGATGCAAACAAATCTACTTGTGGTCTTCCCCTTTTAAGACAAATTTGTTCAAAAATGTTGTCACTTAACGACTCCTCCAAATGATCATGAAAATGTTGACTTTTCTGACTGCTAAAGTGTTCTGACTACCTGGGATATGCGCTACAGTTAGCCATATGTTTTGCTCTTGAGCCCAATTCCAAATCAATTTTGCTATCCTGTTACACGGTTTGGACCTAGTCCCTCCCATGTTACGAATGTAAGCCATCGCTGTGGTGTTATCTGTCAAAACTCTGACATGAAACTTTGGTATACGCACTAAACTGCATAAACCCAGATAAACTGCTCTAAGTTCTAGAACATTAATATGGTCTGAAATTTCATCATCTAATCATCGTCCTCCAGTTGCTTGATGATCTCTATGAGCACCCCATCCGTCTAATGGCGCATCTGTGGTAACAACAGTGTTGGGCTCGCCCATTCGAATCGGATTGGGAGAAGAATTAATGTTAGCATACCACCACTTAATATCTTCTAAACCTTCTGTTGAAATAGTCATTTTCCTTTCAAAATTCCCCTTCGTATGCGCTAACGCTAAATTCTTGTCTATCTCTAGTGACTTAATGTGAGCTTTCCATATAGGATAGCTGGGGCATAGGCTATCATAATTCCAATTAATACTGCGACCTGCCTAATCTTTGCCCTAGTTAAATGCAACAATTGGTCTGCTGTTTCGATAGACTTATCTAGCTTCTGCTGCGTTAATGACACAGTCATTTTGTCTGTGTCTAACAGAAACCCCAAGCATTTGAAATGTGTTGTTGGTGTAAAAACTGACTTCTTGCCATGGATGTAAAATCCTAATTTGGTGAAAATTGCACAGAGATTATCTTCTGCCTTTTGACAATCTGCCTTTGATTGTGCAACAATGAAAGAATCGTCAATATATGAGAACATAATATGTCCTTTCCTTGCCATCAATGATGTTTGTTTGTTTGTTGTTTTACGTCCTAGCAACAGTTAAGGTCATATCAGGATGGGTACCGACTTGTGACAGTGCGCACTCATGGTGACTTTATAGTGCTGTCCCACTGGGAAACCAGGCCGCCGGCACCATGACCTGGTATCCCACTCAGTCACATTATCCTGACACTGAGCACACCAGTCCTTGTCCTATCCTAATAATGCCGAGCGCCTGGCTAGGAAGCAACAAGTATCAATTTTAAAGTCATTGGTTTGACTCGACCGGGACTCAAACCCACGACCTACCAGCATGGGAGATGGACGCTCTAACTCATTCGGCCATCCCGTCTGGTCTTGCCATCAATGAAAATATAGGCTTCAGCAGTTTAGTAAACAAGCGAGGGGCACAAGCTAAGCCACTTGGCCTACAGGTGAACTCATAGAGTTGATCATTCCAAACAAAACGCAGAAATTTCCTATCTTGTTTGTAAATTGGAAGTGTGTAGTAGGCATCTTTAATATCCACACTAGCAAGCCAGGAACCTTTTATTACTAAGTCCCTTGCCGTTTCGAGAGAAAACATTTAAAAATTTGTTCAGCCTTGTCAGATCCAGAATCATTCGGACATCCCCATTCGGCGTGGTGCACATGCTAAACTATTTGGGATACATCTGAACTCATAAAGTTGTTCATTCCAACAGAAGCAAAGAAATTTCCTATCTAATTAATAAATTGGTATTGTATAATAAGGATCTCTCAAATCTACACTAGCTAGCCAAGAGTTCTGTGTAACTAAGTCACAGGCAGTGTCTAATGAGAACATTTTAAAATGTTTATATTGAACTAATTTGTTTAACGTTAAATCTAAAATGAGCCTAATATCTCTGTTAGGTTTTGGTCTTGAGACAATATTGGAAATATATTCACCATCTTCATGAGAAACCGGTTCAATAATACCCTTATCACAAAATTCCTTTACTTGGGATGTTAACGCTAGTTTTTCATTTTTATCAAAACGATAAGGAAATGGAACTCTTAATTGTATTGGGTCTGTAATTAATGGGATTCTGACCCCTTCAACAATACTATGAATCGTTTGATTGTCTGTGATCTGTTTCCATTCCTGCACATGATTCTTAATATTGCCAGCGTGAAAGTCGCTTACTCTGGTTTTTGTTGCAGCTTCTATTTGTTCCCTGGGTGGGGGAACGGCTTCTCCTGGGGCAGGTCTCGTTTGAACGGCCTGTTCCCGTCGTTCCACCCGAACAACTGCCTCTGGGCTCTGCCTTGGTAGCCGTATTTGGCATTGTTTTTGAACCGCCCTCGTTGTCTGGTGTGGCGCGTTCGAAAATCCTGTTTGGATTTCCTGAACCGACTGGGGTTGTTGTCAGTGGATTTCTTCGCATCCATGTGTTTGCTGCATTTTGATCCGGTCTCTACCTGCTTAAACAGGTATTCTAGCTGGCCCCTAAACATTTTTGTTTGGTCAAGGGGCTTACCCTTCACGGGTTTTGGAGCGAGGAAGAGTGTATACTCTTTCCCGTCGTTGTCTACTACCTTTTTATACCTGGCTACCTCCTTGCCAGCATCTGTACAGACTGCTTTGAAGACGTTTTCAAAACGCCTTTACGACAAGAAGTTGCTTATCACCGTCAGCAGAGCGATTCCAGAATCCATATCTCCACAGAGTGTGGAGAACTTGTTTCTGTCATCATATGGTTAGCGATAGGTGTCACCGCCGCCAGAGCCGCCAACACTCCTTTGTGGACTGTGTGCAGACACGCCTCGAACTTCTTACGATCTTCGTTCAGTTTTATGTCTGAGTCCATCTCTTTATCTGCTGACTCGGGATTCCTTTGATCCCTGTGTACTGTTCTGCGAGCTTCGTAATAACCTCCGCTGGCTTGAAGGTGTGGAAGTGTCCCCGAATGGTCTTCTTCATCATGTGTTAATCTTCTTCCTTTTCTCAACCTTGATCTTTTTAACGATCTTGTCACTCAGCTTGGCATACTTGTTGCCCGGTGTTTCTGTATCCGACTCTGAGTCGGTAGAAGTAGAGTCTGAAGAAGAGTCTGACGAAGACGACTTACTCTTCTTTTTCTTTGAGTTACTCTTTTTCTTTGACTTTTTGACCACCGACTTCGCTCGAGCTTTATAAAACTCATCCCCTTCAGAGCAATCGGCCTTCTTCTTGTGTTTCCTTTTGCGAGAAGGAAACACAACCTCCTCAGAGTCAGTAGTCGACCGAGGTTGATCCGAAATATCTTCCCAGTCGGAGTCTTCCGACACTACCTGTTTCTGGCGCTTTGGCAATTTCTCATCCAGTCTCTGCTGAACTAACCGGGTAACTTTGTCGTCTAAGCTAGACGGGCCCGGTTCCGGTGACTGCTCGCGTGAGTGAGTTGACCCCATTCCAGGTGTCGCGTCCCCTTCGCTAAGCGCATGCGATGTGTCTGTCTTACTCCGCTTCGCTGCCATCTCAAACCATCTGTAAAAAAACAAATAAATGTTTTGTCAGTATCACAGCGAGGAAATATGTGTACAGGTAACAGGTAACACATAGGTATTAAATCTGTATTTACACTGGTTTAATACAGGCGTTATTAAGCTAATGTATTGTTGTAGAGTGTACAGCCGGACAAACCAAACCGAAACCAAACGAGGGGTAGGGACCAGTGTAGTGGTCCCTCCCACACTCTCTGTCCCATACGCTTCTCCCACCTGTGGCTTTCTACGCCAACAAGTTAAAGAAAATGCTATGAAACTCGGAGGTACGCCTAACACTCATTGGGGAGTCCATAAAAGAAACCCAGGATAAAATTCATCTGGTGAATCCATAAAAGAAACCCAGGATTAATCCTAACGATGACTGGCTCTGACCAGACACCTCTCCGTTCCCAACGGGCGGCTCAAAAAACATGAACAATGACCACATCGTTCCATTTTAAAACAACGAGAAAAGTTAATAAAACTGCTTAAGAAGTTTTACTTTTTGTGTTTACAAATATAACCAATACTTCATACATCCTATCGTCCAATTCAACAATTGTACTTACTCGTTAATGAGTCGGTTTAGGTAGAAAATGCTGGAGCTTACTCAACAAACGTCCTCCCATTGTGAATAATTTATGCTAAATGCTGGACCCGGATGCGCTTCCTTCTCCCTGGGCTACGAGTAGCCAGAGGCTTAGTACCGAGGTAAAATATATATATATATATATATATATATATATATATATATATATTGCATTCTGAGATGTACCAAAACTCAATCCTAACAGTGTAACACTGGTAGCACTGAGTTGTCCACTCACCATCGAGGACAGTCTGGGTGCTTCTGGGGCCCCCTGTATCCACCAGGATATTGTACTTCCCTTTCAGGAGTGTAATGCTACAGTCGGCATGGAAGCAACCTG
The DNA here is from genome assembly GCA_030323885.1 of Branchipolynoe longqiensis. Taxonomy (NCBI): domain Eukaryota; kingdom Metazoa; phylum Annelida; class Polychaeta; order Phyllodocida; family Polynoidae; genus Branchipolynoe; species Branchipolynoe longqiensis. Next base: position 16,625,166 of record CM059197.1, read on the forward strand.
AAATAGATACAGGAACTTATTTAAACATCTGGGCCATGTTCAAAAAGGTGCCTCAGAGAAATTCCAAATGCATTGTGGGATGCATCAGAGCAAAACAAACCCACGAGAAACACATGGCACATGCTAATACACTGGGTGCAGCTATGAAATGTGCTAGTTTCAGCTCATCTCAGCTCTTGTTTGAAACATAGAATACCAACTAAAGAAATATATATAATAAATTAAGATATTAATCTTTTATCCAGCATTGCATTTACATCAATATAATCAGCACACCTTATGCCATGTGCATTTAGATTTAGACAAATCTAGGCACCCAGACTAGTGTTAGAGCCATAGCCAGAGTCAGTTTTACTTATTTTATTCTTGTTTTTATTTATATCCTATGGTTAATGACTTATGTAGAAATAGAAAATGAGTAGGGTTAACCAGATATTGGTTATATATTTCTTTTAAACAAGTTTTTGTCGACACATTTGACATTTTAATATTTAGAACAAGAATTACTTCTGGCTAATCAATGGTGATGTAAACATCAGCCTGTAAAGTGACTGAAATTGTATGTTTCTTAGCTCAAAATGCTTAACTATGGAGAGTTGTCTTAAACATATTCATTATATTATTATATTGCATCCTTCCGTCCATGTTTGTGCCAAATTGTTATGTATTTCTATTTATTTTGAATAAAATGGAAGTTTTGCCCTACGCGTATCGGCAAACTCAATGGCCGCACACCTTTGCTTTGCTCCCAACGCTGTTTTCAGCGCATGCGCAGTCGGAACTGTGATGTAGTCTATTGGCTGACACCCATGGCCATTTTGGAGGCGACGTTGACAGAGTTAACTCCGAGACACATGTTGAATGCAAATGGGCAATAAAGACGCCGTGGAGCTGTCTCAGAGTCGACTCTGAGGCGTACCCTGAATGCGGACCTGGTCACGTGATTTTACCATGCATATGGAAAATATTGTATGTTGATTAAACAGATAAAGCAAATTGTTGGAAAACCAAATATATCAATTTTTTTTTGGTTAAACATTTTATTCGTCTGAATACATATTTTGTCAGCGCCGGGGCACTGGTCTTCCAGCCGTTGGAGTGATCGTATTTGATCTGCAAATAGTGGAAGTGGAATGTGTTGCATTGTGTGCAGCACAACCCATTCTGAACATAAAAAAGAAAGTGGGGGAGCAACCTATGTTGCATAGTGTACAGCAGGGGTACTCAACATAGTGCAAGGTATATGCATCAAGATAGAGTGTGCAGTAATGTACACTAGTGGCTAAATCATATGCTTGTTTGTATATCATTTAGATTTGGTTTTAATACCGGTTAGTCTTTAAATAGTGCATATATCTTGTGTATGTATAGTGGTTTATTTTGTGTGCATTGCTGGTTGAAGATGTAGTTATTCAGTGGTGGTAATGGGTCTCAAGTAGTGGTAGTGGGTCTCGAGTAGTGGTAGTGGGTCTCGAGTCATAATAGTTGTTTGTCAAATGTGGATGGGGGGGGAAGGGGTCCATGGGCAGGGGGGCGGACATGCAGGGAGAGAGCAGGCATGAGAGAGGGCGGATTCAATTGGTCGTTCAGCAGGTCGTATTATATATTTGTAGTGCCAGGTTTTGGGCCTGAATAACCAGGTGAGCTCCGTATGCATTTTTAAAGGCAAGTATCGAACCCGCTTCTCTGGTTTTGGTTGGGAGTTCATTCCACATGACACTTCCTTTGTAAATCGGAGCTCTGATTAACTTATTTGTATTTGGGTTGGGCACCCAGAGCAGAGTCGATGTCCCCCTTCCCGTTACCCTGGTTGTGCGATCTATGTATTTGTCATCACTTGCACGTTTATACATCAACGTCATTAGGTGTAGGTTCCTACGTACATCCAGAGTGTCCAGCGCTGCTCTGCTATGCATTTCAACCACACTTAGTATCTTGCCTTGGAATACTGTTCTGAGGGCTCTGTTTTGCATTCTTTGTAATTTGGTCTCTTGCTGCTTCGTTAGTAATCCATAGATGATATCATTATAGTCTATAATTGGTAATATTGTTGACTTGTACAGCTGCAATGCAGTATTCTCACTTACATATGTCCTTATTTTTTCTGAATGTGTTCATTTTTAGTGCCAGTGTTTGGTTAAGTCTAGTCAGCTGTTGGGTACCACTTAGAGTCGCATCGAGAGTTGTGCCTAGGTACTTATAGGAGTTCACTTCACGGAGCACTAACCCACCCATCTGCAGTTGTATTGGCCGGGCCCTCACCTTCCTGGCTTTGGTTCCATAGATTATGTACTCAGTTTTAGTGGCATTTAGTGTTAGTTTATTCTCATGGCACCATGTGTTCACTCCATCCAGCGCCATTCCAGCCTCGGTTGCGGCTATGGCAAGGTCATTATTATGTATTGTTAGTGCTGCATCATCGGCAAATAATGTGAAAGATGCTTTGTTGGAAACTGAATCTTTAAATGTTTGTAGTAGCTTAACCAATTGGTATATCTTCATATAAATTGACAGGGCTTATCATCTGGAAGTAATACACATTATCGTATTAATATTCTGTCTAGAAATACAAAAAGTGCATTTTGATTGCACATACAAAAGAAAGGTGTACAAAATCAAAAATATGAATTTGTTCATAAAGCTTTGAACATTCACCGTGGCTCATCCAATAGTTAGATCTTCTTCAAATTTTGCAGACATAACATATGGAACAAATGCATATTAGTTATACCAATAATTTAACTACAAATATCAAAAGCTGCATTTTGATTGCAAATACAAATCAAAAGTGTCTGAAACCAAAAATATTGATTTAAATAAATCTTTAAATATTCACTGTGCATAAAGCAATGGTTGGAGCTTCCCTAAATTTGGCACAATATTAGATTATATATTCTGTGATATATCTCAATAGACATCAATGTCATATACATGTTTCTACATGGGTGTCACCATTGTGGAACTAGTGTGGTCAGCAAAGGCCCAACAGATTGATGTCAATATTCTGTCTGCAGCTCCGTGCACTAACTAGCACTTTTCAGTACAACCCCGTTAAACCAAGCTCGGTTAGACCAAACGATCGGTTAATCCAAACTTTTTTCGGGCGACTTTCACGTGTGTGCCACATTAAATAAGTATACTGAATTATTTAATGTAAACACCTCTGAGTAGCACACATCACCTAACTGATAATGCTGTCTGTTCTGTGAACACACTATCCAAACTAGTTATGGGTGTGGCCGTCTCAGCTGCCACAAGGCTGATTTGCCAAATGTCGCTTCTGCGCATGCGTCAGAATCCAACAGCGTCGTCTGCGCATGCGTCAAAACTGCCCCAGTCTCAAAGAATTTCAAATCGAACACCGCGAGTGGAGTCGACAAAAACACGTGCTGGTACCTGTAGGATAACAGCTACCACTACGAGTTTTTTTAATGCTTTTTTTTAAATAACCCAGATTGTCAGCTTATACGATCCTAAAATACTTTAACTCCTATTTTGCTGTACTTATATTTGTTCTTAAAACAAATAATTAGGTTTTAGATTCAGCCACCATTTTTTCCACCCCGAGCATGCAGAAGCTTATTCGGTTATTCGACCCGAGTCTGCAGGTTATTCGTCACTCGAATCCGCGCATGCGCAGAAACGACATTTGGCAAATCAGCCTTGTGGCAGCTGAGACGGCCACACCGGCATATCATATGTGTAGCCTACATCTAGGTTATCAAAATGTTTGGCACTACAGTGCCAATCACTTGTCTTAGGCCTACTGCCTCAGGAACGGGGTTGCGGGAGTAAATAGAGTTACATATGATGAGTTTATGGCATAGATAAAACTAGGTAACAGATTCACCATGTACTTGTGTCTTGTAAGTTGTAGTACACGGGTGAATCTTTTATCTAAGATAAAACCTACTCTGAGTATGGCCTAGGGCTAGGGCCGTAGGCGTAGGGGTGCATCGTCTACCGTACCCTCATACTCAGTTAAGGGCGCATTCCATATACGCGTAATGCGTTACGCGTTACGCGTTATGCGAATGCCAGCATTCCATATACGCGTAATGCGTAATGCGTTATGTGGCGCACGACTGGCTATATTTAAAAAATAAAAATAAACAATTATTCTCCATACTGCTCTGTATATGACCAAATATTGCATTTATATCTATGTAACTTTTTGTATGTCACATGGGGGTTCCTACCTTTATTATAACCAAATTATAGATAAGTATTCATATTTCTGTGCATATGGTAGCATTTTTAGCTTTCCCCTAACCCTATGTCTCCCTGGTGCCCAGCTCACCATGTGTTTCCAATTAGCACCCCTCTGTGAGGCTGTTCCGTAATGCTCAGTCGCCTCTCCTAGTGTTAAACTAATGGAGACATCAGACTCAGGTTTCTATTCACATCCAGCTTGAGGCATAACGCATTACGTACCGATCGCTACAGGGACCGATCGGGATAATGAATTTCTGATGCATTCGCATTACGCATTACGCGTGTATGGAATGTAGCTCATAGGTTTCAAGGCGTTTCGATTTTTTGTCGCATTCGCATTACGCATTACGCGTATATGGAATGCGCCCTTAACCCTGTATCAGGCTCAGCCTCAGGGAGCAAGTAACTTCTTAATTACTGGTTTCTTACATTATTAGTATATTACAAACCGTACTACTACATACTGGTGTCTATACTAACAAGTAACTATACAGTATCATATTCATGCAGTGACCGACTGATCGTGTCCTCCTTATACGTTTAATATGCAGAATATCCGTTAAAAGTTAAACATGCCTTCACTAATTGGATTGCAATAACCCTCCTGTATGATGTGAATGTTGTATGTTCCCATGGTTCTTTGTTGCCTGCAGCTCCCAACATATTACTATTTCATTTATTATCGCTCACTAGGTGTTGTTTTGAGGGGCGTGTGAGACTGACCATATTTTGTCACGGCCATTAAATCAACAATCTAGATTTGTTTTCATAAACCTCTCTGTTCTTTAAAATAAACTACAATTTTTATATTCGATCTATATTATATATGCCAGTGCGAAATGGAACAAATAACGGAAAATATCACTCTATTGTTGTTTATTTTTACTAATAAAGTAATAATACGCCACGCCCCCCTCGGTTAAAAAACAGGAAGTTTAAATTTCGCGCGTTCTTTTCTTTTGAAAGGGCTATTTTTATTTGTCATACTATTCATTTACTTTAATTTGACAAATAAAGACACATATTCTACGACATTGTGCATATAAATATGGAATTGTAGTTTTGGTTGTGATCGGATGAGGGACTTCCGAGCTCCGCCGAGCGCGACAGTCAAATTCAAGATGGCGGCAAACAAGAGAAAGCAGGATGAAAAACATCTCAAGATTTTACGAGAAATGGTGGCTTTGCCCCATAATAAGCAGTGTTTTGACTGTCACCAAAGAGGACCAACATATGTGAATATGACGAATGGAGCTTTTATTTGCACATCGTGCAGCGGCATGCTGTGAGTATGACGATCAGCCGGTTGTTTGTGTGACAGCCACGACCCACAAAGTTGACAACATTGACAGCACTGATTTCCTACTCGGCCTGACCGCTGCTCTGTGACTCTGTCCTGTGTCAAAGTTAATGTCTGTATAGTTCGCATTTACTTTAATATAGCTAGTCAGATATATATGTGTGCTATAATAGTAACTGGACGCTTGTCGGAATTGAGTTGTATACTTCATTAAAGAGTTTTACACTATTATTTAAACGTCCGATTGCTGAATATGACTCACAGTCCACTTCAACTCGAGTCGAGTGGAGACCGGAGTGATGGCTTTTTACATGTCACATAGTCATAGTCATAGTCATAGTCATGGACGTCACTAACGGTGCTGTTAGGGTTGTGACTGTCAATGTGTTTAAGCCAACTGTATAGTGTTATAGCAAATTCACATTACCCCAACGTAAATCCTATAATTGTAACTGTTTAACGCATCCAGATGCTACACGGATTTCAAGTCATTTTCTAATTCCACTCGATTCTTTGCCAAGAGCAAGACTTTGCCTCTAGACTCCTGGGGCCGTATGCAGGAAACAGTGTTACGCGAGTTTGAGTTTAGCCTTTAAACGCATATAGCTAACACCGACCGGGCGAAATATGTCAAGTGGTATGCAGGAGCGCCTAAACGGTCAGTGTTAGCTAAACATGAAATTATTTATAGATTTGGGAAATCCCTCTGGGTCTGTACCCATATATTAGGCTTAAATATATTAAATGCTATCATATTTAACAGAATTAGATACGCAATAAGTGAAATTTTATGAAATTAACCCTAAATTCGAAGCAATATTAACGCTGCCGCCGTAACGGCGGCGATATTAATACTTATATTTTCGAATCGACGAAGTCAAAGTAAACAAACCGTCGCCGCCGCCAGTATGGATAGCGACGTCAATGCGGCGGCGGCGGCGGCGATTTGTTTACTTTACGTTCGTCGATTCGAAAATATAAGTATTAATATCGCCGCCAATGCAGCGGTAGCCTTAAAAACGCTTCGAATTTAGGGTTAAATTGCTCAAATTTCACTTATTGCGTATGTAATTCTGTTAAATATGACAGCATTGAATAGATTTGGGCACAACCTTATGCTAACACCGCCCGTAGACGTCCTATGAAACGGGGTTAGCGTTGCGGACCTTAAACGCGCGGTGTTAGCGTAACACCGCCTCCCGCATACCGACTTTTTGGCGCTAAACCAGAAATCCCCTTTAAACGCGTTTTGGATCCGTAACACCGACACCTGCATACGGCCCCTGGGGCCATATGCATGATACGGTGTTAGTGAGCCAAAACTGGTTTTGGCCGAGATTTCTAGTTTAGCGGCGAAAAGTCAGTATGCAAGGAGCGGTGTTATGCAAACACACCGAGTTTAAGACCGGGTAGACTAACACCACTCTGTAGCAAGTTTAAGGGTGGTGTTAGGTACCGATTAGGCCCAAATCTATTCAATGCTATCATATTTAACAGAATAACATACTGAAGAAGTGAAATTTGGTCAAATTATACCCAAAATCGAAGCGATATTAACGCCGCCGCGATATTAACGCCACCGCAACATCGGCGGCAATATTCATATTGTCGAATGTAAACAAAACAAATCGTCGCCGATGCAGCAGCAGCATAAATTATTCTCATAAATAATATTTATTTTATTTCCCTTATTTCCTTCATCAAATCTGAACATGAATATGTTTTGTTGTGGGTTGTCGATCGGAAATGCGAAACGACCAAGAGCGAGCAAGCCGGACTAAAGATCCAAATAGCGGTGCTCGCCGGGAACAGGCTCAGAGGGATTCCCCAAATCTATAAATAACTGATATGTTAGCTAACACCACCACGCTTCAGTCCCGTACATACCCGTGACCCATTTCGGCACACTGGCGTTATGTACCCCGGTGGCGGCTCTTAACACCAGAGCCGATAAAAACTTGTTCATGCATACAGCCCCTGGAGTTTTAATAATGTTCTAAAAACTATTTGATTACCATCTGATACATATGTCCTAGTGTATCAAAGTATGTAATATTGTTATATTCTTTTTCAATGTTGTGCCATAGGCACATTATTATTCAGTCACAGTGAACGCCCCTCGCCCGCCCCCCCACACACACACAGTCTCATGACGGGAAATCAATATCATATGCGTCTTGACAGATTCATCAAAGTCCCAAACGGAGAAGATATGATATCATGATTTTAACAAAATTAATTACATCCAATGGGGATGTACTCTGACCCTGTTTAAAGCAAAACTGTTTGGTAAGAATCCACTGTCAGCAACCTGTAATGGGACTGATTCCAAGGATCATTGTTTATTAATATTGGTGTGAATGTGTGGAGCTTGAAGAGAAAACCATTCCAAAATGGTGGTCCCTGGATTCTCCATTGCACTTTTAAATTCTAATAACCTCAAAATTTGATCAATTCTACACTCGAAAAGTAGTTGACTATGAAAAGTAAGTATGTAAGCAGTCTATTTGAATCTTCAAAGAGAGGCCCAGACTTGAGGTCAGGAAACACTCGCACTGGGATAGTCTTCCAGACCAAGTGATTGAATCACCAACGGTAGACACATTTGAGAGAAGGCTGGATAGATATTGGAGAGGACACCCACAAATATGACTTCGGGGCTCCACCCACCCTGATTTTTAGCCTTCTACACTACAGAGACATTGTATGAGAGCAACTGGCCTTTGATGACACTAAGTTATACACAGTGGTGGAAATCCAAATTGGCAGAGGTGATGCCATGGGGAATCGAACCACCAAACTTCAGATTAGGAGTGCGACCTAGAAAAAAGTCAGACACTCTAACTATTCTGCCACAGTGGAGTAATTTAGCAGACCTGTCCACAGAACAGTCATGGGGTTTCGGGCTGCGGGAATAACTAGTGACTGTGGTGCATCTCTTGGTATACCTACTACTACTCAGTACTGGGATGTTCTCAGAAACTACAAAAACCGTGACATCAGTACCCAACAAATCTAAATGCTTTAAACTCCTAATAATAAAAAAGTAATATGCAACTTTCCTCAATGTTTCTATTCTATTGCATCTGATAATTGGAGAAAAAAACATTCTGCAATATTTAAGTAGGTCAACTGATGAGTCTTACCAATAATTAGAAGTGTAACCCTTCGTTTGTTTGTTGTTGTTTTACGTCCTAGCAACATCTATGGTTATATCAGGACAGGTACCAACTTGTGACAGTGTGCACTCATGGCGACTTTATAGTGCTGTCCCACTGGGAAACCAGGCCACCGGCACCATGAACTGGTATCACACTCAGTCACATTATCCTGACACCGAACACACCAGTCCTTGCCCTGTCCTAATAATGCCGAGCCCCTGGCTAGGAAGCGACAAGTATCTGAAACTGTTTTGGTGTGTTATCAGATTTAAACTAGTGCTTTACATGATGTTAAACGTGTAGTTTTTTGTGTGTGCAAAGTACTGTACATGTGTAAAAAAAAAAATGACATTAGTATTACAATTATACAGGATAAGATAGTGCCATGGATGTAAAACAAAATAATGAACATTTGATTTGTTTATAACTTGAATAAATGCATTTTATGATCTCATTAGTCATGTAACATGGAAACCAAAGTACAAACTCACACAAATTGAATCAAGCACACAGAAAACATGAAAATGCAATTTTAAACAAAATTAGAATTTGCACTAGAAATAACCAGTTAAAAAAAATAATGATTTGATTAAAATGTATTTTGCCTTCAGCAGGCAGCCTCAAACATCATGATTTAAGCATTTGCAAAATCATGAAAAATATGTGTTAAATTAAGGGCAACAATTAAATATTAAAGAAATCATAACTTACGGACTAATAGACCAATTTACCATTATAATATATATTTGTGTTCAGAATGATAAGGTCTTTCTAACTGTACCATTTGCAAATTAACTTCATGAAATTAAAAAAAATCAGTTTGGAGTAGGTCTTTTGACATACAAACATATGTGACACAGAAGAAACAAAATACAAAATCACCCTTTGACCAAATAATGGACATGATGAACTGCTCACTCTTGCTCATTTGCCTTTCCTGCAGTTTGTGCATAGTGATTCACATGGAAGTAGGCCACTATTCTATGCTGAATTAATTTGATGGTGACATTTTGAATAGCATGGTAATGCTCCAAATGGGAATCCACTATTTTACACAGACATTGAGCTAAAATTTCACTGTTCATAAGCAACTTCAGGATTTAACTCTAACTATACTATAATCAGGTCAATGTGGTGTGGGTTAATTAGTGAAAGTAGTTCATGTGTTGTGTTTATATTCAGTGCTTGATGGGTAGTTTCATAGTGTGGGCAAGTGGAAACGAAATGTTACTCTGCTAATGACTCCAGAAATGGTTAATTATTTCCTTATTTTTATACTATTAAACAAAACAAAATCTCCAACTAAGGAGGATGTTGTATATGACCAATTAAAATGAAATGTCTTGTTGTTCAAGGGTTTTCATTAAGTTTGTGACACTTTATTTTCAATCATGTTGACAATGTCACAAATTGTTGGCATAATTCTCTATTGATTCAGTCACATCCATCCCAATAACGTACATCATACACAATACTGGCATTCAATTTTATCTTTATTTTCTTTCACATCAATTGACTACACCATCAAATCAAAATATTGATATTTCAATGAAAGGTTGCTTTGAAATACATATTTCAAATAGACTACCCCAGTTTCTGCAAACAGTTTCTGCGAACGACCCTACTACCCAACAATTACAAGTCTGTGAATATCAGAAAATATTGATACAGCGGATTAAACATTAGAGCTACTTTCAGTTCACGCTTCTAACTGCCCCCCATCCCCCGCATCCTTTGATTGGTATTTCATAACTTTATTTGATGGAATAAAATATTCTTGAATCTTAACAAATCCCTTATTCAAGGTAAACCAATTGGTATAAACACATTTGCCTAAACTTCCCAACGACAATCGGGATATGGTTTACCACAAACTAGTGTAAGCCAGTTGGTATGACATCATGATTTTAATGTAATATATCAATGTTGTAATCTGTATTACAGTATGACATCAAATCCACGTCGGGTATGTTTGTAAAAAGCCAATTTAGATAGAATGTGGCGATTAAAAAAATATGGCTGTCGCATAGCACTTTCTAACCACAGTTCCTTCCACCAATACTCAGTTGGAAATGACCTGCGTATGAATTGACATCGGTGGGAATATTTGCTTTGATGATGATCGAATTGATAATGTAAAGTTTATCTTGAATGGAATGCATGTGAGTCACAACCTACCGGTGTTATCAGATATTTGTGTCAAAGTCCGACTTATCCATAAAGAACTGGTGCGGCTGTGTGGTGGTCTAGCTATCACTTAGGTTATTGTTACGATTGTATTTATGACTACATTGTGGTTGAATGCTCTCATTGCTAGTTTTGCAGCTTATATTATAACGTTACTTATAGTACATGTAAAATTACTCACAAACAGGTGACGGGTCACCTAAGATTGTATGCATACAAGTTACAACAAATCTCGAACCAAAAAAAACCCGGGAGGTTACAAACAAGGTGCACAAGAAGCAACAATGGTCCGTTACTAGCAATGGTAAAATCAAACTGCAGTGCATATGATCACAGTGTAGCTAACATTAGGTACTTACTGGCAGCCAAATTTTAAAATATGCCTATGATCCAATATTTCTGTAGAAGTTGAAATTAGAAACACAAATCCAAAAACAGTTGGCCTATATATAGGATTGTTCTGAAGATAATAATTTTGTTAAGATTAAATATATAAAAATGTATTAATTTTGAATTAAAGGTGGAACTTTGACCAAATATAATAAAAAGTGGAAGGATGTGAGGGGCACTCTGCTAACCAATTTCCATTGTACATATATAAAGGAATTTAAATTGTCAATTCCTAAATCAGTTAGATTATATATTCTCTGATATATCCCAATAGACATCAATGTCATGTACTAGTGTGGTCAGCAAACAGGTTGGTGTCAATATTCTGATTGCAGCCCCTTGCACTAAATAGCACTAGACTAAGATTGGTATTATTGGAAAGGGAATCAAATTGTCTATCTATACATACCAAATCTTATTAGGTTTAAAATATTTTGTAATTCAGTAGATGGGCTTTAAACTTTCAAAATTATTTAAATTGCAGAATTTGCCCTTTTTGACCTAGGGCAAACCATATATGGTTAGAAAGCTGAGGTTATTGAGCTTCTTCTTCTACCATCCATGTCTTTCTATGAGGTAGTGCAAGGAAGTGTGAGCCCATTAAAGATACCCTGTTTTCACAGTCGTTTTCATTTACATCAGTAATGAAGGAATAATCACAAAAGACACTCATCATACAAATGGAGTTTACTTAGATACCAACTTAGTATATATTCTATCCAACAACACCATCAGATAGAACATGTGTTGAGGTTCTAGGTTATGTAATTTCATCTAAATCATATACATAGAGAAATAGTTACATCCATGTGAATATTGATGAAAAAAGCACCATTCCTGGACTTTTAATGGGCGCTGCTGGTACCTACTAACATGAGTCGCAATATTTGGAATAAACTGCCAGCTGCAATACGAAATGCAGAGAATATAGCAGTGTTTAAGAAACTAGTAAAAAAATAATGTAACCTAGAGAAACCGATAATGTTTAAATTGATTAACACAAAGTACAGTAAAACCTCTCTAAATCGACCGACCGTGGGACAGACTTGAAATGGTCCATTTATGGAGGTGGTCGGTTTAGAGAGAGGTTTTTTTTTATCGTTACAATGGTATTGTATGGGCATTCGTTTGGGACCCAAATAAAGTGATCGATATAGGGGAGTGGTTGATCTGTGGAGGTGCTCGGTGTAAGATACGAGTCGACCACGGTGAGCTCCAGTTCAAGACCGACTTTATTAACCGTCTTAGTTGCCTTAGTTACATTATAGTTCTAGCTGGTGACCAGCGTGTACCGGTCGATCAACATATGTCACATCTCCCTTCCAATGTTTATTAAGGTTATAACTCTTATAAATACCCAACAGGGCAATAAATACTTTGGCTAACATATAATATATTCCCTTGCATAAACATTTTGTAAACTTATTTCCTATACACTATAATACTCAGATGAGTACTTAACCCTACAGGCGGTATTCTCACTTATATAAATACCATGTGGGAATCCATGTGTCGAATGTATAATGGTCAACAGACCCATGCACCAACCGTGTATGTCGACCAATGTGCATCTTAAATTAATATGTCATATACTCCCATTTTATTTTATATTTTATTAAGGTTATAACTCTTATAAATAACACGCTGGCAACATATACCTTAACAACATCTATGATACTTACTACCGGTTATGAGCCGGTCACGAATGTTCATCATCATCATCATCATCATGCTGTCGGTCGCGATGCGACAAAGACTGCTTTTATTACTTGACTGCCGCTCTCCATTTAGCTCTCTGCTGTGAGAGTTGCGTCCATGAGTCAGTCTTAATGTCTCAGCTTCAGGTTTCTCTTGATGGTATCCTTCATTTCATGAAAGCTGCCTGCAAAAGTGTTGAAGTGCTGTTGGGTTTTGCAAGTTACCAGCGGCACTCTCTCGGGGAGCAAATAGAGGTTTCACACCGGCAAGTACATGTCAAGACAGGCGCAAAACTATTTGTCCCTGCAGTGGCTGGTCGGGAGATGTTGGGAGTTCCATACATCGCCTGCCACAGTGGCATGGTTTTCTGTTTATGGTTTGCTCCCTAAACAGAGCATTTTTTTAATTTTATTTTTTTATTGAGGCTGTATTTATACTGTCCATAGCATATAAGCCTGGGTATTCAGGCTTGTTTTCAATGCTGGCCAGCTGTAGTGTTGGTGTTGTCTTATCACACAGTAGCTGCTGATAAGGTATTTGATTGCCTGTATTTCAGTAGCAGATAGATAGTTGGTTGGTCTGGTTAGTACTATAGTAGTCTATGTTAATTTTTTTTGGATTTTCTTGGCATATATGTGCTTTATTTTTTCTACTCTTATTTCTAGACTAGCCTACTCCTATTTACATATCATAGGCTTGTACGCAGCTGTGAGGTGTGTTATCTGGGTGCTTTTGGTATGGTTACCTTCCATTGGGCGTCTCGCTGGTGGGCCGTGACATGTATCACCTGCCCCTTTGCGGTGCAGCTTAGTTGGGGGTTCCTAGCCTTATTTTGCACAGATATTTTTTGTATGTTTTTAGGTCAGGAATTTGTCGTTCCTTTACTGTTTGGGCATTCCACACCTTGGCAGCCATTTCTAGCGTGCTTCTCTCGTGAGCTTTTATTTGGCTTCTGGTCTGCTTTAGTAGTGGCGCATTATTTGCTCTAGTTGCCCTTTGTGGTTTTGTTAGGAGTTTATTGTCTTGACTATAGCTGTATGCTAATGTTTTCAGATGAATTATTCTCCTATTTTCTAGCAATTTTACTTTGGTTCTTTTGTGTATGTCATAGGTGGGGTGCAGCTTGTCTACTCTGAGGCAGATTTTCAGGGCTCTGTTCTGTAGTGTTTGCAGTTTTTTTAGAAGTTCTTTCTTTGCACCCATGTAGTTTACATCTCCATAGTCAAAATAGGGTAGCACCATGCCCTTGAAGATTTTTATTGACATTTCTTGTGTCATGTAGTCTCTTAGCTTTGCAAATAGCCACAGTTTGTGGTTTACCTTTTGGACAATTTTGTTTATACATAGGTTGTAGTTTAGTTGGCTGTCCAACTCAAGGCCTAGGTATTTGTAATGGTCTACATTTTCTAGTGTTTGGCTTCCTAGCTTACAGTGTAGTTTTCTTTCTGGCATTTGTTTATGCGAGAAGAGAACTGTTTTTGACTTGCTTGTGTTGATGGTTATTTTGTTGGACTCACACCACTCATCCAGTTTTAGTAGGAGCTTGTTTAGTTTAGTTATTACCTCCTCTTCTGTGGTGCCGTTTGCATATATGACTGTGTCATCTGCATATAGTTGGAGGCATTCGGTTTGCAACCATTTTTCAAGATCGTTTATGTAGATTATAAAGAGCAGTGGCCCTAGCACTGACCCTTGGGGTACACCACATGTGACAGGTTGGTTGTCTGATAGTGTATTGTTTATTTTTGTTCTCTGTTGCCTGTCTTTCAGGTAGCATTTTATCCAGTCCATAGTGTTGGATTTTATGCCCATGGATTCTAGTTTTTCCAATAGTATGTTATGGTCTACTGTATCGAATGCTTTGCTGAAGTCAATGAAGGCTGCTCCAACTAATTGTTTTTGGTTCATTGACGCCAATATGTCATTTGTTAGGTTAGCTATTGTTTTAGATGTGGAGTGCAGTTTCCTGAAACCTCCTTGTCTTTCGTTTAGTATATTGTTTTTTTCCAGGTGTTCATTTATGTGTCTATGTAACACTTTTTCAATGAGCTTGCCTGGGGTTTGAAGAATCGATATTGGCCTGTAGTTTCCCATGTTTTGTTTGTCTCCACTTTTGTGGATAGGGGTAATGGTTGCCATTTTCCAGGCTGAGATAAAATGCCCCTGTTCAAAGGAGATGTTGAATAGGTCGACTATAGTGGCTGGGATGGCTTGGAGTGCCTCTTTCAGCATTTTGGTTGGTATTTCGTCTATTCCACTTGGTTTATTTGTGTCTATGTCATTTATTAGTTTTTTTACTTCTATTATATCTGTTTTGCAGGTGGGTATATATATATATACATAATGATGCATATATATTGGTGGCACTTTCGCGCACTCTGTTGACATGAATCGATGCAATGTCTTTTGTCCGTCGTATCACATTTTATCACCGATGACTGGGACATACGACATGTAACAGTGTGATATCAAATTATGAAAATGTCACCAAGTTTGGTGTGTGTTGTATACGAACATTGTATATATACATAGATAATCCGGGCATTAAAGAGTGCAGTAGTCATAACTTAATCTGTATATCAACTCATGCGAAACACACGTTGAAAACTGTACATCAGTTTACTATTAAACGAGAAACAGGGCGAACAACCCTGCCGTAATGTGTTGTATATGGTACCTGTCGTCTCTGCTCCTGTACAAATTGTTTGTGATCAATCAAATGCTCAAATTTATTATGATGTGTCTGCCCTCCGTTAGGAAATGTGTCTGTCTTCATTTTGAAAATGTGCTTACGATTTCTACGCACTACCTTGTTTTGTGCATTCCTTATGCTGTAGTCCAGGCATTTGTGAATCGACAATTTGTCCTTTAGCCCATTTCCCCGTGTGATGTAAATAACATACGTGTTCGTCTTGTTGCAAGGGTGGGTGTTCATGTCCTGCCTTTCTATCAAAATATTTTTTCTGGTTTCGTTGTATTTCTTTCAACTCGGTTTTCTTTGACACCTGACATTTAGGTGTGAGACTTGCATTTATTACAGGTAACTTAGTCCTGAGCCTACGTGACATAAGTAACTGTGCTGGTGATGCACCTAAGCCTTGCAGTGTCGTGTTTCTATAATTCAGTAATGCGATGTTCGGATCTTTGTTATCCGCCATGGCTTTTTTTATCAATAACTTTACCGTCTGAACATATCTCTCGACCTGCCCATTACTTTGAGGGAAAAGCGGACTCGAAAAAATCGGCCAGAAGTCATAGTTCTTTGAAAACTGTAAGTAATCTGCGCTACTAAACTGTGGTCCATTGTCAGAGACCACTATTTTGGGGATACCGTATCTGCAGAATACTTGTTTTAATGCGTCAATAATATCTTTACTGGTTGTGGTTGTCAGTTCCACTATCTCCGGAAATTTCGAATAATAATCAATTATTAATATAAAAGTGGTATTTTCAACAAAGAAGAGGTCAACCCCCCCACTTTATGATACGGGATACATGGTATGTTATGATTCTGTAGTGGTTCAGATTGTTGTGTGTTTCTGTATTCCTGACAAATCTGACACCGGGATACTTGGTCCTCTATTTGACCACTCATGCCTGGCCAAAAAACCGTGTCACGTGCTAACTGTTTACATCTAACTATGCCTAGGTGTGATTCATGTATCTTGTGCAACATTTCTTTCTGCAACGTGCGTGGAACAGCTATTCTATTGTCTTTTAGCAATATTCCTTCATGAACTGTAATGTCATGTCTATAGGTAAAGAACGGTTTTACCTCAGAGTCGAGATTACCATTATGGTTGGGCCATCCATGCCTTGCTAAGTATATCACTTGTTGTAGTGTCTCGTCCTTTTTTACCTCATCTTGTACCCTGGTCATCCCATCGCTCCCCAACTCAATTCCCGCTACTGTGAGTTCATCATCGAACAGGTTGTTTGGTGTGGTCAATGTGGTGTGGGCCCTGGACAGCGCATCAAGTCTGCAGCGCTCTTCCCCGGATCGACATTGTCGGAGATACAGTCCACTCTCATGATTAGGTTGAGTGCAACACAAGCACTTTCCAAGTAATGGACTGCCTTCCTCTGTTACTTGAAACTTGAATCGTTGTCCACGAACGTTGATCACCGTCTCCCCAATCAGCTCTATACGTTGACCTGTATAGGTGACAATGAGGTGGGGACATGGTCATCCCACCTATCCTATTATATAATCTCCTCGGGATTATATTCGCCTCCGATCCTGTGTCGAGCTTGAACTCTATCGTAACATCCTTGATCCTCACACTCGCGTACCACAGTCCCTCCTTTGTGTTCTTGTCGTTAGTTATTGCACCGACGAACAAATCATGTGGATCGTCATCGTCGTACCGATTCTCGTATTCATCGTGTTCGCCGTGCTGAGATATATATACTTCATTCACCGCCGTACTCCTTTGGTTGTTTCGCCTGCACATTTTGATGAAATGTCCAGTTCTTCTGCACCCCGAACATTGCTTGTCTTTTGCCGGACACCGCCCTTGAAAGTGTTGATAACCACAATTATTACATTTGGCATTTGACCCAGTGGCACGGTAGTTTTGTTGTGACGTTCGTCGCCATGGTCCCGGCCATCGCTGTGACGTCATGCCGCTCTCCATTTTTTAAATTGCGTCGACATTCTCATTTCGCATCCCACTTGTACTATCACTTATTAAGTCCGATTTATGCTCGCTTAATCGACAAATATTGATACAAACATCTAGTGATAAGTTGCTAGTTTGCAATAGACGATCCCGCAACGTACTGCTCCTGACACCGCACACTATTCTGTCACATAACAGCGAATCTTCCAGTGACCCGTATTGACAATACGAAATGCGGTTTCGAAGATTCCTGATATAAGTCTCCATACACTCGTTGGTCTGATTTAAAGAGTTAAACTGGTACCTTACCACCGTAATGTTTGTCTTCCCCTCACAGTATTTTTGAAACGCTTCAATTAAAATTTGCAATTTTTTCCTTGTCTGCTATGTCAATGTCGAACGTCCTATGAACCTTTTGGGCCTCGGTTCCTGCTACGTGCAGGAACACGCAGCACTGAACTTTCTCTGCTTTCGCAGTCACTCCTGCTGCTACTGCGTAAATCCGATAGGAATCGATCCATTGGGTCCAGTTCAGATTGATGTTACCTTCCAAGTTCAATGGCAATGGGGGTTTTAATCCTGATAGTGCCATTATGTCATGTTAGGTAAACCACATCTGACACCATGTAAGATACGAGTCGACCACGGTGAGCTCCAGTTCAAGACCGACTTTATTAACCGTCTTAGTTGCCTTAGTTACATTATAGTTCTAGCTGGTGACCAGCGTGTACCGGTCGATCAACATATGTCACACTCGGTTACAGAGGTTTTACTGTATAGTGAAGATGGATTTTTGACAAACCGTTACAAACGATAAACAAGCAGCAAGAAAACCAAAATTATTACAAATCAAAATTCAAAAGATTTTAATCAAATTGGACTAGTGCTGCCCAGTGGAGTGTGGTAAATAAATTCATTAAAAAATATATATATAATATAATTGTGGTAACACTGTGAATATGAAGTTACTCAGACACTCCCTGCATCAGGTGATATAACATCTGAGTGGTATGCACCACCACAACGTATTCTTTACCACGCCATAATGTGGGAACCATATTGTTCCACACTCTCAAATGATTGCTTGATTGTTGGAGTTTTACGTCCTGGCAAAATCTAAGGTCATATCAGGATGAGTATGACTTTATAGTGCTGCCCCACTGGGGAATCAGGCTGTCTGCACCATGGCCCGATATCCCACTCAGTCACATTATCCTGATACTGAGCTAACCAATCTGTGCCCTATCCTATTAATGCAGAGTGACAGGCACGACAAGTATCAATTTTATATGTCATTGGTTTGACTGGACCGAGAACCGAACTGTCGATTTCCCGTCCGTGAGGCCTGCGCTCTACCGATTCGGCCACTGTCCCTTTGTGTAAATGAACTGTTGGAAACAATACAACAAACTGATCGACTGCACTTTTATCTTGACTGAGTCAGATGGGATGGGCTAGCAATGCAGTACCCGCTTACCGTGCGTGAGGTTGGGTTCGATCCCCGGCTGAATAAATTCTAAGACTTGGTACTACCTCCCCTAGCATTAAATTAGCGTTGCTAGGATAGGACAAGGACTGGTTGGCTGAGTGCCAGGATATTGTGGGTGAGTGACCTATTTTATAATGGTATGGGTGGCACCCTACTGACTTGTGACAGTGTTACACTCATGGTGACTTTATAGTGCTGCGCCACTGGGAAATCAGGACCCCCGGCACCATCACCTGATATCCCATTCAGTCACATTATCCTGACACTGAGCTAACAAGTATCAATTTTATAAGTCATTGGTTTGACTTGAACGGGAACCGAACTACCGTTCTCCCACACGCGAGGCCCGCGCTCTACCGATTCGACCACCGTGGCCGGTTTTTAGGGGCCGGATCTCGGGTTGGCCGCCATTTTGGGTTGGCTGGTGTGCGGGACCTAATTTATATGCAACATATAAATGTTTTGGTTGAGTAAATCTGATGCTTTCATTGGACTTTGCAGCATCAAAACAGTAGTTAGGGGCCGTCCAAAGTTTCCACATTTTGACCGTCGTACAAAGCATACAATGGTGGGGGGTGAGGGGGGGGGGGGGGGGGGGTTGTCCCTAAAGTTATTGGTGTGACTCAGCCACGGTTCAAACATGGGGGTTTGAATCCCATTACCTCCAAAATTAGGAGGCATGCCCTCAACTCATTTGCCCACCCCAACTGGGTCTGTAGTAAAATGTTGATATGTACTACTTGGGGGGGGGGGGGGGGGCGGTCTTGAAAAGTAGTACTCTCTGTACTACCTTGAAAATATTGACAACTTTGGACGGCTCCTTACAGACTGGTATGAACAAGCCTCCACGTGGGTATTATTAGCCGGCTCAGCTCTCTACTAGAACAGACGCACTGGCCCAATCGGTAGAGCATAGGCTTCCCATTCGGAAGGTCGGGAGTTCGAAAACCTGGCCAATGACTTGCAAAATTGATACTTGTCGGTCGCTAGCTATCCTGACACTCGGCATTACTAGTCACAAGTAGGTACCCGTCCTGATATGACCATATAGGTTGCTAAGACATAACCCTCCACCCCCAAGTTTTAGCGGATAGAAACAGATTGTGACTGTTTAAGCTGAGTGGTGTTTGTGGGGGGGGGGGGTGTAAGAGTGGGCAGCTGAGTGGTGTTTGTGGGGGGGGGGGGGCTGGAGTGGGCAGCTGGGTGTGTGCGGGTTGGGGGGTTGGAGGGGTCACGTGGTGAGTTAGCAGCGTGTGGGGTGGTGTTCTCTGTGGCGGAGTGGTTAGAGTGTCTGATTTTGTTCTAGGTTGGACTCTTAATCTGAAGGTCAGTGGTTCGATTCCCCGTGACCCCATCTCTGCCAATTTGGATTTCCACCGCTGTGTATAACTTACAGCGTCATCAAAGGCCAGTTGCTCGCATACCATGTCTATGTGGTGTGGGAGGTTAAAAATCCCTTGGGTCGGTAAAAGTGTAGGCTCGGGCTTTCTATCGACAAACTGTCTAATGGTGAAAACAAGCCTATTCAGGCTTATCCATGATAGGCAGTATAAATCTTCAACAACAACAAGTTGGGGCCCTGTGGGGAGGTACCTTATGGGGTGGAAGGCTACGGTACCGTAGTTAGGTGCCATGGTAAGGTACCGTGAGGGGGTGGAGGAAGGGTATATTTGTGAGTTACTGTGTAGGGTGGCGGGTTGAGGTACTACAGCGAGGTACCGCAGTAAAGTACCATGGTGTGGTGGAAGGCTAGCCTATCCGCAGTGAGGTACCATGGTGGGGAGGCATGCTGTGGTACCGCGGTGGGGTGGGATGCTGAAGTACTGCGATGAGGAGGCAGTGTCGGCTGCACACTGTGCAGTGGGTTGACACTGTTGTGTAGTGGGTTGACACTGTTGTGCAGTGGGTTGACACTGTTGTGCAGTGGGTTGACACTGTTGTGTAGTGGGTTGACACTGTTGTGTAGTGGGTTGACACTGTTGTGCAGTGGGTTGACACTGTTGTGCAGTGGGTTGACACTGTTGTGCAGTGGGTTAACACTGTTGTGTTGTGGGTTAACACTGTTGTGTAGTGGGTTAACACTGTTGTGTTGTGGGTTAACACTGTTGTGTAGTGGGTTAATACTGTTGTGTTGTGGGTTAACACTGTTGTGCAGTGGGTTAACACTGTTGTGTAGTGGGTTAACACTGTTGTGCAGTGGGTTAACACTGTTGTGTAGTGGGTTAACACTGTTGTGTAGTGGGTTAACACTGTTGTGTTGTGGGTTAACACTGTTGTGTAGTGGGTTAACACTGTTGTGTAGTGTGTTGACACTGTTGTGTAGTGGGTTGACACTGTTGTGTAGTGGGTTGACACTGTTGTGTAGTGGGTTGACACTGTTGTGCAGTGGGTTAACACTGTTGTGTTGTGGGTTAAAACTGTTGTGTAGTGGGTTAACACTGTTGTGTAGTGGGTTAACACTGTTGTGTAGTGGGTTGACACTGTTGTGTAGTGGGTTGACACTGTTGTGTAGTGGGTTGACACTGTTGTGCAGTGGGTTGACACTGTTGTGCAGTGGGTTGACACTGTTGTGCAGTGGGTTGACACTGTTGTGTTGTGGGTTAACACTGTTGTGTTGTGGGTTAACACTGTTGTGTAGTGGGTTAACACTGTTGTGTAGTGGGTTAACACTTGTGTAGTGGGTTAACACTGTTGTGCAGTGTGTTGACACTGTTGTGTAGTGGGTTGACACTGTTGTGCAGTGGGTTAACACTGTTGTGCAGTGGGTTGACACTGTTGTGCAGTGGGTTGACACTGTTGCGTTGTGCAGTGTTCCGGTGGCTAGCTTTAATTCTGTAAGGCCAAGTTGAGAAAGTCCATTTACTGCTCGAATGTGAGGGGTGGGGAATGACCTACTAAACATGGAGACTGAACACGAAGATAATCTTTTCTCGAATTGCACAACTGCAACAGTGTTATCGAGCGGGACGTAACTCAGGCGGTAGAGTGTGCACCTGTGATGGCGTGGGTCTTCCTATCGATCCTGCTCAGTGCACCCATTTGCAGTTTGGGCCATTTTCTGTTCCAGCCAGTGGTCCACAACTGGTTCATCATTGGTTGTGGTATGTGCTGTCCTGTTTGTGGGAAAGTGCATATAAAAGACCCTTACTGGTTATCGGGGGGAAAGTAGCCTTTGTGGGGGCAGTGGGTCTCCTCCAAAGAAATGTGTCATATTGACCATATTGTAAAGGCAGTTGCTATCGTACGGCGGCCGTACGAATAGATCAGTGTCTATTCGCACGGCGGTAGTCAGGTGACGTAGCTTTACCCAGCTCCAAATCGGCCATACAGATAGTCTAGTTGTTATTGATACGGCTTGCAGGAAAGTGGGTCGGGTGAAGACCTGACTTTACCCGACATCACTTTACTCTACCTCACTTTATGGTTTACCCGACATCACTTCACCCGACATCACTTTACCTGACCCGATTCTTCATGGGAAAGTGTTTTTGAACTTCTTTTGTAAAACTGAACAAAATTAACGCGTTCATAGTTCTCAATACTGGTTAACAAGACAGAATACTTTAACCATTTGACCTAATTTGTTCCGTATAATATTCCTATATACGGCAGGGTTGTGTGTGTGTGTGTGTGCTATTATTATGTGATGTGTTATTCGTATGCCTAGCCAGTGGAGCTTGTATGTATATATGTATTGGTTGGGTTATAGCTGAGTTCCATGTGGATGACATAGTGAGTCCTGGCAGGTGCAGTGCACTGGCACTCAGGTCCTGGCTCTTCTGCCTGGGTAGGGTCAACACAATCCAGTAGGGGTCAACAAAATCAGGCTGTGAGGAGCAGCCAGATCAGGGTTGGTAGTGGCCAAACAGCCACTGGTGGTGGGCAGACTACCAGTTACCATGGGGACTGGAAATGCTGTTCTTCTATTGGATGCCTGGGGTGGTGTGACACCCTACCAGGGAACCTATGTACTATAAAAATGAAGATAGAAGGCTTGCCTTCCCTTACTCTCTTCTCTCTTACTTTCTCTTTCTTCTTGTCTGTATTGTATTTCCCTACAGCCTACTTGCACAGCCACAGATCAGGGTACCAACTAGATAAAAGATTCACCCGGTACTCGCAGTACACGGGTGAACGACAGCGTAGTGTAAATACGGGCGAACCTAGCTTTAGTATGGAACAGGAATTACAATGCCCGGCTCCAGTGTCAAATCGTTACTTATAGCGGCACAGAGTTGGTGAAATGGGAGAGAATGCAAAAACACAAGATGGCGGCCATAGAACGCCGTTGATTTCACTTTTAAATCTTATTAAACCAGATGTTTTATTATATTTTTCAACTCAAAGGTAGCGGGGAAATATGAAGACATATACAAATAATAAATGTTGCTTCATAGACTGATATTAGGCTCTCATAAAGACTCATTTCAGTAGCCCAATTTTTCGACCGTTTTTATATAAGGCTGGTCTTCACCCTTGTACTGCAAGTACCGGGTGAATCCTTTATCTAGGTACCAACTATACAATATGCTTGGCGTCCAATAGCCGATGATACGAAAATCAATGTGTTCTAGAGGCGTCGTTAAATAAAACAAGCTTTACTTTTATTTTAATATTAATAAATTGACAGTTTTCTTTCTATGCGTTTACTTGGAGATGGTAGAATTGTGGTTTTGGCTGTGTGTTCTGAGAGACAATCACCCAGCGCCGTTATGCCGGGAGGTGTGAATGTCGGTCAGTGACCTGGGAGAGGGCGGCAGGGGGGCGTGTGGGTAGGTCACGTGGTGTTGGTGCACAGAGGGAGGGAGGGGGGCGTGAACCCGCCTGGTGGGCTGGGATGAGGAGGGTAGGGTGGTATGTTGGGTGTGGTTGTGGGTAGGGTGACATGTTGGGTGTGGTTGTAGGTCAGGGGGTGGTGAGAAGGGTGGCATGTTGGGTGTGGTTGTAGGTCAGGGGGGGTAGGTTGGGATGTTCGCCATGAATATGGCCTATGCTGCCGACACGGCGATGTAGACTGGAGTGGAGTGGTGGTAGATCGGACTATTGTGGTGCTGGGTTGGGATGTTGCTGTATACTTGAGTGTGGGTTGGTGGTAGACCGGACTATTGTGGTGGTGGGTTTGGATGTTGCTGTATACTTGAGTGTGGGGTGGTGGTAGATTGGACTATTGTGGTGGTGGGTTGGGATGTTGCTGTATACTTGAGTGTGGGGTGGTGGTAGATCGGACCATTGTGGTGGTGGGTTGGGATGTTGCTGTATACTTGAGTGTGGGGTGGTGGTAGATCGGACCATTGTGGTGGTGGGTTGGGATGTTGCTGTATACTTGAGTGTGGGGTGGTGGTAGATCGGACCATTGTGGTGGTGGGTTGGGATGTTGCTGTATACTTGAGTGTGGGGTGGTGGTAGACCGGACTATTGTGGTGGTGGGTTGGGATGTTGCTGTATACTTGAGTGTGGGTTGGTGGTAGATTGGACTATTGTGGTGGTGGGTTGGGATGTTGCTGTATACTTGAGTGTGGGTTGGTGGTAGACCGGACTATTGTGGTGGTGGGTTGGGATGTTGCTGTATACTTGAGTGTGGGGTGGTGGTAGATCGGACCATTGTGGTGGTGGGTTGGGATGTTGCTGTATACTTGAGTGTGGGTTGGTGGTAGATCGGGCTATTGTGGTGCTGGGTTGGGATGTTGCTGTATACTTGAGTGTGGGTTGGTGGTAGACCGGACTATTGTGGTGGTGGGTTGGGATGTTGCTGTATACTTGAGTGTGGGGTGGTGGTAGATCGGACCATTGTGGTGGTGGGTTGGGATGTTGCTGTATACTTGAGTGTGGGGTGGTGGTAGATCGGACTATTGTGGTGGTGGGTTGGGATGTTGCTGTATACTTGAGTGTGGGTTGGTGGTAGATTGGACTATTGTGGTGGTGGGTTGGGATGTTGCTGTATACTTGAGTGAGGAGTGGTGGTAGATCAGACTATTGTGGTGGTAAGTTGGGATGTTCCTGTAGACTGCAGAGTAGGGGGTGGTAGATCGGACTATCATGGTGAGGAGTGTCCATACACCACACAACTTATGGTTCTGCACATAGGAGTCCCCAAGGGTTTAAAAAAAATTGTTTTAATTGACAAGGTATTTACTCTGCCCATAAAGTATAAGCTCCCGTGAGGGTGCTTGTTTTCAACGCTGGACAGCTGTGGTGCTGTCTTGGTCTGGTCCCTCGCCCAGGAGTGTTTACCTGTTTTTGCTCAGGCCAGACTTTTGCGATTTGGGGTGTTAGTAGCCTATGTTAGTTTTTTGGGGTATTTTTCCAGAGTTTTGTGTAGTCTGAGTATGATACCTTAGCCTACTGGAAAATGGCTAAGGCTCGAATCTGTGGCTGTGTAGGCAGGATATAGTGAAATCAATACAGACAACGAAAAAGGAAGAGTATAAAGTGTAAAGAAGAAGAGAGAGTCAAGCCCTCTGGTTTATTATTGATATGGTTGCATGGGTTCATTGTAGAGTATCACCCCACCCCTTTCCCATAATGGAAAACAAGCATTCTTGGCGCTACCAATAGGGATCCAGCATTCCTGGTCCCCATGGCTACCAGTGGTCTGCCCACCACCACCACCAAGCTGTATGGCCGTATCAAGCCACTGTCAGCAGCCCCCTCACACTCACCTCTGACTGCACAGCATCTCACTATGTCCCTCACTGCAAAACATCCCTCACTGTATCTCTCACTGCACAGCGTCCCTCACTGTATCTCTCACTGCACAGCGTCCCTTACTGTATCTCTCACTGCACAGCGTCCCTCACTGTATCTCTCACTGCAAAACACCCCTCACTGTATCTCTCACTGCAAAACGTCCCTCACTGTATCTCTCACTGCAAAACGTCCCTCACTGTATCCCTCACTGCACAGTGTCCATCATTGTGTCCCTTCCTGCACAACGTTCCTCACTGTGTCCCTCACTGCACAATGTCCATCATTGTGTCCCGCATTGCACAGCGTCCCTCACTGTGCTCTGACTGCCCCTAACCCTCCCTCGGTGCGACACCATTCCGGATGTTAGGAGTCGTTCAGGGACACCTATGTGCGGTGGGAAAACAAGATGATGTCACGTGGGGTCATGTACCACGTGTTAGGGAGTAATCTTGTTCCACAAGTGTGTGGGTGTTTTTGTACCACACATGTGGGTGTTCCTGTAGCATGCATATGGATGTGATGGCACCACATGACTTCCATAACGTCCAATAGCCGATGATAAAAATCAATGTGCGATAGAGGCGTCCTTAAATAAAACAAGTTTCACTTTTTTGCACCCCTTGACTGGGCCCGTCGACACCACGGCCATATTCTATTAAACAACTCGGGTCATTCGAACCACTTTTTGGCGCATGCGCAGATCCTACACACTCGGGTTGAATAAACCCCGTCCTGATATGACCATAGATGTTTCTAGGACGTAAAACAACAACAAACAAACGGGTTGAATAAACGAACACGCTCGGGTTGGAAAATATGGTGGATTAATCCAAAACTTGTTTTCTTTTTTTTAATAACCGATATAACTACAACAAAATAGGATTTAAAGTATGTTATGATTGCATAGTTTAGATATATATGTCCATTTCATTAATCTGGGCATTTCATTAATCAGACATTACAATGTCCATTTCATTAATCAGACATTACAAAAAACTGCAGGACTTGTAACTGGTAGCTGTTATCCTACAGGTACCAGCACAAATGTGACGTCATTGCTCCTGACACCCCCAGCCAGGACGTGGGGCACTGGGGTCGGCTCGTTTTGCATACGGCCCGTGTATTTTTAGGATAATCTCGCGGTGTTCTATTTGAAATCCTGACGACTCGGATGACCCGAGTGGTCCGGAGCGTCATAATCGAATACGGCCCACGTGACTGGGTCCGCCCGCACCACGGGCGTAATCGATTAATCAACTCGGGTCACCCGAGTCACTTTTTGGCGCATGCGCACATCCTACAGACTCGGGTCGAATAAGCTTAATCCAAAACCTTTTCTTTTTTTTAATAACTGATATAACTACCGCAAAATAGGATTTAAAGTATTTTATGATTGCATAGTTTAGCTATATTTTCATTTCATTAATCTGTTATTACCCACAAAAAAACATGTAGGACTGGTACTGGTAGCTAGTATCATGCACGACGGTACCAGCACAAATGTGGCGTCATGCTTCTGAGCAAACCTCAGCCAATAGGTGGGTTACTGGGCTGGGGTCGTTTTGCACACAGCACATGTTTTTGTCAACTCCACTGGCAACTCGGGTGACCCGAATCGCCCGGGTCCTGTTAACCGATTACCCCCTATATGACTGGCGCGTTCATGTTCTGGGAGGGTGGAGTGGCTCAGGTAGCATACAGTGTATATTACATAGCATACCCTAATTCCAAACCTACACGTGACGCACGCAGGCCCAGTCCAACCCCGCCCCCGCCCCGCCCCGCGCCGGGCAACATGCAAAGTGCGCACGCCGGTTGATGGGCGTTGGCCCCGTGTACTTGTGTGAGTGACATTTCAGTGTGCATAGAGACTGGTAGTGTAGATGTTTAATATGTACTATGCCTATTTTAGAATTACAAATGTCAAAATGAAGCCGACCACTTTTTATGTTGGCCTAAATTAACCTACTTTTTTTGGTCTTACTTGTCCTTGTACCTTTGGTGTAGTAGGACCTTACATAGTGAGTGCAGTGCATCCACACACTGTGTTGTATATTATGTTAAAGTTGCATAGTTTGATAAAGGCGTAACATTTTCTAGAGCAAATCACTTATAATCTAGATTTTAACATACATATCCAACTTAAATAGGGGTGCACTTATTAAGTGCGCGTTGCTGTATAGTATAGCTCAATACTATGTCAATTTACTGTCGAAACATATGAGATCAGAGTTTTGACAACCATACCAATATTATTTGTGCATGTTTACACGTCATATATCCCGGAAGTTAGTCATTTTAAGGCAAAGTTGCTTCACCCTGAAGTAATGTAGATTATAACAATCAATCTACTATATTTATCTGAGAAAATAAAATCAAAACCATCGGACTATGCAACTTTAACTGATTGTGATTAATGTTGGAATACTGTTATTGGGGAACAATTCCACTCTAAATCCTGTGGAGCTGGGGTAGCCATTTGGTGATTCATGACTATTGATACGCCAAAATAATAAGCCGGCTATTAACCAAAAGCTGGTTTAGCTTATCTCAGTATTGGTGCAGATTTACACACAAGAAGGTAGTGTCAGTGTTTGCACAGTCAGATTATCCAACTTTCATCCGATCTTCACGTATTTGTCAGATAAAGTCAGATTTTCGATAATTTTATATTATTTTGGGGCGAATTTTGCTTACATTTCTTGTTCAAAATTTAACATGAATGTCATAAATTGTTTGGAATGCTAATTAAATGTTACTTTATTCAGAATATATATTATTAATTGTCTGACAGCTTATTTTTTTTCATATTTTAAGAACTGGAGGATTTTGGTTGCACAAAAGTAGGATATTTAGTTCTGCCTTGGTACAAACACTGTAGTGTATACCTGCATGGTGTCAGGAAGTCTTTTGCGCGAACGTTGGTAGTTCAGTGGGTAATTAATACGTGGATCTGTTCCAGACGCGGGCTGAACCCTCCACACAGAGTTAAATCCATATCGATGACGAGTTTCACACCGGACGAGATGGAGTTCTTGAAGGCCCGGGGGAATGAGGTGAGGACAGACTAGTGAATGTGTACATTGAGTTTGTGGGTGTTTGTCACCCGGTCAGGACTATGTATTGACACACTTACATGGCTGATTGATTGATTGAAAGGCCAGAGTCACAGTGAAAAGTGAGCCCACAGATTGACCCCTCGCCTATATCGAATTCTTTATTTGTGTCCCAAACGATCACCTTTACAATACCATTGTAATGATTTTTTTAAACCTCCCTAAACCTCCCACCTTCCTACATGAACCATTTAAAAGCGGTCCGATGGTCAGTCGATTTAGAGAGGTTTTACTGTACCTGGACAATTTATCAGTTAAACGCTAATATAAAAACTCGCATGTAATTCTAAATGGTTAAATGTGTCAAAAGGACAAGAAATTTGTATCAAAAGATAATATTTAATGGTAATATTTGTTACGTTAAAGGACCAGACGGGATGGCCGAATGAGTTAGAGCGTCCGTCTCCCGTGTTGGTATGCCGTGGGTTCGAACCCTGGTCGAGTCAAACCAATGACTTAAAAATTGATACTTGTTGCTTCCTAGCCTGGCGCTCGGCATTATTAGGATAGGGCAAGGACTGATTGGCTCAGTGTCAGGATAATGTGACTGAGTGGGATATCAGGTCATGGTGCTGGTGGCCTGGTCTTACAGTGGGGCAGCACTATAAAGTCACCATGAGTGCGCACTGTCACAAGTCGGTACCCATCCTGATATGACCTTAGATGTTGCTAGGACGTAAAACAACAACAAACAAACTGTTCCGTTAAAATAAGTGATTCTTTCAAACCGTCCTCAAGGACTCAAATTTATTCATGCTTTACATTTAACTGAACCTGTCAGAGTGCTGATTGACTTCCCATCACCACCACCACCACCAAATACTTACAGCCAGTTTAAATTTCTATGCGGGTGCCTGTACTTTCTTGCACCTTTCCTGCCTCCCTCTAGTTCTGCCGCAAAGTGTGGCTGGGTCTGTACGACTCGCGGTCTCACATGGAGCCCGACTCGAAGGATGAGACGAAGGTGCGGGACTTCATGTGCCAGAAGTATGAGAAGAAGCGCTGGTACGTGGCACCGACTGATGCCATGTACGAAGAAGCCCGGAAGCTGAACACACCTGAGAAGAAGGAGCCGGCCACCAAGCCACTGCGAGCACTTGGAGGAGACAGTGTGCCTGGCCTGCGGCTCAACAACCAGGTGAGCTGAGGCATGGCGCCTTTGTTCAATGCGCTTCTCGCAAATACTTGCATTGTGATCACCCTGTTCCCCATCTCAAGGATTTCCTCATTTTAACACTTATCTAGAAAAATTGTTCCCTTTCTTGAAGATTTATACTGTCTATCATGGATAAGTCTGTGAATAGTCTTGTTTTCACCATTAGACAGTTGGTCGATAGAAAGCCCAAGCCTACACTTTTACCGACCCAAGGGATTTTTAACCTCCCACACCACATAGACATGGTATGAGAGGAACTGGCCTTTAATGATGCTGTAAGTTATACAGAGTGGTTGAAATCCAAATTAGCAGAGGTGATGGCAAGGGGAATCGAACCACTAACTTTCAGATTAGGAGTCCAACCTAGAAAACGGTCAGACACTCTAACCACTCCGCCACAGAGAACATCCCTTCATTCAGGTCTGTAGAGATTTGATCACTGTTTCAAGCTGCATAGTTCGATGAAAGCATATTTTCAAAACTAAAACACATAACTAGATTTGACCCTACATACCCAACTTTAGATACTGGTGCATTTATTGATGCATTTATTAAGCTAATATAATAGAACCTATTACAGCTGAAGCCTATGGTGTCCTAATTTGGACATGCTTGCCGAAATTAATTTGGCAAGTTTTCACTTCAAATATCTCACAAATAAGCCATTTTTAACAAAAGTCACTTCAAACTAAAGTAGGGCTAGAAATTGAAAATCATCGGCCTTTGTGCAATTTTCAGTACGTAGGGTTTGGAGTGCGATTTAGCCACTACGTTAAATTTCCTCTCAAATGAACATAATGGGTGACCTCTGCCCATTACACACATAGGCTTGCAATTAGGGTATGCTATGTAATATACAGTGTTTCCTTTCTTTTTTTCTTATTTTTCTTGGCCCGAACCACATATGTTCAGATAGATGGGTAGTATGGTGGACTCAGTCTCAGACAAGGAGCTTGCGCTTACTTTACACAGTGTCTTTGTTCTCCTTTATGTAATTAGCCATTACCTTCATATCCATCTTAAATTGTCCACTCCTATGAGCGCCTGTACATCTTCATGTAGCCATCTGCTGTCCTGTACCGAGCGCGGTAGCGGAATCGGTAGAGCACAGGCCTCGCATGCGGAAGATCGCGAGTTCGCGACTTTGGTTCCCGGTCGAGTCAAACCAATGACTTAAAAGTTGATACTTGTCGCTTCCTACCTGGTGCTCGGCAATATTAGGATATGGCAAGGGCTGGTTTGCTCGGTGTCAGGATAATGTGACTGAGTGGGATATCGTGTCATGGTGCCGGTGGCCTGATTTCCCAGTGGGGCAGCCCTATAAAATCGCCATGAGTGCGTACTGTCACAAGTCGGTACCCATTGTGATATGACCTTAGATGTTGCTAGGATGTAAACAACAACAAACAAACAAAATGTCCTGTCCTGTACACAACCGAATGTTGTGTGTATAAAGGCAATGGACTTGGCTTTGAAGTGACGTTAAGTGAATGGGGGTTAATTACGGCATGAATGGGGAGCCAGAGCTCTCCGATTACCGTTACATTTTTTACGCTGCTTCAAACATGAAGGATGATATAAACTAATTTTTCTTTTGTTAAGTATTATTTATTAATGTATCCCCCACCCGTCTCTTTTTTTCCCCTTTCTTTTAATATATATATTTGAAATGAGTTTAGTTGTCAAGTTGGCCGTGTTGAAAATGTGTTTACTTGTAGTACAAGTTAGCTGTGTTAGTGCGTTGTGTTCTTCGTGTAGACTGGTCCCTTTCCATATTCAGGGTTCCAGTCGTCCCGTGGTTCCCCTGCATACAACAGAGGTCAGTGTGGACTGGTCCCCGGCCCCTAACGTTGCCTGGTTCCCTGCCACGCTACGACTAATATGAACCTTGGCAATAGCGTAGTGCTTACTGATGTGTGATTCTTGGCCTCTCTGGTGGTCTCTGTGTGGACAGTGCTTTCCCTGCGTTGGTTGCTGACCTGTCTTTCACTGCGGCCTGTTGCTTTTACTGTGCGTGCGGTAGGGACTTGTGGGATAGACAACATTCAAATTCTAGTCAATTTATTTAGCAACAGACCAAAACAGTTGCTGATGTATAGATCAGTATATGCTAACACGGGTGAGCACTCAAAGTGTATGCTAGCATGGGTGAGCACTCAGTGTGGGCTAACATGGGTGAACACTCACAGTGTATGCTAGCATGGGTGAACACTCACAGTGTGGGCTAACATGGGTGAACACTCATAATGTGGGCTAACAGGTGAACACTCACAGTGTGGGCTAACATGGGTGAACACTCACAGTGTGGGCTAACACGGGTCAACACTCATAGTGTGGGCTAACAGGTGAACACTCACAGTGTGGGCTAACATGGGTGAACACTCATAACATGGGCTAACAGGTGAACACTCACAGTGTGGGCTAACAGATGAACACTCACACTGTGGGCTAACATGGGTGAACACTCACACTGTGTGCTAACATGGGTGAACACTCACAGTGTGGGCTAACACGGGTCAACACTCATAGTGTGGGCTAACAGGTCGACACTCACAATGTGGGCTAACACGCGGTGTCTGCTAACATGGGTGTGAACACTTGCAGTATTGTAGTAATTCTTTTTTTATTCATGACTATAACCTCCCCCTAACAAACAACAACAATTTTTAATATATATAAATATGTTAATTTACTCCAAATATAATTTATTGACATTATTTATTAGTGTGCTTCAACGCTTGCTGGTTTGCTTTGACTTTACAGTTTTCTTCCCCACATCCCGGTCTGGTAGGCACGATGCTAGAACTGGTTTTCACTTTACCACCAAAGAAAACCTGTGGAACCGTAAAATCTGTAAATTAATACAACATGTAAGAAAAGTAACCCGAATGAGTTGAGCGTCCGTCTCCCGTTTTGGTAGATTGTGGGATTCGAATCCATGGGTTCGAATCCTGGTCGAATCAAACCAATGACTTAAAAAATTATACTTGGCACTTCCTAGCTTGGCACTCTGCATTATTAGGATAGGACAAGGACTGGTTAGCTCAGTGTCAGGATAATGTGACTGAGTGGGATGTCATGGTGCTAGTGGCCTGATCTCCCAGTGGGGCAACACCATATAGTCTCCATGAGTGCCCACTGTCACCAGTCGGTACCTGTCCTGATATGACCTCAGGTGTTGCCAGGACATAAAACTCCAACAACTAACCAACTACCGTTGTTTAATAACGCATGTGATGTGGCGCTTCGACTGTGTTGCTAAGTGTGACCATTCTGCATGCAGTCACACCCTGGAATAGGGAAGCCGCTCGGCACCATTCAGAAGCCCGTCAGTAAGGCCGACACGACAGGCGCGCCTCTTGCGCCCCCGTCCAGTCGAAGCGGAGTGCCTGACCTGCTCGGTGAGCTCGGAAACGACCCATTCGCAAACCCGTCTCCAGCCGGCCAGACCACAAGTAAGTTACTCCGTTCGGCAAAATCATGCTACACAAACTGAACTGTCCAGTAGCTGCTAGGTAGTATTCCCAGAATGCCGTAAATCAATGAATGTGACAAAATAAAAATCAATATCAGGCTCAGGTAATTGGGACATACATCCGGGAAGGTCTAAGCACTAAGTCGCCCTGGATCTCATATCTGGTTAGTTGCGCTTATAAATCTGTGTGGTGTGTGTCTCTCGCCTTCACAAAGTAAAGCTTGTTTTATTTAACGATGCCTCTAGAGAACACTGATTTTTTTATATCATCGGCTAATGGACATCAAACATGGTCATCCTGCGATATTTCTTTGAGGGAAACTCGCTGCCGTCACATAGGCTACTCTTTCTGATAAGCAGCAAGGGGTCTTTTATATGTACTTTCCCCATGGACAGGGCAGAAAATACCATAGCCTTTAATGAACCAGTTGTGGACCGCTGGTTGAAACGGAAAATAGCCCAAACTGCAAATAGGTCCACTGAGAAGGATCGATCGAATGACTGACACCTTCACAGGTAGACATGCTACCGTCTCAGCTACGTCCCACTCCATGTGTGTCACCTTCTGGTCAGTTTGTTGCTTTATTCTAAGTTTTGTGTTTCAGCCCCTGGTGGAGGCTTCGCAGACTTCAGCAGCTTCAACACGCAGCCCGCCAGCTCCGGCAGTTCCTCGGGCTTTCCTGGACCACCGCCCACCTCCAACAATGGTAGGTTCACGCAACCTGGTCACCTGGCGCGGTGGCCGAATCGGTAGAGCGCGGGCCTCATGTGTGGAAGGTTGGGAGTTTGGTTCCTGGTCGAGTCAAACCAATGACTTAAAAATTGAGACTTGTCACTGCCGAGCTTGGCACTCTGCATTAATAGGATAGGGCGAGAACTGGTTCGCTCAATGTCAGGATAATGTGAATGAGTGATATCAGGTCATGGTGTTGGCGGCCTGATTTCCCAGTGGTGCAGCACTATAAAGTCACCATGAGTGCACACTGTCACAAGTTAGTACCCGTCATTATATGACCTAAGATGTTGCCAGGACGTAAAACTCCAATAACCAACCAACCACAACCTGGTCACAGCAGAAGTTTGCTTTGTTATTGGACAACTACAACATTCTGACATGTTGTAAAATATTAAACGCACACTAGTCAGCTGTATCCATTCATGTGGAACTTCTTTTCAATTTTGAAATTTACAATTTCTACTTATTCGCTTCTCCTAATGGTTGATAATGCAATTGACACTGTGTTGTATTGCGCAAACCTGATTGTGACATTACATGTTGTATCATATTCACCTGACAGTAATTGACACTACATATTAACCCCAGTACCACCTGACACTGACACCTCTCTGTTTGCCCGCTGCCCTGCGTACAGTGGGCCTGCTGCAGCCATTGGGGACAGCTGCCCCAGCACCCAACACGAACACCTTCCCGGCGTTCACCTCGGCCGGCGCCGAGACGACGACGACCACTTCCGCTCCGGCGGGCGGCGGTGACCGCTATGCGGCGCTCGCCGACCTGGACAGCGTCTTTGGGGGCGGCGGTAGGTGGCGTCCTGTGTCCCTTTTGTCATTGAGCAATCAAAGATCTCCGCGGTTTTTGGCAATTTGCGTTATTTTTTTAATTATAGAAAATCTATTTCTCTCCATTTATATCATATAGTATATGACAATAGAATGTAGTCGCTTACAGGGGTTCCAACCCGTACGCTTTCGCTGTAGCGTGTACACTATTATGTCCCCATCATCACCATACGCCGATATTCAATTTATTTTTTTCCAAAATTATATCAATCTTACGGATTATTGTGTCCAAAATGACCCACAGAGCATCTAACATTTTAACATTTTTCTGGCACCACTTTCATCCTTGCACGATTATAAGTTAAGCACTCGCATTCCCGATCAAAGCTGAATTTATAC
The DNA here is from genome assembly GCA_030323885.1 of Branchipolynoe longqiensis. Lineage (NCBI taxonomy): Eukaryota > Metazoa > Annelida > Polychaeta > Phyllodocida > Polynoidae > Branchipolynoe > Branchipolynoe longqiensis. Next base: position 16,660,582 of record CM059197.1, read on the forward strand.
AGTGGAAGCCCATGCACTCTTTCTCGTATTAAAGTGCATCGAGAACTCTGACCAAACAAAGTGTGTTGTCTACAGTAACTTCTTTTCATGTATCCTGGTGGTGGGGGATCTTAAAGTAAACTACTCAATCGTGAGAGATGTGATTCTGAAAATAAATTACATGGTACAACATCCACTTGTGCTGGGTGTCTGGCCATACCGGTACCCAAAGAGGTGAGTAAGCTAACCAAGCTTCGAGAAGGGCTCTGAATGGCGCCGTTGAACCATGTCGGATACTTCACTCTGATCTGAGACCACTAATTCTAAAATATATCAAATCAAAATGGCAACCTGAATTAGACGAGCGTCCAAACAATAAGTTGCATAACATCAATCCATGCATTGAAGAACATCTACAACGTCATGCTGGATGTCGACGGGACCAAGAAGTCCTCACTCACTGCTGCATTGACCACTCTTGGCTGCTTCATGCCTTTTTACTCAAGGGAGAACCACCCCTTTAGTGCGTTGGGTGTCGGTGTCTACTAATGCTGACATTCTGCTTGAATGTGTGGATTTGATGGCCTTGTGTCAACAGTGTTTTAATGTAAATATCACGTGAGACCTCTTTGCCAATGTAAAACACAAACAAATCTTAAGTTCCTAAAACCAACTGGGCTATATTGCTTGCTATAAATTTGGCCTTTTTTTTTGTGCGTTAGGCTTCACTGTCAGGTGACACAAATCTAATCACTTCAAACTTGCATCTGGAATGGTCTTTGCTATCGTTTGACACGGATCCGACTATCTTGGAATTTCAATGTAAATGTGATTGACAGGACGAACAGAATAGATACCACACTAGCTTTTCAATGTGAATATGACCCTTGTTGCTGACACAGCGTTAAAATATTAGCAATAATCATCATCATCATCATCATCTGCTTGTTACCTTCAGGCAGCACCCCAGCAAACCCAAATGGCAGTGGCGGTCTCTCGAACAATGGCACACTATCCAACAGCGGTACGGGTTTCTCCAGCACAGGCGGTCTCTCCAACGCGGGCATCCCGAACAGTAGCAGCGCGCCAGCACCCAGCGCGGCCGTCAATTGGATGGGGCAGTGCGCGCCGGCCGGGGCAGGGGGCGGTGTGTTCGGGGCAGCCGGCTCCCCAGCTGGAGCCGCTGTAACAGGCGGCTTTGGAGCTCAAGGTAAGGCAGCACCCATCCTGGTGAGACCGAGCTCGGTAGCCAAATCGGTAGTGCGCGGGCCTGCCGCGCGGGATATCGGGAGCTCGGTTCACGGGCGAATCAAACCAATGACTTATACAATTGATACTTGTTGCTCCCTATCCTGGCGCTCGGCATAAATAGGATAGAGCAAGGACTGGTTAGCTGTGTGTCAGGATAATGTGACTGAGTAGGATATCGGGTCATGGTGCCCATGGCCTGATTTCCCAGTGGGGCAGCACTATAAAGTTGCCATGAGTGCACTGTCACAAGTTGGTACCCATCCTGATATGACCTTAGATGTTGCTAGGACGTAAAACAACAAACAAACAAAAGTCCTGGTGCGCAGACTAATTACATATACCTTGAACTGTCAGTATAGTTATATTCATCTTTATTTATGTATGTTTCAAAACCATGCCTCCTTTCTCGTTTTGTTGTAAGCTAATTTGGTGTCTTACATTTTAATTAATTATGTGTTTGGTTTTTTTAATTGATGATATATATATAGATATATATAGAGCTATATATCAACGTATGTATATACGACGTATATGCCAATGTAAGTAACGCATGGTGCTGCCCCCTCCCGCCGGGTCGGGGAGCCGGGTCGGGGGGGCTATTCCACCAGCCGGGGTGGACCCGCGATATATACACACTAGTGTGCGCGGGCTGCCCCTTTCACTCTGTCATTCGCCATAACGCCATACAACCATTATACTTTAAAAAATTTATTTATGTGTTCGGTAGGGCATTTCTAGCCCAGCCACTTACTTTTTTATATTGTCAGTAATAAAGATTGTATCAGCCAAACTGCCTCCGTCTCAGATGCGTATCTTACATAGAGATATATATCTCTATAGATTTATATCTATAGAGATATATATAATTAATGTGTCTGTTGAATATTTGTTTAAGCATTCATATCATTTTCAATTATAATTGTTTCGTCAACACCAAGTTAGCCTGCTGACATTGATGGTACTGTAGGCTGTGTGCTGATTATTATTTGCGCCTGTTCACAGACAACGTGTGGGGGCCGGTCCCTCCTGTCGAACAGACCAGCGCCACACCAGCCAACAATAACCCGTTCATAGGTAAATAGAGCTGGTCGGACTGTGAGCAGCACCTGCCGGCTGGGCTGAGAACACACCGGCTGGACTGACAGAACGGTGGGCTGAGAGACGGGGCTGACAGAATAGTGGGCTGAGAACACGCAGACGGGGCTGACATAAGGGTGGGCTGAGAACACGCCGACTGGGCTGACAGAAGGGTGGGCTGAGAACACGCCGACTGGGCTGATAAAAGGGTGGGCTGAGAACACGCCGACTTGGCTGACAGAAGGGTGGGCTGAGAACACGCCGGCTGGGCTGATAAAAGGGTGGGCTGAGAACACGCCGACTGGGCTGACAGAAGGGTGGGCTGAGAACACGCCGACTGGGCTGACAGAAGGGTGGGCTGAGAACACGCCGACTGGGCTGACAGAAGGGTGGGCTGAGAACACGCCGACTGGGCTGACAGAAGGGTGGGCTGAGAACACGCAGACGGGGCTGACAGAAGGGTGGGCTGAGAACACGCAGACGGGGCTGATAGAAGGGTGGGCTGAGAACACGCAGACTGGGCTGACAGAAGGGTAAGGTTAGAAAATGCAGAAAGGGCTGACAGAAGGGTGGGCTGAGAACACGCAGACGGGGCTGACAGAAGGGTGGGCTGAGAACACGCAGACGGGGCTGACAGAAGGGTGGGCTGAGAACACACCGACTGGGCTGACAGAAGGGTGGGCTGAGAACACGCCGACTGGGCTGACAGAAGGGTGGGCTGAGAACACGCAGACGGGGCTGACAGAAGGGTGGGCTGACAGAAGGGTGGGCTGAGAACACACAGACTGGGCTGACAGAAGGGTGGGCTGAGAACACGCCGGCTGGGCTGATAAAAGGGTGGGCTGAGAACACACCGACTGGGCTGACAGAAGGGTGGGCTGAGAACACGCCAACTGGGCTGACAGAAGGGAAGGCTGAGAACACGCCGACTGGGCTGACAGAAGGGTGGGCTGAGAACACGCCGACTGGGCTGACAGAAGGGTGGGCTGACAGAAGGGTGGGCTGAGAACATGCAGATGGGGTTGACAGAAGGGTGGGCTGAGAACACACAGATGGGGCTGACAGAAGGGTGGGCTGACAGAAGGGTGGGCTGAGAACGTGCCTACTGGGCTGACAGAAGGGTGGGCTGAGAACATGCCTACTGGGCTGACAGAAGGGTCGGCTGAGAACACGCCGGCTGGGCTGATAAAAGGGTGGGCTGAGAACACACCGACTGGGCTGACAGAAGGGTGGGCTGAGAACACGCAGACGGGGCTGACAGAAGGGTGGGGACAGAAGGGTGGGCTGACAGAAGGGTGGGCTGAGAACACGCCTACTGGGCTGACAGAAGGGTGGGCTGAGAACACACCGATTGGGCTGACAGAAGGGTGGGCTGAGAACACGCTGACTGGGCTGACAGAAGGGTGGGCTGAGAACACACCGACTGGGCTGACAGAAGGGTGGGCTGAGAACACGCAGACGGGGCTGACAGAAGGGTGGGCTGAGAACACACTGACTGGGCTGACAGAAGGGTGGGCTGAGAACACGCCAGCTGGGCTGACAGAAGGGTGGGCTGAGAACACGCAGACGGGCTGACAGAGGTGGGCTGACAGAAGGGTGGGCTGAGAACACACAGACTGGGCTGACAGAAGGGTGGGCTGAGAACACGCCGGCTGGGCTGATAAAAGGGTGGGCTGAGAACACACCGACTGGGCTGACAGAAGGGTGGGCTGAGAACACGCCAACTGGGCTGACAGAAGGGAAGGCTGAGAACACGCCGACTGGGCTGACAGAAGGGTGGGCTGAGAACACGCCGACTGGGCTGACAGAAGGGTGGGCTGACAGAAGGGTGGGCTGACAGAAGTGGGCTGAGACCCACTGTGGGGCGTGACAGAAGGGTGGGAGAACACGCCAGCTGGGCGAAGGGTGTGAGCTAGTACAAGGGTGGGCTGAGAACACACCGACTGGCTGACAGAAGGGTGGGCTGAGAACACGCAGACGGGCTGACAGAAGGTGGGCTGACAGAAGGGTGGGCTGAGAACACGCCTACTGGGATGACAGAAGGGTGGGCTGAGAACACACCGATTGGGCTGACAGAAGGGTGGGCTGAGAACACGCTGACTGGGCTGACAGAAGGGTGGGCTGAGAACACACCGACTGGGCTGACAGAAGGGTGGGCTGAGAACACGCAGACGGGGCTGACAGAAGGGTGGGCTGAGAACACACTGACTGGGCTGACAGAAGGGTGGGCTGAGAACACGCCAGCTGGGCTGATAAAAGGGTGGGCTGAGAACACACCGACTGGGCTGACAGAAGGGTGGGCTGAGAACACGCCGACTGGGCTGACAGAAGGGTGGGCTGAGAACATGCAGACAGGGCTGACAGAAGGGTGGGCTGAGAACACGCAGACGTGGCTGACAGAAGGGTGGTCTGAGAACACACAGATGGGGCTGACAGATGGGTGGGCTGAGAACACACAGATGGGGCTGACAGAAGGGTGGGCTGAGAACACACCGACTGGGCTGACAGAAGGGTGGGCTGAGAACACGCAGACGGGGCTGACGAGGGCTGCAGAGGTGGGCTGACAGAAGGTGGGCTGAGAACACACTGACTGGGCTGACAGAAGGGTGGGCTGAGAACACGCCAGCTGGGCTGATAAAAGGGTGGGCTGAGAACACACCGACTGGGCTGACAGAAGGGTGTGCTGAGAACACGCCGACTGGGCTGACAGAAGGGTGGGCTGAGAACATGCAGACTGGGCTGACAGAAGGGTGGGCTGAGAACACGCAGACGTGGCTGACAGAAGGGTGGGCTGAGAACATGCAGATGGGGCTGACAGAAGGGTGGGCTGAGAACACGCAGACGTGGCTGACAGAAGGGTGGGCTGAGAACACGCAGACGGGGCTGACAGAAGGGTGGGCTGAGAACACACAGATGGGGCTGACAGAAGGGTGGGCTGAGAACATGCAGATGGGGCTGACAGAAGGGTGGGCTGAGAACACGCCACTGGGCTGACAGAAAGGTGGCCTGATCGCATGCAGCATGGCCGGGCAGTTGACCTTGACCTTGGAGGTTGTTTTAACCAGTTTCATCGGGGTTCCCCTGATTACTAGCTACTAGGCCGGTTCCCGGTGTCCTTACCCACTCCCAACCTCCCAGGTGGTGTTAGCCGCTGCAGACTAAATGGTTCATGTTGATCTAAGTAAGAAGGAAGTTTGTGTTTGGTGTTAGCATGGTTACCATGTTAATAGTTCTACAGTAAAACCTCTCTAACTCGACTGACCTTGGGATTGACTTTAAATGGTCCGTTTAGGGAGGTGGTCAGTTTAGGGAGTTTTTTTTTATCGTTACAATGGTATTGTATGGGCTATCGTTTAGGACCCAAATAAATCAATCGATATAGGGGAGTGGTCGATCTGTGGAGGTTTTACTGTATTTATAAAAACCCATTCTAATGGCACGCTGCCTGCAGGCGGGTGTTCCCTGGCCGTCCTAAGCCATGTTCAAACAAGTACAGATTTAAATCGGTTTGGTTAAGCTGGACTAACTAAACTGATTTAGCACTGCCTTTACGTGTACAGAGTTTTGAAAGTTGTCACATTCACACATGCAGTATTTAATCCGGATTAAGGAGGGAGTTTACATATTTATTAGGCACAAACAAACATTAATAAAACAAAAACTACCAATGAAAAGCACAATTTCAATGAATATTCAACTGCTTCAGATCAAATTGTTATTTAGGAGTATGGCTTAATAAAAAATAGTGTAAATATTGAAAAGAGTAAGCGAGCGCCAGTGACTGTCAATTTCAGCGAGCAAACGTTAATAATATAAATACTTTTTTGTTGTTGGTAAATATGTTTATTCTGCTGAATAAGTCTTTTGTCAGTACTGAAGGACTGGTCTTCCAGCCATCTTTCAATTCAGGGTTATTTACACAAAAGGTATATAGAATAAGGTATACAATAACTGTTGAATACACAATTTGGAATATGTAACACAATGAAATTCTGTAACCCAAAAGTTCCATAGCATTATGGTAACAGTAGTGTCATATAACTAGATCAATATTAGTCAGATCAATGTGAGTATTTACATAGTATTTAGAATGTAAACTATCTTCTGTATTCATTTTGTAAAGTTGTAAGTTTGAATGTAGGTTATGTTCAGTTGGAGTTAGGCAAGCAGTATATAAATGTCAGTTTCTTAGAAATATTCTAGTGTAGTTAGTTATGTGAACCAATCCCAGTGCATTTAGGTATTAATATACTCTTTAACTACTTAAAGCTAAGATTCCATGTATGCGAATGCGACTTCAACCAAAAATGAAAAAGCATGTAAACGTACGGTGATGCTTCCATATGTCCGGTTGCGAATCCGGCAAAGTGGATCGCTGAATGGACCGATCAGTGCCAATGGCATGCGGCATTAGATGTTGCCATGACGTAAAACTCTAACAACCAACCAACTTGTCTGTGGCTGAGTGCTGAAGCACTACTAACCACCTCACTCACCCAAACATGAAGCCCTAAGCGTGGACCATATTCACGCGAACAAACGAAAACGAGGCGCAGAGGGCGACAGCGAATGGTGCCAAACTACAGCGTCCTTTTGCATAGCCTTTACAGGGTTTGTACGGGTCCTTGAAAATCTAGAAATTCCTGCGATTTGATATTTCAGGATTCCAGGCCTGGGAAGTCCTGCAATTTGTCTAAAGATACTTGAAAATGGAAAATCATCACCTTTTTTTTAAAGCCTATTTTCGCCGACGTGCCCAAATTATAGATTATAGTGATCAACCTAGTGTATTTATCTCAGAAAATGACAAACTCAAAACCGTCAGAGTAAGCTATTTTAAGAAGTGGGTTTAGACACGAGGTTGCTATAGTTTTTCCATTGGGTGACGTCATCAATGATTCAGGAATCTCAGTTGGGTGTGATTATGTCCCACCGATCTGTTATTTAACACAAGGAATTTTTAATGGATGCTATTTGAGTGGTCAATGCCGGCTGCATTTGGTTCCAAAAATGATCTATCCTCAGACTAACACCACCATTAAATGTGTATTACTGCATTTATATGCATTAGATTATGTTGACGGCGAAATAAAGTATAGGAAAACCTCTCACCAACTACCTCCACAGGTCGACTACTCGATCGGTCGCTTTATTTGGGTCCCAAACAACCGGCCATTCAATACTGTTGTAATAATATTCTAGCTCCCTAAACCAACCACCTCCCTAAATGGACCATTTAAAGTAGGTCCCATGGTCGGTCGATTTAGCGAGGTTTTACTGTATGTGCATGCCTTGTTTTCAGTTGCACATGAATATGGTCTAATCCGGTTGTCTCAAACCCCAGCCCAGTTCCTTCCAACGGCACATTGTCGTTGTCAAATGGGGCTCTTGAAGTAAGCTTTTTAATCCTTCATCAGTTATAAGTTATGAGCCTAAATTAATGTAGCCGCATGCTTAGTGGAAAATAGGAGAAAGGGTGCATCTCGAAGTGAGTTTGCCATCGAACCCTTCGTGAACTCCCACATCTAGGCGCATGAATGTAGAGCAAGGTAGAGCATGCATTAAATAGGGTAAGCTGTTGTAAGGGCATCATTTGAATTGACCGTATTTATAGCACAATATCAGACTGGAACATTAAATTGTAGTATTCTTCGCCTATTGTGTAAAACAAAATAGATATGTTCAAACTATTTCCATAGAATGCACATAAACCCTGACAAATGCAGTATATTTTCTTTTATATTTGTAACCTTTGTAAGAACTTTGTTTCAGTGTCGAATCCTTTCGGTGGCGGGCAGCAACCATCTGTGAGTATAAGTAACCCATTCATGGCAAGTCAGCAGGCTGCGCAACCCGGCTTTGCGCAGTTCGGGCAGGCTGCCACTGCAGGAGGTGGCTTCGCGCAGTTCGGACAAACGGCCACGTCTACGCCAAGCGGCACTCAAACCTTTGGCGGGTTCGTTCAGACGCAGACTTGCACTACTGCTGCACCTGCACAGTTTGGAATGCCGAATGGTGGTTTTGGAGGACAACAAGCGGCTTGGGGCATGCCTGTGCAAGGTAAGAACCCAGTCGACATTACCTCACCGCCCACTCTGAATGTCGTAAAACTCTTACAGAGTTTCTTGCAACAAACCATTGGCCAGCAAAGCGTTTGAAGTCCAATAGCCAATGATATGAAAATCAATGTGCTCCAGAGTCAACGTTAAAATAAAACAAGCTTTAATTTTTTTACATAGAAGCGAAATTTGACCCCAATCACCCCCTGGCGATGAGGAGGTTCATGCCCTAACGTTAGAGTTATATCGTAAACCACATTCTACTCCACCTGAGGAATAATAGGCTATCGCCCAAGTTGCTTCAAACGCTGGACCACAGGTTTATTTTGTCAGCCAGAATAGAAGTGGCCTGTCACTGCCATGGGTCGAACAATCCAGTATCGCGGCTGCTCCCACCAACATGCTGCCACCTGTCGATACTTCTTATTGGCAAGGGTCAGCGCAGTCGAAGCCAACACTGTGTTGTAGTGGTGCTCATAATGGCTACAGTAATCTGAATTAAAGCATAATATTTTCAAACCCAAAGCACTTGCCTAAATTTTACGCTGCATATCAGAAAACTAAGTCAGTTTAGTACAACGGGGCCTTACATTGCAAGTTATCAGGATTGATTTTGACACTATTTGATATTTTTCCAAATCTGTTGAGAAAATAAAGTGGTGGTTGGGAAGGAAACAGTCTATTATATGTTAGTCTATAGGATGAAGCTTGTTTGTAATATTCTGTGGTGTCAGGTTTGTGTGCAATATAAAGTTAACATTAGGATGATGGTCTATAATGCAGTGTTGCTACTTCTCCATGACACATGGGAGCGGGACGTAGTTCAGGCAGTAGAGTGTCCACCTGTGAGGGTGTCGGTCATCCTATCGATCCTGTTCAAAGGACCCATTTGCAGTTTGAGCTATTTTCCCTTCCAACCAGTGGCCCACAACTGTCATCAAAGGCTGTGGTATGTGCTGTCTTGCCTGAGGGAAAAATGCATATAAAAAACCCTTTGCTGCTTATCGGAAAGACTATGCCTATGTGGCTGTGTGTTTTCTCCAAAGAATGCCAGAATGGCCATATGTTTGACGTTCGATAGCCGATGATAAAAATCAATGTGCTCTAGAAGCGTCATTAAATAAAACAAGTTTTATTTTCTCCATGACGCAGGTCAAGTAGGCGGGTTTGGTGCAGGCCCAGGAACGCAGCAGGCCTTCAGTGCTGGGATGCCAGCAGCACAGTTCGCACAGAAATCCGCACAGCAAGCGTTTGGCATGCCACAGTCAGCCACAAGCTTTGGTAGTTGGGGACCTCCGCAACCAGCCGGCAACCCGTTCATGGTAGGTCTCGTGTGCAGGCACCACAAGCGCATTGGTTTTCTTTTCTCCGGACTGGGCGCGTTGGCCGAATCGGTAGAGCGTGGGGCTCGCATGCGCGAGATCGGGAGTTTGGTTCCTTGTCGAGTCAAACCAATGACATATAAAATTGATACTTGTCGCTTTCTAGCCAGCTGATCAGTATTAATTTAATAGGATATGGCATGGACTGGTTAGCTCAGTGTCAGGATAATCTGACTTGAGTGGGACATTGGGTCATGGTGCTGGCGGCCTGATTTCCCATTGGGGCAGCACTATAACTTTCCATTTACTTATTCACACACCTCAAAAACCTACTATCTAGACGCTATTCAAGGTCACATCGAGGCTGGGGACCTTTGGTCAGGTTGTGACTATTAAGCTTACAAAAAAAAAAGAATTGGTTGTCGTCGTCCGCCTCTGAATCTTTTAGAATTTTTTGTTTAACTTAAAAATGCATCGGGCTAGCAGCAATTCAACTTTTGTAACAATTTTTAGGTCATTGGTTTGACTTGACCAGGGTTCGAGCCCAGGAGTTCGAATCCCAGGACCTACTAGAACGTAACCATCGCGTCTAGTTACGTATTACGTTTATGTTAAATATCAAAAATAAAAATAAAAACCGCCCCCCCCCATGACCCTGAATTTTATTTCAAAAGTACGATCACCAATTTAAATTTTTTTTATTTGGCCTTACACTTAGTTACAGTCAGTTGTTACAATGACGGAAGCCAGGTAATACTTACGCAGTTGTATAGGCTTTCTCTGAAATATATGAAAGTGTAAAAAAGCTTTGACTCAATGGCCACTAATTAAAGGGCTATAAAGAAGCCGTTCACTGCAATACAGAATCTCCGAGTATCACAAAACCTATCTTGACTAATGAGTTTAAAGCCAATTGACTATGCCTCATAACCTATGTAATTCTACCCATCCCTTTCCTGCCTGGGGTGACAAATTGGGCTGTTGGAGCTCCAACCGAGTCGGTAAAGACTGATCCATCCAGGCATGTTAACCAAGTATCCGATCGCTGTCCTCAATACACTAAACCCTCTCTAAATTGACCGACCATGGGACCGACTTTAAATAGTCCATTTAGGGAGGTGGTCGGTCTAAGGAGTTTTTCATTTCGTTACAATGGTATTGTATGGGCGATCGTTTGAGACCCAAATTAAGCGATCGATATAGAGGAGTGGTCGATCTGTGGAGGTGGTCGGTTAGAGAGGTTTTTCTGTAGTTTAATGCAGTTTAAAATTTCTAGAATGTGGATATAGTGAATAGTCATGTAAGGAATGCATGTTAAATTCAGGGGACCAGGTTTTTACTTTAAGTAATCTTTTCTGCGTTGTTAATCCATATTTTAGCCATACATATCTTAACGGTTAACGCAATATTAACTGGAACTATTTACAAACTGTCCTTCTATCATCCTTTCAGAGCGTAGGCCAACAAGCCATTCCACCACGTAGTAATTCGACAAACCCCTTCTTGTAGTAGCAGCAGTGGCGCCATCTGACGGCCAGGACTGACTCGGTGCGTTACCGGAGTATGCTGTACATTATACATAGTTGAATACTGAAGGCATCTGCAGGTGGTAGAAGCGGCCGGCCGCAAGGAGTGCGTCACTCACTACAAGCCCCTCACCGACTTATCGTGTGACACAGGGCCCAGTCTCAAGCCGCTTCATTCATCATCAGTTCTATGACAACCATCACTGCATGGGATAAAGCTGCTAAGACAGGATGGGTGCAGCACCTGCTTTGCGGCTGTGCCCGGCTCAGTCGGGCCAGCACTTGGCTACTGGGGCTTGGTCACTTACCACAGTAGATTTACATAGGAGGGAGAGCGGTGACAGCTGTACACACAAGTCAGGGCGGAGAGTCCCTGAAACCGCATGTTGACAATACCCAGCCTGGGGCATGACTTGCTTTGCTATCTGCTAGGGAAGCAACAGAGCGGTGCCACTAGCTTTTCTTTCAACAAGACAAATAGATTTGATGCTGAGATCTTTGGTATTTCGTTCTGTTGTTAAGCCCTTGTTTGGCACAACTTGTATTTGCTGTGAATGTGTACATAGGAAAGAATAGGTGATATAGTAAATATTTTGTCCAGATATAAACACATTATATATATATATATATGATATATTGGTTTCAGTCGGTATGATCATTTTAGCACCAATGTAATGTACAACGCCAGTTCATTGTTCTAATAGGTTTACAGGAAATAGGACTGGGAATCCCCTTAGTATTGTGTTTATGCCCTGGATCGATTCTTATTACAGAAATGCGGTGAAGTTGATTGGAAATCCCGCTTTACGAGTTATGTGTGACTATACTGACTTGGTGCACTGTTTAACAGCGATGCGTTTACTGTACCTATTGCATGTAGCGACATTGGTTGGTGAGGTTTGCGCAGGGTCTATTGTAGAGGGTAAAAATGCATCGACTAGCACCAGCTCAAACCTTCTACACCATCTTGATGGCGCCAGCACCGCTGACACCCAATTAGTTGTCCGAGTGCCTGGGTCGCACCGGTCATGTGGTGGACACCAGTCCAATCTCTACCCACTGTACCAACTCAGTTACACAGGTCTACTTACTACACCAGATGTTATACAGGTCTGCTTACTATATCAGCTGTTATACAGGTCTACTTACTATACCAGTTTGGTGTTACAGGTCTGCTTACTATATCAGCTGTTATACAGGTCTCCTTACTATACCAGTTTGGTGTTACAGGTCTGCTTACTATATCAGCTGTTATACAGGTCTCCTTACTATACCAGTTTGGTGTTACATGGCTACCTGCTATGTCAGCTGTTATATAATTACTATACCAGCTGTACAGGTTTACCAGCTATACCTTATGTACCAGTTTGCGTGTACAGGCGTAGTTTCTATACCACTGATTATACAGGGCTGCAGGTCTAGCAGCTTGGTGATAGGTCTATCTACTATGCCACATCACCTACACGGTCTACCTTCTATGCTGGTTTGGTTATACAGGTTTACCAACTGTACCAGCAGGTGTACCTACAGCGGATTGAAGGCGTAGGTCTACCTATATGGGTGTACAAACATATCCTTTACCAATCGTCTATTTGGTATTGTTGCAATATTCAATGCAGGGTTTTTGAATCCTTGACTGTTGCCGTATCGCAGAAAGAATGCGCCTGTTCTGCAAGGCGAAGACAGGATGCCAACTGTGCAAGTCACATGCTATGTGCCACTGAAACATGTTGATAATCAGTATCTTTTAATTTTAGTATTAATACGTTGTATGCCACTGATATTACTTACACAACAAAGTAGGGAATTTGTGTACAGTTTGGTACAAGAATGCTATAGAAGATCTAATAGTTGGGTGATGATGGAAGCTGGATTTGCAATCATTTCTGGTTTTTTTTTGTGAGCCGTATTAGTGGCCTGCTCCTTTGTATGCCATAATAGTTGGCTTTGTGGAATCATGGCACCCCAAGGGGCGCAGCGAAACACTATCTGCGAAACTGACAATGTTCAGAACAATAAGACAGTTTGCAGCATATTTATTTCTGTACAGTCTCTAGTCCCTACATATATGTTTTGAGCAGCGGTGGTAATGCTTGGCAAGCTGTTTGTGAAGGCGTACTGTACCGTTGGCAGTTGAGTAGAGGTTGAAGGGTGTCCAGGTCTCTGCGTGTGTCTCAGGATTGCAGGTGCGAATGACAATGTTTTGATGCTGCAAACGATGGGTATTCACCATGACTTACTGATAAAGCAATGAATGCGCTCCAGCAGCATTCTCTAAAGGGCTGTGACACGGCACACTGGGGGAGACTTCTGGGCCTGTCTCAAGTCTTTTCCATTTAAAAATGTGCCTGCCATTGTTTACACTTGCTACAATAGTCATAGGTGACATACTGTGCATAGTATGTGTATGGTGCATGGTAACATTCTAAAGGGAGCTTTATGCCTTAAAGAACGGTACCTTGTTCTGACATTGCTGGCATTTACTTACACATTGGTGAGAAGTGTCCTTGGATGGATATGTATATCTCCTGCGCTACCTTGAACACGAGGCTGCATTAGTGTAAATAGAGTTAGCGTTGCGTGTAGCACTGTGCCCTTGACTACCAGGTATACGTAGAAGACTTGGTACCTGTGTTCACTGCCTGGTGCGTGGCATGCTCTTCTCAGAGCGGACATTATGAACGTGACTTGTCATTTCAGTTCCTGTGTGAGCCAGCTACAAAAGCGCAATAACTGCCGTGCACTTGTTGCCTAGTCTACAGCGTGTTAAAGCGGCTTCATTGCTTCCAGTGCTGAGTGTGCATGAGTTATCCGGAGGTTCTGTTGACTTGTGGGTTGCTGAAGTCCTGACAGCTCTGTAACTGGTACCGTGGCACTGCTCCACTCTTGGAGACTCCCTATATTGACTACAATCGGTCCGCTGTGGTAGCCTAGCTGCGACTTTGCTGTTTAAGGTGAGCTCGGCCACGTTGCGGGTTCCTATTGATACCAGTTGGTGGTGCTGTGTGTTGCACAGTGCCACAACTGATGTGCTGGTCAGTTGGCCCGAGTTGCAGTCAGCGACACTTTGCACCAGGCAATGTTGTCAGTCAGTGATCCTGAGTGCTAGTCAATGACCTTGAGTTCCCATCAGTGACCTTGAGTGCCAGTCCATGACGCTGATTTTCAATCAGTGGCACTGCCTTTCGGTCTATTACCTTGAGTGCCAGTCCCTGGCGCTGTTTTTCAGTCAGTGGCACTGCTTTTCGGCCCATAGTTGAACTTTGAGTGCCAGTCAGTGACCTTGAGTTTCAGTTAGTGACCTTGAGTGCCAGTCAGTGGCAGTGCCTTCCGGTCAGTGGGACAGATTTGAGCAGTCAAATGCACACTGGGAGATGGTTGTATTTCAGATTGGGTTACGCAGAGTTCACTTTGTACCAGACACAGAATCGATAATTGTCACAAAGACAATCTCAAACACCTGACCCACCCAGGACATCAAATTAAAGGTGCTTTTTATATCTTGAAAACAATAACTTAATCCCTGTCTTTTGGTGAATTTGGTTGAAGTAAAGTTGTTGGCTTATATGCTTGACATGTTAAGAACCCAGTGGGAGCGTGCGGGCACGTGGTGTGGGGGGGGGGGGGTGTAGGGATGGGGTGTAGGGATGGGGGAGGGGTATAACTAGCAGGTGAGTGAGAATGCCGGCCACGAGTCTGAGATGGGGGTTATCAAATGTCCACTGGGGAATTAAATTTGTTTTTGTCTTGTACCATATATTAGAGGTAGTCTGCACTAAGACACCTTGTGAATACATTCAACTAGTAGTACTCTACTCACAGACAGTTTGTGACTGGGGCGTTTGGCTGGTCACCAGAGTCGTATGTACAGTTGCATGTATGCGGTAGACACGCGGCCCTGGTTGCATCCTGTCCAACAGGTGTGCTCTCACTTCTGAACAAAGGCCGACGTGACTTTGATAGCTGCGCCTTCCCACGTACGTTGAACAGTGAACTATTATGTGTCCTATGATTAGCTCAGTACAGGTACGGTAGTACGATGACGGTGTCCTTCCGTTGAGATTCATTTTGCTATGTCTAACGAAGGGGGTGGTGCTTGTCGGGATCGTATAATGGTGGGTGCGTGTTGGGTTTGTGTGGCTGTGTGTAAGGGTGGGTGCATGTTGGGTTTGAGTGGCTGTGTAACGATGGGTTTGTGTGGTTGTGTAAGGATGGGTGTGTGTGGCAGTGTAAGGGTGGGTTTGTGTGGCTGTGTGTAAGGGTGTGTTTGTGTGGCGCTGTAAGGGTGGGTGCATGTTGGGTTTGTGTGGGTGTGTAAGGATGGTGCGTGTATGGTGTGTAAGGGTAGTGCATGTAGGGTTTGTGTGTAAGGGTGGGTGTGTGTTGGGTTTGTGTGGCTGTGTAAGGGTGGTGCATGTTGGGCGTGTGTGGCTGTGTAAGGGTGGGTGTGTTGGGTTTGTGTGGCTGTGTAAGGATGGGTGTGTGTGGCTGTGTGTAAGGATGGGTGCATGTTGGGTTTGTGTCGCTGTTAGGATGGGTATGTGTTGGGTTTGTGTGGCTGTGTGTAAGGGTGGGTTTGTGTCGCTATAAGGGTGGGTGGGTGTTGGATTTGTGATGTGGTGCATATCTGTGAGGAGATGTGTGGTGGTGTGTAATGGGACATGTTGGTTTGTGTGACGGTGTAATATTCTTTGTTGATTTTGTGTGGTGGTGTGTACGCTAAGAGAGGTCAGTTTGTGTAATGATGCATGTGGTTTGTGCAGAGGTGTGTAATAATACAAGAGGTGTTTGTTCAATGATGCGTGTGGGAGTTTGTGTAAAGTGAGGGTTTGTGTGGCGGTGGGTAAGGTTGTGCAATAACATGAGATGTTTGCAGTGTGCAGTGATGCGTGTGGGGGGGTTTGTGAAGTGGTGTGTAAAGTGAGGGTTTGTGAGGCTGGGTGTGACTGTATATTTTCACAGCATGCGAGGACAGCTGCTGCGTTAACTTGTGTCCGGCGCTGCTTGTTGGCGATGTGCGTATACACTGTTCACTCCACACCTTCACCCTAGATTCCAATGTCATTAAGGATCATGAGATTTCTTCAAATTCCACTTCGAGAGTATGCTCGCACTGAGCCCAGTCCGCCATTCTCTTAGGGCCCGTTTATAGTTTTGACGGCGTGTGACGCCGTCAACTTTATGCCGGTTAGCGCCGTGTGACATTGCAAAATGGTGGAATGTTGAACTCTGGTCAACGCTTGCGCCGTCTAACACCGTCAAGCGTCGACGTAAAGTCTAAATGATAACATTGGCTTGCGCCGTCAAAAGTATAAACGGGCCTTTACTCGTCACGCCGCACCATTCTCAAGAGGAGCGTTCATTTCGGGTCAGATAAGCCAAGTAAATTAATATATTGATCTCAGAAAAATGTTAGAAACCAAAAACCATCGGACTATGCAACTCTAAGTGTATAACAGCTAGACACACGCGAAATGCAGAGCTTGTAACAGGGGTGTGGGTATGTGTAACGGTGAGTGAGTGAGTGAGTGAGAGACAAGACTTGTTTGTATTTGTGAGTGTTGATGTGAGACTGGGTGTGTGAGAGAGTGAGACAGACTTGTGGTGTATCTGTGAGAGAAGCTGACAGTGTGTAAGTTGCGGTGCAGACGCGTGATTAGTGTGCGGCGAGCAACACCTCGGGCCTGCTGGTGCCGGGCGGGCGTGCTGTGTGCAGGGTGGGACGCAGCCGCTGTGATCGCCGCCAGGTTAAAGACGTTTATTTGCATATGAGAACAACCATCTTGTGCATGTTAAAACGATGTTTAAGTTTAACGCCATTATTTATGACTTCATATATCCAATAAAAAAAAGTAACCCAACACTGTCATGTCGTGTCGAGCATTGTGAATTTCACCAACATGTTAGAGATGGAAATTAAGTTAAAGTGGCCCGGTATACCATCTGGTGCGACAGGAATCATACTCCGACAAATGTTCTCCAAGCACCACTCTGCTTAGTTTTTTAAAGTTTATATAACCAGATAATTGGGTGGGGGGGGGGGGGGGGAATTGTAGACTCGGTGCACCTGAACTGGGCAAGGGAGAGTGCTGAGGTCGTTTCAATCTGAAAAATATATATATATATAAAAGGAAAAACTTTTTTTATTGTTGAATGTAAAAAGCAGTGAACTACATGAGGTTTGAACCCATAACACCAAACAACTTCAGATTACAAGTTCAACACCTTATCCACTAGGCCACAGAGAGCACACATAGTTACATGTCTCAGTTACATATATACACACATACACAATCACACACCTTGTATATATGACATATACCATGTGTATATCATAAGTACTAATCATATATCAAATTTATGCATTGCGAGGGCATCATAAGATGCCCAAACAGTAAACACATTTTATATATGCACGAGTAATAGTATATATGTCCAATATATACTTCTTGAAGATTTATACTGCCTATTATGGATAAGCCTGAATAGACATTAGACAGTTTGTCGATAGAAAGCCCGAGCCTACACTTTTACCGACCCAAGGGATATTTAACCTCCCACACCACATAGACATTGTATGAGAGCAATGATGGCACTGTAAGTTATCCACAGTGGTGGAAATCCAAATTGCCAGAGGTGGGGTCATGGGGAATCGAACCACCGACCTTCAGATTAGGAGTCTGACCTAGAAAAAAGTCTAACCACTCCGCCACAGAGAACACCACATATACGACATATATACAAGGTATGTATATATATATATATGATACATACAAGGCATACATACATACACCTGGTGTATATGACGTCCTATACACAAAAGCCGGAACTGAGATAACCGGCTACATGTTGCCTCTGTAGTCTAGTGGTTAAGGTGTTGAACTTGTAATCTCAAGTTGTTTGGTCTTGTGGTTCAAACCCCATACAGTCCAAAACTGTGTTTTCCTTCTATGTGTTTCTGATTGAATTATGCAATGTAATTGTACTGGCATATTTTACATTAAAGCAAATATAAAATCCTGTTTGAACTACTATAAAAGAAAATTGAAAATACCTCAGTTTGACTCTCCCTTCTCTCCACTCACCCAGCCATCTTCACAACAACAGCTGTCACATGACCAATCTAGGTCACTCTAGACCACCAAGTGGAAACGTTCAGTACTAAGCATGCACCACTCTGTGGCATAAATTAGAACTATTCCGAGTTTGTTTGTTTTCCCGACCACCTATACCTTTTCCCTTTAATATGAATAAGCAATGTTTAGGACTGACCCCCGCTTGGTGTTTCCGCGGAATAGACTATTATATTGCATGTGTGCATCCATGATTATGCCAAATTGTTCTTTATTTCTATTAATTTGGAATAAAATCAAAGTTTCAACTGCGCGTGTCGGCAAATTCAATGGCAATGGGCATTTGTTTTGCTCTCGACGTCGTTTTCACCACATGCACAGTCGGAATTAGAAACCAATCTATTCAGTTGTTTCAGCCAATCAGAGCTGTTCTTTTCTATTTTCTATTGCAAATGGCGGCCCCCTACGCTGTGTCCAGTTGCTGGATTCGGGTGAATTCATTTTCCACCTCTAGGAGTATGGGTATTATATATATATATATATATTTTACCTCGGTATACACCCTCAGGCTAGGGAGAGGGAAGCACATCCGGTCCATCAATTAGCATAAACAACTCACGACCGGAGGACATTCGTGGAGTTGTTCCAGTAGGATTTATCTACAACAAGTGAACTAACTGTAAGTAGTAAGAAAAACCTTGGTTGAGCTTGTTTAAGATGCATTATAGCATCTAGATTTGAAAGTTCAGAACTTTCTTAAGTCCAGTTTGGACTAGATTAGCATTTAAAAAATCGATACGGCTAGAAGAAAGGATTCTTTGTACTTATCGAAACCATGGTGCCATAAACCCACTTAGCTACGGGTAGAGATGTTGGCACGGTCACATCTCCTGTGGAGATTATCTCGGACCCTAATAGAGGGTGTTGTTGGGGATGATCCTGGGTTTCTTTTATAGATTCCCCTTTTGAATGAGGCATTTCTCCGAGTTTCATAGCATTTTCTCCAACTTGCTGGCACAGAAGCCGCAGGAGGGAGAAGTGTACGCGACAGAGAGATGGGAGGTCCCAGAGGCCTACCCCACGTATGGTTGGTTTCGATACCTAAAAACCTACGACAATACTTAGCTTATCACGCCTGTACTGAGAACGGTGTAAATACGTTACTCAATACCACATTGATCCTCAACCCAGGTTATCTTGGCGTCACTTCGGTGTTCAGTTGAGTTGATTCCGGTGTGGCAGTAAATCGCAAACCCCTGGAAATTGCACACCCCGGGGTTTGCGATTTACTAGGAAATCACAAACCCCCCCTGGAAATCGCAAACCCCCTGTGTTTTGGGACCGATTCGGGCCAAATCTATTCAATGCGACCATATTTAACAGAATTATATACTCAAATCGTGAAATTTCATTAAATTAACCCTAAATTCGAACCCTCCTTAAGGCTACTGCCACATTGGCGGCGATATTAATAGTTATATTTTCGAATCGACGAACGTAAAGTAAACACATCGCCGCCGCCGCATCGACCTCCCTTGCCATACTGGCGGCGGCGGCGATTTGTTTACTTTACGTTCGTCGATTCGAAAATATAACTAGTAATATCGCCGCCAATGTGGCAGTAGCCTTAAGGAGGGTTCGAATTTAGGGTTAAATTGGTAACCAAATAAGTGAAATTTGACCAATTTAACCCTAAATTCGACGAACGTAAAGTAAACAAATCGCCGCCGCCGCCGAATGGGCGCTCTGACACTCAGAATATCCCAACTGTCACTATTATCTCTGTTTTTAATACTTTCAGCATAAATTGCTCTTAGGTTACATTAAATACTTCAGATCTTCCTCTTCAATCGCGCATTAAGATATTTTTAATCGATCCAATGAAAGATTTTAAATTTATTTTACAAAAATAAATGCTTAGTCAACTGTCATCACGGCAGGGGCTGCGATCGGGCCGGTGTTTTATACCATGACAGGGGGTTTGCGATCTCCAGGGGGGATATGCGATTTCCTAGGAAATCGCAAACCCCCCATGCCCATATATGGCATGGGGGTTTGCGATTTCCTAGGAAATCACAAGTGGGGGTTTGCGATTTACAGGGTTTGCGATTTCCTGCTACACCGGTTTAATAAATACCCTTTTTTGGTTACAGAGTACCAATGGCTACAAAGCGAAACAAACTGCAGCCCGCTGCTGCGGAGGGGCGCGTGCCTACCAGCTATGATTCATCGCCAGGGTTGACAGCTCCCCCATTGCCACAGCCTGGAGCTGATTTACTTTCGGAGCGGGAGAGTGATGACAGCACCAGTTATCCGGCAGACCTAAAAGACCAGATCAACCGGCTCGTCGAACAGAAGTTGAGACAGCTTCAGCCCAGCAGCCTCATGGACACCTCTCGTCAGCTCCCAGCCGTAGATACGGATTGGGAGGATGCGTCGGATTTTGAGGAGACAGATCCGACTCTGAGACCGAGAGAGCCGGTCTCTATGCAAAGATCGGAGGTAAGGTCCGGAAGCGCTGCCAACTAGAAAAGGCAAAGAAAATTAAAACCACCACCATGATGCGCGAAACAATAAAGGGCCACTTTAATACATTTAAACCGGCAGAAATTATTAACAAGCTCACAGAGCAGATCACGGGGATCAAAGGAATCCCGGACACAGTGTTGAAGGAGATGGACTCGGGGGTTCATCTCAGTGAGGAAAAGAAAAGGTTTGAAAGTGTCCTTTTCACGATACACAAGGCTGTGCTGGGAGCACTGACGTCTGTGGCCCCGGTTGCAAACAGAATGCAAACAGAGAACAAGTTCTCTTCGCTAGCGAGGGTCATGGATAAGGGCATTGCTTTGCTCACCGCTGCGAGTAACTTTTTAAGTTACCGAAGGTACGAGAACGTATACAAAACGGTCACCACACCTGCCGGGAAAGAGGTAGCGCGTTCTAAGAAGGTGACAGACAATGATGGGAAGGAGTACACCCTCTTCCTGCCGCCCAAACCGATCAATGGGAAACCTTTAGACAAGTCGAAGATGTTTGGCGGCCAGCTTCCTTACCTGTTCAAGGAGGTGGAGGCAGAAACGAAAAGTGGCAAGAACATGGAAACTGCCCGAGGTCGGATAACACCTCCAGATTCCGCAGGCCGCTAGGGGATTTTCGGTTCCGTCACGGCACGAGGGCTGGCAGGTCCGGCCACTCCTACGGTTATCTGCCACGGGGCAGGGGACAGGGAGACCGTCAAGGCTGGAATGACGGAAACCGCCCGTTCCGCAAAGAGTTTGCTCCAAAGCAGCTCTTCCCGCGCCCAGGCAACAAATAAACACTGCTACACAAACAACACCAGTGGTAGCAGAGATGGTGGCGGAAGAGACACAAACTGACGTAAGAAAAATTTTGTGCTGGCAACATTTTTAATTGTTTGTCGGAATGGGTTAAGATTACTACAGATGATAACATCTTAGACATAGTAACAGGAGTTAAAATCCCATTTATGGAATTACCAGTGCAAAATCGAGTTCCTTTTCCATATAAGTTTGATGCTTTAGAGAAGCAGGCTTTAAGTACTCAAGTTTCGCTTTTTGAATGGAAAGGTATTATAGAGAAAGTGGTTCACACCCCAGGGGAATTTATTTCTAATATTTTTTCCAGACCTAAGCCTAATGGGGATATTAGAATGATTCTGGATTTGACTAAATTAAACGAATTAGTAGAGTATCAACATTTTAAAATGTTTTCTCTAGAAACTGCCAGGGATTTGGTTACACCTGATGCATGGATGGCCAGTGTAGATTTACAGGACGCATATTACATGGTCCCGATTTGTTCGGAACACCGAAAATTCCTCAGATTTATTTGGGAGGGTGAACTTTTCCAGTTTACGTGTATGCCAAATGGTTTAGCTTGCGCACCACGTCTTTTTACTAAATTATTGAAGCCCATCTTTACAGCTATGGCTAGGAAGGGTCACACTATGTTTCCATACATAGACGATTCGTTTATTGTATCACAATCATTTAATGATTGTAAGAATGCTGTCAGAGATTTATGCCAAATTTTAACAAAATTGGGATTTTATATTCAGGAAAAGAAGTTTGTTTTCTTACCGACAACCGAACTTAAATGTTTGGGTTTTATTATAAACACGCGTTTAATGACGGCTTCACTCCCCGAAAAGAAACTAGAGAAGTTTCTAGATACAGCGACCCGCTTGGTCGAGTTAAATAGGCCAAAGATAAGGCAGGTCGCCGTCCTAGTTGGTATACTGATATCGTATGCCCCGGCTATTCTATGCGGCAAGGCACACATTAAATCTCTGGAAATAGATAAGAATTTGGCTTTGGCTCGCACATAAGGAAATTTTGAACGGAAGATGTTTATTTCTGAAGAAGGGATGGATGATATCAACTGGTGGTTTGAAAATATTCATAAATCTCCCAATCCCATTAGAATGGGTGAACCCAACACGGTAGTAACCACTGACGCTTCACTAGAAGGTTGGGGCGCACATCGTAATGATGTCGCAACAGGAGGGAGATGGTTACAAAATGAAATTTCGAACCATATTAATGTTTTGGAATTGAGAGCCATTTATTTAGGTATAGCAAGTCTAGTAAAGATACCACGAAAACATGTTAGGATACTAACTGACAACACAACTGCAATGGCATATGTAAGGAACATGGGAGGGATGAAGTCCAAACCGTGTAATGAGGTAGCAAAGAAGATTTGGGCTTGGGCGCAGCTAAACCAGGTTTGGCTGACTGTAGCACACATTCCAGGCATTCAAAATACACTAGCTGACCGAAAGAGCAGGCATTTCCATGATCATTTAGAATGGGCCCTTAATCCGAACATTTTTGAAATAATTTGTCAAAAATGCAGCCGACCTAAGGTCGACTTATTTGCATCCCGTAATAATTTTAAAATTAACAAATATGTTTCATGGCATCCAGAACCAAACATCTGGCAGATAGATGCATTTTCTCTGATTTGGGGAAACAAATTTTACTATATTTTCCCCCCATTTAGCACGATCAGCCGAATGGCCAGAAAGATCAAGATGGAGAAAGCACACGCAATATTAATCGTTCCCGACTGGGACACACAACCTTGGCTACCGGGCATAGTGGCAACAGCCACAGATTGCCTGCGATTCTGAAGATCGCCAGGAAATCTGACACATCAAGGCCCGCTAAAACGACGCGGGGACGTGTCAATGACACCTTTGCTGGCATTCCTTTTTAAAATAAATATTTGGAAACAATTTGGATTGGACAAAATTACACAGCAAAGAATAGTTTCACATGCATGGCGAAAAGGCACAGTTAAAATGTATACAACTTATTTACGAAAGTGGGGCGTTCATTGCCTTATTAAAGAAAGTCAAGCCTATGAACCCGACCATTTCCCAGGTCGGTAGATTCTTGCGTATGTTAGAAGATGAAGGTTTAGGTTTTGGAGCCATTAATGGCTGAGTGTGCTTTGTCAGTTATCCTTCCAAGGATAAATGGCCAAACTATAGGAAACATCAAGTTATTCACTGGATTCTCAGGTCGATTTACGAAAGAAATCCACCCAAACCAAAGTATAGTCGGTTTTGGGATGTGTCTGTGGTATTCAAACTGTTTAAACAATGGCCCATAATAACAAACATTTAGATGTTAGAAAATTAGGATTTAAAGTAGCGTTGCTCCTCTTACTAGTAACAGGACACAGGGGACAAACTATTGTTGCCTTATCACTGGATGGCCTTGAAATAGATCACAAAGAAGCCACGTTTGACTTGACACAGTTGTTAAAGTCAAACAGATTAGGAGATCCCTGTCTACAGTTAATGTGACAAGCTTTACAGAGGATCCAAAACCATGTGTAGTTTCAGCCATTAGGGCGTATATATCCAAGACGAAGGACTTAAGGACTTCAAGGCAGCTTTTGGTGAGCTTTATTAGGCCACACAAGGGCATTTCACGAGACACGCTTGCACAATGGACAATTACAGTGTTAAAGTTGGCGGGTGTGGATACAGACAAATACGCGTCTCACTCGACGCGAGGTGCGATGGTGTCAAAGGCACGTCTGCTTGGAATTTCCGTTAAACGGATCTTAGCCCATGCAGGATGGAAAACTGAACGATCGTTTGCCAGACATTATAACAAACGGTTAGAAAAGTCGAGCGGTGTTGCCCGACGGTTACTGAAAGACTAAAACGACAGAGGTGAGAATGCACTTTATTTTCTCCAAAGATCTTGTCGATTACTGATTTCCAATGTGATATAACATGTCATTGAACAGTTAACAATACGATACAGGATAAAATGATATTACGTAAACGTCTCCCTAGCCTGATGCTGTATACCGAGGTAAAATAGATTAGTTAGACGAATCTTACCTGGGTATAGATGATGGATAACTGTTGTTTTACCGAGGTATAAGCCTCGGATAGACGTGGGCTAGGGCCCGCCCACCACACCCTTCCACGTCTATTCAATTGGCTTGTACCAGGAAAACTTCACAGTTCTGTTATTATTGTCATTTATTATTGTGTTATTTAGATCATTTTATCCTGAATAAGTAGGTAAACATTGCTGGACCGGATGTGCTTCCCTCTCCCTAGCCTATGTCTATCCGAGGCTTATACCTTGGTAAAACAACAGTTATCCATCATCTATACCCAGGTAAGATTCGTCTAACTAATCTATATATATATATATATATACATATATACATATATATATATATATATGTATTTTACCTCGGTACTAAGCCTCTGGCTACTCGTGGTCGAGGGAGAAGGAAGCAACATCCGCGTACAGCAATTAGCATATTCCGCTCATAACCGGAGGACGTTACGAGCAGCTCAGCAGTTTTTACCAAGTAATACCAACGATCCAGAGTAAGTACAGGCCCAGAAACTTACATGGAGTGATACAAATGCATATCGCACACACTGATTAATTTTGTGTGTTGTCAACTACTATGTTAACATAGTTATTCATGAGTTTGTTTTTCGTTATCCGGTGCCGTAGATTTTTTGGAAGCACCTCTAATTTGTATGCCGCCCGTTGCCGAACGGAGAGATGTTTCATCATTTAGATTAGTTTTAGGGAATATTAACAGATTTCCCAAGGCTAAGGCGTACCTCCGAGTTTCATAGCATTTTCTTCAACTTGTTGGCATAGTAGCCATGGGAGGAAGAAGTGTATGTTACAGAGAGTGTGGGAGGGAACAGTACACTGGTCCCTACCCCTCGATTGTTTTGCATTTGGTTCGTCCAACCGTCGCACTTTCAACATACAATTTAGTTTACCACGCCTGGATTAAACCGGTGTAGATACAGATTTAATACCCATTAGTGCCAGAGAGCACGTTTAAGCACTGTTCCATGTGTTCAGTTGCTCCTTGAGCGCGTTTCTAATAACCCTTTGTGGTTTTTCAGACGACTCGAAATGGCTGCGAAGCGGGGTAAGCCGGGTGTACCACACACGCTAAGCGAGGGGGGCGCGACCTAGATTCGGCACCATCACGTGATCGTTCACCCGAGCCAGGGCCGTCCAATGCTGATGACCATATGGTTTGTCTCATACGTGACCAGCTGCAACACCTGCTCCCAAGTACCCCAAGCAAAGCCTCGGCAAAAACTCCCGCCTCCGCTTCGAAGGAGTTGGAGTGGGAAGACATGTCTGAAGTTCAACAGACAACTGACTCCGAGATCGGCTTCCCCTCGAGGAAGAGGAAACGATCAAAGAAAGATTCATCGGATGGGGAGGAGTACTATAAGGCTTGTAACAAGGTCAGGAAGGTCAAACGGAATAAGAAGAAATCCAAGTCCAAAAAGAAGAAGAAAAGTAAATCTTCTTCCTCAGATTCCTCCAAGGATTCAACCACCACCGATTCTGAATCGGACACCGAACATACCAGGAAGTATGTTAAGATAAGTGGAAAGGTGGTCAAAAAGATTATGGTCGAGAAGAAAAAGAAAATAAACACCTGTACCTTGATGAGGAAGACCATCAAAGGCCACTTTCACACGTTCAAGCCGGCCGAGATCATCACAAAATTGGCGGAACAATTCACGGGGATCAAGGGTATCCCGGAGGCGACCATCAAGGAGATGGATGTGGACGTCACCATGAGTGAAGACCGCAAGAAGTTCGAGACGTGCCTACACATCATCCATAAAGGGGTTCTTGCGGTTCTCGCGGCTCTGGCAGCGGTCACCCCGATTGCCAACCGTATGATGACCGACAATAAGTTCTCGACCTTGTGCTCGGATATGGACTCCGGGATTGCACTCCGGGAATTTCCTATCATATAGGAGATTCGAGAACGTTTTCAAATCAGTAACAACGGATGCAGGGAAAGAAGTCGCACGCTCGAAGAAAATAGTAGACAACAACGGCAAGGAATATACCCTATTCCTCGTCCTCAAACCAGTCAAGGGCAAATCGAAGATGTTTGGCGGTCAACTACAATACCTGTTCAAACAGGTCGAGACCGCGGCCAAGAAATCCAAACACTTGGATTCAAAGAAGGCCGACAACACAAGCTGCTACAAGAAAATCTGTTCGGATTTTCGCAGTCAACGGACCGGCCAACGGACCGGCCAACGAGGCAACCGGTTCGGAAGCGGAAACTTCAACTACCAGGCGAGGGGAAGGGGACAGCGGAACCAGTGTGGCTGGAACGACAGCAACTGCCCCTTCAGGAGGGAATCAAACCCCCAGAAGCCATTCCCCAGGCCAGCCAACAAATAGAGGTTGCAACACAGACCACTGTAAGCAACCTTTGAGCAGGGAACATTACCAACCATTTAAGTGATTGGGAACTAATTACAGACAATCAAACAGTCCTTGATATTGTACGTGGGGTAAATATTCCATGCATAGAAGACCCTATCCAAACCAATATACCCTTTCCCTATCGTCTAGACACAATCGAAAAAGAAGCACTACATAAAGAAGTCATACAATTTTGTAATAAGGGAATTATTGAACCAGTCCAACATATCGAGGGGGAATATATTTCAAATATCTTTTCCAGACCTAAGCCTAATGGCGATGTAAGGATGATTTTAGACTTAACCACACTCAATAAGATAGTAGAATACAAACATTTCAAAATGTTTTTGTTAGAAACAGCTCGAGACTTAGTGACACCCAGTTCATGGCTTGCAAGTGTTGATTAAAAAGATGCGTACTACACAATTCCAATATATGAAACACACAGAAAATTCCTTAGATTTATCTGGGTAGGACAACTCTATGAGTTTACTTGTTTGCCAAATGGCTTAGCGTGCGCGCCACGCTTATTTACAAAATTGTTAAAACCAATTTTCTCCGAAATGGCTAAGAAAGGACATGTAATGTTCCCTTACATTGATGATTCCTTCATTGTTGCGCAAATGCAACAGGATTGCCAAAGAGCAATAGATGATTTATGTCAGGCATTGCTTCGGGTTGGATTTTACATACATGATACTAAATCCGTACTTATACCAACAAAAACATTGAAATGTTTAGGCTTCTTTATTGACACAGAGCAAATGATGATTTCTTTGATACCTGAGAAAATAGATAAATTTAAAACAACAGCCTTCAGTTTATTACAGTTAAAACGACCCAAAATACGACAAGTAGCAGTACTTATTGGAATCATGATAGCTTCGCACCCGCCATTTTATATGGTGAGGCACATATTAAATCCCTCGAGATAGACAAAGATTTGGCATTAGTCAAAACCAAAGGCAATTTTGAGGGCCTTATGACCATCTCGAAAGACCGTTACGATGATATTCAATGGTGGCTTAACCACATTCATCACGCACACAATCCAATCAGGATGGGTGAACCAAATACAATAGTTACTACTGATGCCTCTTTAGAAGGTTGGGGCGAACACAAGGATAACGTTGCAACAGGAGGTCGCTGGCTAGATGAGGAAATCTTGGATCACATAAATGTTTTAGAACTACGAGCGATCTATTTAGGATTGTGGAGTTTAGTGCGAGTGCCTAAATTCAATGTACAAGTGTTAACTGATAACACTACCGCAATGGCCTATATTCGTAACATGGGAGGGACAAAGTCCAAGCCATGTAACAAACTAGCAAAGCAAATTTGGAATTGGGCTAAAAAACAAGTTTGGTTTACAGTAGCACATATACCAGGTAGTCAGAATACATTAGCAGGCACAAAGGCGTCGTCATTGCCATGATCATTTAGCATGGTCCTTGAATGATAGCATTTTTGACATCATTTGCCAAAAATGTGGAATCCCAGAAGTAGATTTGTTTGCCTCCCGTAGAAACAAGAAAATTACTAAATATGTATCTTGGCATCCAGAACCAGATGCCTGGAAGGTGGATGCTTTCTCTATGATTTGGAATGATAAGTTTTATTATATCTTTCCCCCATTCAGCCTAATCAGCAGAGTAGCCAGGAAGATCAGGCTAATAGTGCCAGAATGGAACACTCAACCCTGGCAAGCGGCAGTGGCGTGGGAAGCGAAAGACTCTTTAAAATTCCCCAGAGGGCCAATAAACTTAGAACACCAAGGGCCAGTAACAAAGCAAGGGGACATATCCATGACACCCCTATTGGCATTCCTTTTTTAAGCAGATATATGCAAAAATTTGGACTAGATAAAATGACCCAAAATAGACTAATTTTGCATGCATGGAGACCAGGAATGGTCAAATTATATTCCAGTTATTTAAAGAAATGGGGCATTTATTGCTTGGTACACAAGGTAAAGCCAATGGAACCATCCATTTCCCAAGTGGTCTGTTTCTTGCGAATGATGGAGGATGACGGACTCGGTTATGGAGCCATCAATGCAGCTACATGTGCGCTCTCAGTCATCTTACCAACAATAGGTTTTGGGATGTTTCAGTGGCATTTAACTTATTCCAGGAATGGCCTAGTAATAGACACCTATCTGTTAAACAGCTAGGTTACAAATTGGCTGTGCTTTTACTCTTAGTAACCGGTCATAGAGGCCAAACAATTGTAGCCCTTTCACTTAATGGCCTAGACATTGACAAGAATGAGGCCACGTTTGATTTGGACAAATTATTAAAATCAAACCGCACGGGAGATCCGCTCTCCTCGATTCATGTAAATAGTTTCCCCACATGACAGGAAACTGTGTGTAGTGTCAGCCATTCATCATCATCATCATGCTGTTGGTCGCGATGCGACAAAGACTGCTTTCATTACTTGACTGCCGCTCTCCATTTAGCTCTCTGCTGTGAGAGTTGTGTCCATGAGTCGGTCTTAATGTCTCTCAGCTTCAGGTTTCTCTTGATGGTATCCTTGAACCGGAGACGAGGGCACCCTCTCTTTCTGTAGCCAGAAGACAGTTGAGAATAGAGGATCTGCTTTGGTAGCCTGTCTGATGACATCCTCATGAGGTGTCCAGTCCACCGGAGATTCTTTTTGATCAGAAGATCTTCCATAGAGGGCAGCCCTGTTCGTTTGAGTATTTCCTTATTTGTCACTTTGTCCTTCCAGGTTAGCCTCATGATTGAATGCAGATGTCGCATCATGAAGGCATGCAGCTTTTTCACCTGTCGTCTGTACACTGTCCAGGCCTCGGCTCCGTATAGTAGGGTTGATAGCACGATTGCACGGTAGATCTTACCTTTGACCCGAATGGACACATGATGGTTGTTCCAGAGTCTCTGGCGTAGTCGGCCGAAAGATGCGCTAGCCTTGGCCATTCTGCTCTGTATTTCAGCATCAATGCGTCCATCACTTGATATAGTGCTTCCGAGATAGGTGAATTCCGGAACAGAATTCAGCTTGTTTCCGTCAACCATGATCTCCTCTAGGGTACTTGTAGAGTTGGGATGGTACAGCACCTCCGTCTTCTTGATGTTAATCTTCAGGCCAAACTTCTTTGATGCATCGGAGAAAGCGTCCACTATTTTCTGGATCTCTTCAGCAGAGTGGGCAACCAGTGCACTGTCATCTGCGAATAGTAGCTCTCTCACCAGTATCTGAGTAGTCTTGGTCTTCGCTCTGAAGTGTGCGACATTGAATAGGTCAGCGCTCTGTCTGGACTGTAACATTTCATGAAAGCTGCCTGCAAAATTGTTGAAGCGCTGCTGGCTTTTGCAAGTTACCAGCGGCACTCTCTCGGGGAGCAAATAGAGGTGTCAAGACAGGCGCAAAACTATTTGTCCCTGCAGTGGCTGGTTGGGAGATGTTGAGAGTTCCATACATCAACCGCCCTTAATGCTGCCACAGTGACATGGTTTTCTGTTTAGGGTTTGCTCCCTTAGCCTTCGGTTCTGTCAAGAACCTGTACCACAAGGCAGTGGTTTACAACTCTGCAAGGCAGGGTGTCAAACTCCCTGAGGTATTGCTATACCTGCAATACCTGCATACCAAGCCATTACGGCTTATATATCCAAGACAAAGGGAATACGTAATTCCAGACAGCTTTTGATAAGCTTCATTAAGCCACATAAGGCTATCTCCAGAGACACGCTCGCCAGATGGACGATTACCGTGCTCTAGTCAGCAGGCGTCAACACAGTACACTATGCTTCTCACTCTACAAGAGGAGCAATGGTCTCAAAAGCGAGACAGCTGGGGATCTCAGTGAAGAGAATCCTAGCACATGCCGGCTGGAAGATGGCAAGGTCTTTTGCTAAACATTACAACAAACGATTAGAGAAGACGAGCGGCGTAGCAACCCGCTTACTCACCAACTAACAAGAATGGGTGAGACTTATGCATTCAATATTGCAACTGAAACATTACTATGTTCATCAGATAATTGAGGTTAAAATGAGGCTATGTAAAGGTCTCCCTCGACCACGAGAAGCCAGAGGCTTAGTACCAAGGTAAAATAGTATAGTTATACGAATCTTACCTGGGTACAGATGATGGATAACTCTTGTTTTCCCGAGGTACAAGCCTCGGATAGTTGTGGGCTAGGGCCCGCCCACCACACCCTGCCACGACTATTGCGTTTGCTTGTGCCAGGATGAAAATATTATGAGTTCCAGTCATTAAGCTCATTTTTATTCTGAATAATTAGCTGAAGATTGCTGTACCCGGATGTTGCTTCCTTCTCCCTAGCCCACGACTATCCGAGGCTTGTACCTCGGGAAAACAAGAGTTATCCATCATCTGTACCCAGGTAAGATTCGTATAACTATACTATATATATGTGTATATATATGTATATATATATATGTTAGTCCTCAGCCTCCCCCTTGAGCGGGGGGGGGGGGGGGGGTGTCGGTATTATGCCATCATTCTGGTGGTTTTTTTTTGTTCAGGTGTCTTTATTCCTCAGAATAACATGTTAGTGCTAATGCACTGGTCTTTCAGCCCTAATGACAATTGGGTGCGCCGACAAAAGCTCACAAGACAAAAGCTTACATGCTTATTGAAAAAAGAGACAAAAGCTCACAACAATTCATAGTTTTTCATTATGTACATATGCATATAAATATCACAGGTATAATAAACTGGACTATTTTTAAATGTATTTGTTAGGGACTGGGCACAACTTTTTCTTTGTTTTCCATTAAAACAAAGGACGGAAATTCAACCCGATTGTCAACTTTCAAAAGGATATAACTTTCTTCATGTTTTTATTATGATCATAATTTAAAAGACCATTTTAATAGTGTCTGACCTCTCAGACAAGGAGCTGCATATACACGTATGCGTGGGTTGGGAGGTGACATCAGCGAGCCTGGGTGGTGTAATGGTTAGCACATTGGCCTGGAATGCAAGAGATATGGGTTCGATTCCTGCTCTAGGCACAATATTTCCCACTTTCATCACCCCCCACAACAATAGTAATTTACAGTTCTTTCCAATGGAACTGAATGCAGTGGCCGAATCGATCGAGCGCAGGGTTCCTATGCTGAGGGTCGAGAGTTCGAATCCTCAATAACTTACAAATTGATGCTTGTTGCTACTTAGCCTGGCACTTGGCATTATTTGGATATGGCAAGTGTGAAAGTACAACGCCTGAACACTTTGACTTCTGGATACTGAATGGTTTATTCACAGCCTAGGGCTCCCTCAACCCGCCGGCTAAACTTTCCATGACGTCATCTCATGAGCATAATCCTTTGTGTCAAACTCTGCATCTCGTTAACATATATTAGCCACATAGCCAGCTATACGTCTATTACGCATATATTACAGCAAGGACTGGTTAGCTCGGTATCGGGTCATGGTGCCGACAGCCTGATCTCCCAGTGGGGCAGCACTATAAAAGTCGCCATGGGTGCATACTGTCACAAGTCAGTACCCGTCTTGATATGACCATAGATGTATGTTACTAGGATGTAAAATCCTAACAAACAAACAAATTTTTCCAATGGTACCAGTTTTAATACATTTACATGAATTAATATTTGTTAGTCATGTACCTAATATGTGTGATTCAGCAGGTGTGATATGAGATGAGAACAGCTGACTCTGGTAACACCTGATTAAAGCTTGTGAGCTTTTGTCTCTTTTTCCATTAAGGGTGTGAGCTTTTGTCTTGTGACCTTTTGTCATGGAACTGACAATTGCCACTACACAGACAACAAATCTACAACAATATAGATAGACAATTACCAGACAATAAGCAAAGCATTGATATGAATGACGGGCAAAGAACAAGATAAGAGAAAAAAGAAACATGGTGGGGGGGGGGGGGGTAGCTATGTTAGACATGTATGGTAAGCATTAGATGGAGGGGGGGGGGGCATAACTGATTATCTTTCTAGTGGTGACATACTCGTTGAAAGGGTGATGGTGAGATGTAGGGTGGGCCTTTATGTTTGAACTGATCTCAGGTGAGGGCCTATTGATTGAGTAGATAGGTTAATATTGGCTCTTATTTAGTAGCGATGAGATAGAAATAATTCTAACTTATTATTTAGTTTTAATTATTTAATGCAGGGTCGTTGCTAGGAATCTTTGTTTGGAATCCGATTTGTTTGGGGAGGGGGATACATTCTTGGAGACCAGACGGGATGGCCAAATGAGTTGAGCATCCATCTCCTGTTTTGGGAGATCGGGGGACTGAACACATGGGTTTGTGGGTTCGAACCCTGTTCGAATGAAACCAATGACTTAAAAATTTATATTTGTCGCTTCCTAGCCAGGTGCTCTACTTTATTAGGATAGGGCATGGACTGGTTGGCTCAGTGTTAGGATAATGTGACTGAGCGGGATATTGGGGTCATTGTGCTGGCAGCCTGGTCTCCATTGAGGCAGCACTATAAATTCGCCTTGAGTGTGCAGTTACAAGTCAGTACCCATCCTGATATGAATTTAGATGTTGCTAGGATGTAAAACAACAACAAACAAACTTTCTTGGATTGAACCAGTGCCGTTGGAATAGTCTCCCACAAAATGTTATAGATGCCGGCTCAATAAATTCATTCAAGAACAGATTAGAAAAAGCATGGGCTGATGATCCAGGGAAATTTGACCACTTATTCACCACATGCTACTAATTTATTCCTTGTGTTGCTAATTACTTGCACTCAAGCAAAAATGAGAGACAAATAAGTGTTCACACTTCCTGTCTACCAATCACTATATCGCTATATCGAAGCATGAGGCTCTATGACAGGATTTTCTCCCCCCACCCCCACCCCCACCCCGTACTATTCCCCTGTCCCATACACACATACAAAAGTGCTTTTTTAATTCATCAACAGAAAGTTTTGTATCGTGAAATAACGCCTTTTCCTTTGGTTTGACTAATAAACAATAGGAGTATTGTTTTCCGTGGTTCCAAGGAAAGACTAGCTGCGACTCAGCACACCGGGTCGCAGCTTCAACTTTACACCGGAAGTCTCCCACCCCTATCCTTCACTATATACACTTTGGTTGTTGTCTATTGCATAGCTTTCCTGCAGTAGATAAAAAGATTCACCCGGCACTACAGTAACCTGAGTATAGTGAAAAACAACCCATTAGAAAAAGTGGAGAAATTATGGGTAAATGAAATGAGCACATACATTCTTAATCTAAAAAGCAAAATATATTCTTTACATACCCTCATATATTTACCCACAACTTTTGAACTGATTAGTAGATTAGCCTGGCATTCGGAACTACTGGTACTAGAGTAGGCCAATGAGCAGTGGCATTAGGAAGACCAGTTGTCCGTGGTTGAAATTTCCCCTTTAATATAGGCCCTACCAAATTATTTTTTTAACACAAAAAACCCTGTAAAAGTGTTTAGAGATACTTTGTTACTTAGCTATTATTAGTTTGTAGAGATTCATTTGTGTATATGCAAGATTAGCCCCCTGAGGGATCCCAACCGAATAGACGAGTTAGTAATTCCAACCTAAGCGAAACAAAGTCACCTGTTTATTTTAGTAAGACAGTGTATTCATCAGAACATACATTTGTTTCAGTGCAAAGGCACAGGTCTTCCAGCCATTTACATTACATTGTCAATAGCTAGTTCAGCAGGTACTTAGGTAGGGCATATTAGTAGATTATGAAGGAGGTTAGTGGGTTAACCATAATAAGTTCAGTATCATGGGCTAAGACGGTGGGTCACCACAAAAACTCTGCTGCTATTATGAGTAGGATGTATGTGATGGGGGTGGGTGGGAGAATGGAGCCCTCACCCCCAAGTCCCACACTCAATCCGGTATGCTCTGGCACAGAATATAAAGAGGGCAGTTGCTCTCATTGAAGCAGAGTTGCCAGTCTTGTGACCATCTGTATAAGTTGTCGAGACTTAGTAGTTAGTTGGGCATAGGCCTACCCTATACTATCAATAGGCAGTACCTTAAGCTTAGTAACAGTTGGACATTGCTGGCTTAGTCTAAGACTTAGATGCAGCACCTCAGTAATATGCATTCTTGGTATAGTTGAGGTAAGTAATTGGGTGAGTGGGGTGGGGGGTGTCAGGACGGAGGGGGGAGCAAGGCAGTGCACATGATCCACGTTATGTGATTGGTTTAGCCGTCTGCAGAGCACAAAACACTTGTATTTATATTATTTTCAATCAAATCTAACAATTTTGCATATCTCTCAGACAACATAATAATGTAATGAATAATATATTTTATACACAGCTATCCTTAATTAAACCTTTTAAGTTTACAAACATCCAATTCCACACAAAATTGTCAGTCACTTTACTTACTTTAATACTTAGGCTGCTTTTCACATCAGCATTAACAGCTTCATTTGAGGGAACGCGCTCTCTGGTAAAGGTGTGATCTATATTTTAATCTAGAGAAATGCAATAATAGTCCAAATTCCAAGTCATGAACAATCATTCGATAACAAGTTTTACAAACTTGATGTATGTGAATGCTAACATGAACTATACCAATGTATGCAGTCAAAAACGATACTAACCTGGTTGGTTTAGTAGTTAATGTAGAAAAACTGCCGGAGCTACTCAACAAACGTCCTCCCATTATGAGTAGATTATGCTAATTGCTGGACCCGGATGTGCTTCATTCTCCCTGGACTACGAGTAGCCAGATGCGGAGTACCGAGGTAAAATATATATAGTTTACTTCAATTGTTTTCAAACACTCTGGGAATTGTGTTAAATGTGGTAATGCCAGGTCATATATAGACATGCCGAATCTGTTAACAGGCTATTATGTATAAATATATCAACAAAAGAGGATAAGCATAAGTAACTACAAGTGTGACTTCTGTGTACATAAAGTGGTAGATAAGAGATCTACATCTTAATCTATGATATTTATTTAACTTGGTAGGCCCGCTACTTTAACTTTCAAGCACTGTAGCTGAAATGTCTTGTAACAAACTTGCAAATTCCATGGCTACACTCACTGTTTCAACATACACCATGTGCATCGCGCGGGTTTGATTTGCTTTGAAACATCGCATAATGAATGCACTGCACGGCTGGAATTACGAACTAGTCTATCCACCATACCATTTTATGATGAAATAACAAATTCTATTAACTCCCTCACCCCCTCAAGAAATAACCATCTTCGCCCCGCCCCCCCCCCCCCCCCCTCGAACTAGGCGCGGTGGCCTAATCGGTAGAGCGCGGGACTCACCTGTGGAAGGTAGAGAATTCTGTTCCCGGTCGAGTCAAACCAATTACTTCAAAATTAATACTTGTCACTTCCTAGCTGGGCGCTTGGTATTAATAGGATATATGGCAAGGACTGGTTAGCTCAGTGTCAGGATAAAGTAACTGTGTGGGATATCGGATCATGGTGCTGGCAGCCTGATTTCATAGAAGGGTAGCACTATAAAGTCACGATGAGTGTGCACTGTCACAAGTCAGTACCCATCCTGATATGACCTTAAGGCCCGTTTATACTTTTGATGGCGTGTGACGGCGCTAGACGGCATTAGATGGCGCAACACGGTGCAAGCCAATGCTCCCATCTATACTTTACGTCGACGCTTGACGGCGTTAGGCAGCGCAAGACGGCGCAAGCGTTGACCAGAGTTCAACTATGTTGAACATTCATGGTCAGCGCTTCCAGACGTCGCAAACTCCCCACCATTTTGCGCCGTCATACGGCGCTAATGGTGCTGTCACACTACGACGTTTCCCCCCGGCGCGCCGCCAACGCGCAAGATATTTGCTAGGGCTTGAGACACGTCCAACTTTTCGGCGTTTTGGGAGAAAATTCGACGGGTTGCAGCGTGCTAGTAGCGCGTTGGTGGCGCGTCCGTAACGCCCCCTCCAACGCGTCGCCGCGCGTCGCTGCGCGTCGCCGCGCGTCGCCACGCGCCGAAAGTTTTGTGCAAGCACAAAACAATTGGCGCGACCCGACGCGCGGCGACGCGCGGCGACGTGTCCATTCACGCGTTGCTATCACTCAACGTGTACCGACGCGCCGTTAACGCGCCGGTAACGCGCGCGTAACGCTTCCCGATGCGTGCCGACGTTTCACCCAAAAAGGCAACACGTCGGCGCGCGTTGGTGAGAAACGTCGTAATGTGACAGCCCCATAACCGGCGTCAAGTTGACGGCGTCACACGCCGTCACAAGTATAAACGGGCCTTTAGACGTTGCCAGGACGTAAAACTCCAGCAACCAGCCCCTCGCCCTCAGCCCACACCCGCCCCCTGGTGAGAATGGTGGGCGGCCCGAATTGGCCCCCTGGCGGCGCTCCCGCTAAGCTCAACGTGACCCAGATTTCACGCCCAGTCCGCCATTTTGCTCGATTACCATCGACTGGCCAACTTCGTGGTTGCAAACTCGGCTGTATTTGCACTCACACCAACGCCGTTACTGGACCCAGGAGCACGTAACCGCAAAAAACAAGGTGCCCACCTGCTGTACACGCGGGAAGGAGACAGCTGACAGTGACCAGCCAGCGAGGGGAGCTGCCAGGTGGAGTTTGGGTGTTGTTGTGGTGCCGACTTGGGGCTGCCTGCCCTCTCGGTCTCTGCCCTGGGCGGGACGACGGGCGTCGTGACTCTTGAGCATTGCCAAACTTCTCAAGGCTCAAAAGTTCCCTTCTGTTGCTGGATCTCACTGAGGTCACAGGTGGAAACACTTAAATAATGACCATGGGGGACGAATCTCTGTTTGCTTCAATGGCCTTGCCCGTCGTACTTGTCCCGATACTAGAAAAGGTGAGTGGGGTTTTAAGCTCTTGAAGTTGAAGACTTGTGTCTGTGTATGAATGTGTAAGTAGGAAGTTTAGACAGTCAAGGCTACACGTAGGGCCTATAGAGAGGGGTAATGACGTCACAAGACAACTTTCGGTGGCCATATTGGATTACATACAGAAGGCTACACTGTGCTTATTTACTGATTTGTTGGTTTATTTGTCACTTTTTTTAGCAGTTTGGCCTCAGAAGTTGTTGCTAAAGTGCTGTAACTTGTAAGTAAGCTCATTGGATGTAAACTGCCCAGAACACAAGAAAACTCTGTTTTACTACATCTGCATGCATTCACAACATGGCTAGGGAGGGTGCTCGTAATCCAAGATGACTGACTCTATACCAGACACATGCGTCTAACTATTACTGAGGTACTGCATCTAAGTCTTAGACTAAGCTAGCAATGTCCAACTGTTACTAAGCTTAAAGTCGCCAGCTATCCGCCGCGTGGAAAACAAACGAACTCGATTTGAAATTCTGTTGCGACTGAAAACTCCCCAAAACACCAGCGGCTTGTCGTGGCTTCTGCGCATGCGCGGATTTTCGCACGTTGCGGCGATCACTGCTATTTGTTTTGTTTACACTCGGCGATTCGACGCTGATCGAGCTGCTACGTTAATATCGCTTGGAATTTAAGGTTAATTTAATTAAATTTCATTATTTTAGTATGTAATTCTGTTAAATATGATCGCATTCAATAGATTTCGGCGTAATCGGTCCCTAACACTGCCGGGCACAAGCTGAGAACCAGCGAATCTTGTTACTGTGTGAGCCTGTTGCCGGCACAATTTCAGCCAATCACAGCGCAGCTTTTGCATTGCAAATGGCCGCCGCCTATGGGGGCGGCCATTTTGAAGACAACAAACTGCCATTGCAGTTCAGACTAGCACTGCCCTGGTCCCATACTCTCCCCACACATACTTGGTTCATTTAAACATAAAAACTAAACAAGATTGTGCTTGGAG
This sequence comes from Branchipolynoe longqiensis, assembly GCA_030323885.1. NCBI lineage: Eukaryota > Metazoa > Annelida > Polychaeta > Phyllodocida > Polynoidae > Branchipolynoe > Branchipolynoe longqiensis. The sequence continues at coordinate 16,699,444 of CM059197.1, forward strand.
AGCATTTGTCGGAGTACGCGCAGTGTCCCAGCGAGCTATAGCTGGTCCCTTTAAGGTACTGCCTATTGATAATATAGGACAGGTAGGCCTATGCCCAGCTAACTACTAAGTCTTGACAACTTATCCAGATGGTCACAAGACTGGCAACTCGGCTTCAATGAGAGCAAATGCAAAGTCATCCACCTGGGTAAAAATAACATCAAACTACCTTATAAAATCATAAAATGAGCAACACCACTCTACAGGTGGATAATGGAGAGAAAGACCTTGGCATTATTATCGACAGTGAACTCAAGTTCCACAAACACATAGCTGCAGCTATTAATAAGGCTTCCAGAATGCTCGGCCTCATAAGTCACATGTCCGGACGAAAGTACCATCCCACGTCTGTACATGACTATGGTACGTCCTCACTTTGAGTATGGCATTTTAATTTGGTCATCGCGCTACAAACTGGACACCAAAGAAATCGAAAAGATTCAGCGAAGAACCAAAAAGCTGATCCCCAACTTAAGGAATGTACCCTATCGACCCCTTTCAATGTTTGTAAACATTGTGTATGTGCGCGCAGCTTGGCTGCATAACTAATGCACACTGCCACTGAGTTTGCTGGTACAGGCAGTGCAAAACGTTTATTTTATTCAAAATTAATAGAAATGCAGAACCCTAACCATATAAATTTAATATAATCTATTCATTGTATATGTTTTCTATATGTGTTCCAAGCGGTTTGTGGCTAGGTGGTGTGGTTTTAGAGATGTTTCACTTTTTCTGTATGAAGATTGCTCACCGCCATTGACAATGCATTGAGTTTGCCGTACGCGCAGTACAAAACGTCTATTTTATTAAAAATTAATAGAAATGCAGAACCCTAACCATATAAATTTTATATAATCTATTCGTTGAATATGTTTTCTATATGTGTTCCAAGCGGTTTGTGTCTATGTGGTGTGGTTTTAGAGATATTTCACTTTTTCTGTAAGAAGATTGGTCACGGCCATTGAAAATGCATTGAGTTTGCCGGTACGTGCAGTGCAAAACGTTTATTTTATTCAAAATTAATAGAAATGCAGAACCCTAACCATATAAATTTAATATAATCTATGTCTTAGAGATATTTCACTTTTTCTGTATGAAGATTGCTCATAGCCATTGAGTTTGCAGTGTGACAGTGTGTCATCCTGCAGCCAAACAGTGCACGCACTGACCTAAATACCCATGTTGACGTCATATGAAATAGGTCTATGGGGAAAGATTAGTCTCACTGAAGCTCCCATCACTATTGTGACTTGGTACAAGTGTTCAAAATTGTAAAGGGAATTGACTGCATAGACCCTCACATATTCTTTCCCCAGCAACCTGAAACCTCCATTCACACAAGAGGTCATGAACACATGGAACTTCGGAAGCACTTCTTCAGCCAAAAGAAAAATAACTGACTGGAATTCACTACCCGATAATGTCATCTCAAGTCCTACCCTGTTTTAAATCTAGAATAGTTTGGGGAAATGAGCAGACCGGAACTCCGTGACCAACTTTTCAATTATTTGCAGAATGGAGACCAAAATATCTCACAGGCAATTTATGCCTTCAGCATTTCGTACATCTGGTATCATGGTGTTAAGTCTAACTAAGAGTGAGACACTGAGTGAGTGACTCTAGCCTAGTCTAGGACAGGTGAGATGTGCCCAACTAACTGCTACTTAAAAGTAAGACACTGTTTTTAGGACAGTTATGCCTAACTAATTTCCAAGGCATAGTTTCTAGGACAGGTGTGTTTAATTAACTGCTAAGACACTGTCTCTGGGTCAGTATGTCTAGTCTAGGGCACTGAACTTCGAAACAAACACCCATGGCCATGTTTTTGTTAACGATTGGACACACCCTCCTGGTTTATTTGGACCTCTGTGTTCTTGCACCCCACCATGTGTTATTCGGTCCACTAACCAGAATCATGATAATGTCAAAAAAACTGCTGCAGGGTTCGTATGGGTCCTTGAAAACCTGGAAGTCCTTGAATTTGATAACTCAGGATTCCAGTCCTGGAAAGTCTTGGATTTGTCTTAAGGTCCTTAAAAATCTTGGAAAATGGAAAATCATGACTATATTTGTTAAGCCTATATTCACCGACATGCCCACATTGTAATCAGTGATTTGTTTTGTATTATTACATTGTTAATGATTCTGGATATTTGGGGGGGGGGGGGGGTGAGAGTAGGTCGAATAGTTATTATTGACTCTGTGTATTAAGTATGTTAGCAATACTAAGTACTAATATATATATATATATATATATATATATATATATATATATATATATATATATATATATATATATATATATATATATATAATCTATTCCACGAAAATGTATCCAAAATACGCTTATATGATTTTATGCTAAAGTGAAAATGTACATATTGACACCTTGTCCCGGACAAGCTGTGATAACACCTTTGTCTGACCAGGCCTCGTTGTGGATATCACCATATAGAGTGATCGGACGCAGTGGCCTAATCGGTAGAGCGCAGGCATCCTGTGCGGAAGGTCGGGAGTTCAATTCCTAGTCGAGTCTGATCCACTGACATCCCCCCCCCCAGCAAAAGCCGACCTAAAACAATATTATTTTGTGCATCGTTTCATAATTAAACAAAACAATCCTGTCACACATCCATTCTTGATTTTAATATAATATAATGTTATTTAACATCTGAATATATAATATGTAATACATATTTATAAATATGTGTTTACCGGATGAAAAATTACTTGAATTTCCCAGTATTTCCAGAGAATTACTGGTATTTCACACCGTCCTGGGAAATACTCTTCAGTGGTTGATATGAGAGCTTGTCCGGGACAAGTGAATACAGGCGGACAAGTGAAAAATCACACCTGACTTGTCCGGTTGACAAGTGAATTTTGTTGTTTATCTCTATCACTGCTCTTATTTCCCGGTTAATTGACAACCCTGCTAGTACCTGACGCTTATTCAGTGGACTCGCTACTATCACAGTATCAGTCCAGGTCAGATTCACAACATAGTTGAACCCCATACCGTAGTGATGATGGGATGTCATAGGTAACAATTTTAGCTGTACACAAGGCAAACCTGTCTAGAAGTAGAATAGAACTGAACCGACTGAGCCATTACGTGGCTTTTGTTCCTTTGTATCTTTTGAATCTGTGTATTGACATCATCTTTGTGACATGGAAAGGAAAAGTGAAAACATTCCAAATAATAGCAGATATGAAGGGTTATATGTTGTGCATATGTCAAGAGTTACAATTTGTTTTCACTTTTTGGTTTTGATCTTATGCAAATTGAGAAAGCTGTTGTAACATCCATCCATAACATCATTTTAGCACAACAAATTCAAACAAGATTTTTTATTTTTTATTAATTAGGGTTAAGGAAAAAAGATTGTGTCTTACAAGGAAAAAAAGTTGAAAAACGTTTGGGTAGATACTCATTATTCATATTTTCACTTTAGCACAAAATCAAATGAGCATATTTTGAATACAATTTGTGGTATAGATTAAATACATGTTGTATTGCATTGCTAACATATGATATGCAGGAGCAATAACTATTTGATTTACTCACACCAAAAAAGTGCAAAATCATTAACAATGTAACATGGAAAGCAAATATGTGGCTAACAATTTCTGAAAATGACCCAAATAGACAAGTGTCGTGTGGCTGGTACATGAATCACAGGCCAGTTATAGTGTGAGTTGTCAGCGTCACCTCATCTGAATCATGACTTCCCTCTTCCTGGTCGTGACATACTTTAACACCACTGCCCCAACTCATAAAATATATACAGTTTAAAGACAGCCTTAGAAGTTAAAGCAAACAAGTTTATACTGTACTCAATTTGCACCGGTTCATTGAACCCCATTTTGCGCCAATACTGAACAAATCAACCCACACTCGTATACTCACTTTAGTCACACTTCCCTTATGCACCCAGACTTGATTAATTTAGCTATTTGGGTGACGATCTTAGTCCTAACATTTAACAGGAGAAACTAGGATAGAGAAAGGACTGATTAGGATAATGTGACTGAGTGGGGAATTGAGTTATGGTGCTGCGGCCTGGTCTCCCAGTGTAGCAGCACTATAAAGTCACCATGAGTGTGCACTGCCACAAATCAGTATCTGTCCTGATATAACCTTAAATGTCGCTAGGATGAAAAACCCTAAGAAACAAACACTTTGTTAATATAGTCATTTCAAACATTAAATTCAGTGTTACTTATAAAGATATTTAAATTAAAATACAATAAATCAACCTAGGGTTAAATCGTGTTAAACGAACCGCAGCAATATATATATATATATTTTACCTCGGTATACAGCCTCAGGCTAGGGAGAAGGAAGCACGTGAGGTACCAGCAATTAGCATATACAACTCACGACTGGATTACGTGTCGTTGGGTTGCTCCGGCAAAATTAGTCTACATACAAGCAAATACGCAGTAAGTATAATAAAAACTGTGGTTAGCTTAATTATGATGCATTAGAGCATCATTATGGAAAGTTTAGACTTTCTTTGGTCCATTTTGGACGAGTTATTTGGTTATAAAAAACCAAGGATAGAATTCCTTCTCGAAGGAACGAAACCGATCATTAGCGGTTCTGTCAACACCCGTGTCACCGTGTGATTATGGGTAGAGATGTGGGCTCTGCCTCATCTCCTGTGGAAATTCTCTCGTACTCTAATAGAGAGTAATGTTGGAGATGCTCCTGGGTTTCTTTTATAGACTCCCCACAAACTTTTTCAGGCGTTTCTCCGAGTTTCGTAGCATTTTCTCCAACTTGTTGACGTAGTAGTCACAGGTGGGAGAAGTGTGCGGAACAGAGGGATGGGCGGGACGATACACTGGTCCCGACCCCGCGTAAGGTTTGGGCTTGACCCACAATCCACGCACAAATTTAGCTTATTACGCCTGTGTTATAACGGTATAAAACACGTTCTCTAACACCACTAGATGTCCAAATGAGTTTGAAACAACCATATTGTGACATATATATATACCGGGACTGACCAAAAATCTTTGTTTCAGTTCCCGATGGCCACGAAGCGGAGTAAGCGCGGTGCAGCAGCAGCCGAGGGGCGTGTTCCGAGTGGATTGGACGAGGAGTACGACTCCTCACCCGTGTTGTCGGCAGTGCCTTCGACACAGCCCGGGGCGCATATTCTCTCCGAGGCGGACGAGGACATAGTGCCTGACGTCGCCGCGGCTCAAAATTGGGAGACTCGGTTTGCGGCGATGGAGAGTCATATTATGTCTCTCAAACCACCGGTGTCTCGTAAACGGCGAATGCCGAGTGTCCAAGATGAATCATCATTTGAGGATTTCTCGGAGACAGACTCAGCGATGGAGCTTAAGGCTCCTCCTCCTCCTTCTCCTAAACGGAGGAAGAAGAAGAAACATATCATTTCTTCTGGTGATGATTTCACCAAAGAACGGGGGAAGACTGGACTTCGCAAAAAGCGGAAGACCAAGTCCAAGAAGAAGAAGAAGAAGAGGAAAGATTCTTCTTCTTCCGATTCTTCCACAGATTCCACTTCCACGGAATCAGACTCAGACACACAATATGAAGGTGTCTATGCTGCCATTGGTGGCAAAGTGGCTAAGAAAGTGGAGAAGCCAAAGGCTAAGCGTGTTAAAACCACTACGCTTATGCGCGGGAACCATTAATGGCCATTTCCGCACGTTTAAACCGGCGGAAATTATCTCCAAGTTAGGAGATGAATTAACAGGCATTAAAGGTGTTCCCAACTCCATCATTAAGGAGATGGATCGAGATGTCAATATGACGGATGACCGTAAGAAATTTGAGGGTGTGTTGCACACAGTGCATAAGGCAGTGCTTGGTACCCTAACAGCTATTGCTCCTGTGGCAAATAGAATGCAAAGAGAAAATAAGTTCTCGTCTTTGGCTAAGATGATGGACAAAGGAATTGCATTGTTAGCAGCGGCAGGTAATTACCTGTCGTACCGAAGATATGAGAATGTCTTCAAGTCGGTTTGCACAGATGCTGGCAAAGAAGTGGCTCGCTCAAAGAAGATTACGGATAATGATGGGAAAGAGTTTACGCTCTTTCTCGCTCCAGAGCCGATTAAAGGGAAACCTTTAGATAACACGAAAATGTTTGGCGGTCAACTACAATACCTCTATAAAGAGGTAGAAACTGCAGCCAAGAGTGGCAAAAACATGGATGGCAAGAAGAAACAGGAAACTCCTCGTTTCAAAAGGTCACGAGGGGATTTTCGTCCACGGCGGTTCACCAGGGGAACCAGACCGGGCTCAAACTTCGGTCAAGCTTTTCGGGGCCGGGGCGCTCGCTCAGGCTGGACCGACAACACCGCACGGCCACTAGGCCGAGGCGTCAACTCGCCGAGACCCTTCCCCAGGGGCGGGTCCAAGTAGAGGTCAAAACACAGACGTTACAAGTCCTTGCAGCCTCTAAAACCACACAAACTGTAAGCAACTTTGTGGCTGGCAATATTAATAATCATATTTCTGAGTGGCACAAAATTACTAGTGACCAAGAAATTTTACAAATAGTTAGGGGTGTTCACATTCCCTTCACACAATTTCCGGTACAAGGCAGTATACCTTTTCCTTATAAGATTGAACCGGTTGAACGAGAGGCACTAACTAAACAGGTACAAAAATTCTTTGAGAAAGGAATTATACAAAAAGTGACATACTGTTCAGGAGAGTTTATTTCAAACATCTTCTCGAGACCAAAGCCTAATGGCGAGGTTCGAATGATCCTGGATTTAACAATCCTTAATAAAATGGTGGAATATCGACATTTTAAAATGTTTTCGCTAGATACGGCACGAGATCTGATTACGCCAGATGCGTGGATGGCTAGTGTTGATTTACAAGATGCATATTATACGCTTCCCATAAGGGAAAAAGACCGGAAATTTCTTCGGTTTCTTTGGGATAACCAACTCTATGAGTTTACCTGCATGCCGAATGGTTTAGCTTGTGCCCCTCGTTTATTCACTAAACTGCTTAAACCTGTTTTCTCAGTAATGGCGCGGAAGGGTCACATAATGTTTCCATACATAGATGATTCCTTTATTATAGCATCAACACAAATTGATTGTGTGAATGCAGTTTTGGATTTATGTGCATTACTCACTAAACTGGGGTTTTATGTACATCCACAAAAGTCAGTGCTTAAACCAACAAAACAACTCAAATGTTTGGTCGCCCTCCAGCCGCCTTCCGCCTCTCTCCACTTTTCCTGTCTTGGCTCTACACCTCGGATCGCTGACTCACCCCAGCTCCGCTTCAGCTATGCCTAAAGGAAATGGACGTGGACGGAAGGGCTCCCGGGCCGCCCCCCGCACCCCGGGGCCCTCTCCGTCCCCCGGGAGGGACGAGTCACCGGCGTCCGTCTCGGTCTTCCCCCCCGGCGCCCTCGGACCGCGCCTCGGGCTCGGACCGCCCCTCGGGCTCCGACATCTCTTCAGTGCTGGAAGCCCTCCAGCGCATGCAGCTGGAGCACCGGCAGGCCACCGCCGACCTCCACGCCCGGATCGACTCCATCACCACCAAGGAGACCCGGCCCGCGCCAGAGGCGCCACGGCCGGCCCCCGGAACGCCAGCTCGCCCCCCGCACCTCGGGCGCCAGCCACCACCGCGGCCCGGCCCCCGCCGCCGCCCCAGGCGACCGTTCCTGGGGCCGCCCACGCGGACTACGAGAGGTACCCGCCACCTCTCGTCCCAGGCACCGCCCTTCACTTCGCCAGCCTACCAGGAGGAGGAGACCCGCCACAGCCCCGCCTCCGCGGCCGACGCCGTCAGGGATATCCTGGCATCCGCCGAGGCGCGACACTCAACCAGACGTCAAGGTATTCCACTTAATTATATCTTCCCTTCCGACTTAGTAAAGAGAGGGCCCGAGAGGAAGCCGGTGAAGAGGGGGGAGGCCACGAAGGATGAATATGCCCTCGCCCTCCTCACCCTCATCGACCACCCAGACTTCCCCGCCCACTCCGCCCAGGGACTCCACCACCACCACCTAGGAGTCTGCCGAGACAACCTCATATACCCCTGGACGACCGTCCGCCACTATTCGGAGACGGTATTTACCGCCATCGCGGACGGTACCCTCCCCCACGGGTGGCACGACCCCGTAGCCCTGAACCTCCTCAGACTGGAGTGCCTCGCCATGTCCCGCCCACTCCGCTGCCGCCCAACCCCGACCACTCGACCCCCGCAAGAACCCGACCCCAGTCCCGCGCCCCCGACACCCGCGTGGCCTACAGCAAGGACACCCACTGCCCACTCTGCTATGCCTGGAACCGGGACCCTAACTCCTGCACCCAGGAGGCCCACGACCAGGGGGCCTCCAGGCAGCGCCACGCCTGCGCATATTGCGCTAATGTGCGCAAGGTGTTGACCAAGCACACGGAGGAAGCATGCTTGGCAAAGCACGCACGGGCAGCCGCGCCCGCCTCGCCGGATTTTTTAGGAAGCCGGCACCTCCAGCCCGGCCCGGAGGCCCCAGACCGGCCAAACCACCCTGATAAAGCCGCCTACCACACTCTAACCAGCCCACCGGACACCACCCCCCAGTCGCCCGAGGCGCGGCCTGCCCGCCGCCTCGGCACCGCCGCCTCGGCACCGCCGTCCCCATCGGCAACCTCACCCCCCTCGGGCCCCAGCGCCCCCTCGGCAAGGCTACCACCGCCACCGCCACCCGGCCCCAGTGCCCCCTTAGCAAGGCTCCCACCGCCTACCGGCGCCACTCACACGTCACCCCTCGACCCAGATGCCAACCTCGACCCAGGCGACACCGCCTTCCTCTCCCCCCCTGACCCCCCCGACCCCCACCCCCCCCCCGACCCCCCCCCCCCCCCCCCCCCACCGCCCAGGACTTCGCCGCCCCCCTACCCGCCCCCGCCGCACCTCCTCCCCCGACCCCCGCCCTCAGACCCCCCCCCGCCCAACCCCCCCCTCCCTTGACGAGCCCACCGTCGACGTCATCGACCCCCGACCTCCAGGCCACCCTCCCCGCCGCCCCCCTCCTGCGGCCCCACCCCCCACCACTACCGTCCCACCATCCTCGCCTCCTGGCCCCACCCCTCCGGCGAGGCCTGGCTCCGCTACCCCACCTTCCTCCACACCTACACCGCCCTCCGGGAAGCGGGCCTACCTAATTTTTTTGGCCGCCCGCATCCCCCTCCCCTCAGGCCTCCACATCCCTGCCTGGCGCTCCCGCCTCCAGGACTACCCCGACCAGGCCGTCCTCGACCTCCTCGAGTTCGGTTTCCCCGCCAACTACTCCGCCCCGACCCTCCCCCGGCCCACCTTTTCCAACCACCGAGAGCCCCCCGACTTCCTCCCCCACATCCAGGCCTTTGTTAAAACTGAGCTCGCCCTCGGCGCCCTCATCGGCCCCTTCCACGTCCCTCCCTTCTCTCCCTGGACGCAGGTCTCTCCCCGATGATGACCCGCCCCAAGTCCGACTCGGGCAAGAGGCGGGTCATCGTCGACCTGTCCTATCCCCGAGGCGCCAGCGTGAACTCTGGCATCCCCCGGCGCGAGTACCTCGGGGAACCTCACGCCTACACCCTCCCGTCCGTCGCCGACGTGGGCCGCCGCCTAGTGTCCGAGGGTACCGGAGCCTACGTCTGGTCGGGCTTACCTATCCCGGGCTTACCGTCAGCTCCGCGCCGACCCCCTCTCCTGCCCTCTCTTCGGCATCACCCTCGACGGGGGGACCTACATTGACCTTGCCCTGCCCTTCGGGTCCCGGCGCCCGAGGCGTTCACACTGCACAGCCTCCGCCGTGGGGCCGCCCAGGCCTGCCAGCGCGCCGGGGTCCCCCTCGCCGAGATCATGGCCCAAGGCACCTGGACCTCCGCGGCGGTGCACGCATACGTGCCCCGCCTCGCGCGCCCTCGGGGCGCCCCTCGAGCCCTCTCCGCCACTTTGGTGGAGGGCTCCTCGGCACCCCCCTCAGGCCTCTGACACTTGACCTGACCCGAACTTTTACCTTACCATGCTCCTTATGAGCTTATCTCCTTACCTCTCTATTCTTGTGCATTTAAACACTGATTTATGTACTCTTGCTCCTTCTGAGCCTACTCGCTTTATTGTCTTGTTCCTTACCCTGTATGTTCGTTGAAGCGTGAAATAAAAACGCCTTCTTCCACCCCCGCCTTGCTTTCTTCCTTTTCGCGCATCGGTCGTAATGCGAAGCATTACGCTTGATGCGAGGAGAGGAAGATACCCTCCCCCGCCGCTGCGGCGCTGCCTCCTCACCTCGGCCGACCCCCGGCTCGCCACCCCCCCCCCCCCCCCCCCCCCCCTCCCTCGCCACCTTCTTTGTTCCAGCGTTCGCGCCTCACCCGACGCCCGCTGCTCGCCACCTCTCGCCCTCCCCCGGGCCGCCCGCTATCACACCTCACCTGCTCCCGCCCCCCCCCTTTCTCCCTTATAAGGCCGCCCGTCGGCCTCCCTCAGGCACTCACCCTCCAGCCGCCTTCCGCCTCTCTCCACTTTTCCTCCGCCCACCCACCAGACTCCCTCCTAAGCCTCCCTCTCCCCCTGGTGGAGGGCTCCTCGGCACCCCCTCAGGCCTCTGACACTTGACCTGACCCGAACTTTTACCTTACCATGCTCCTTATGAGCTTATCTCCTTACCTCTCTATTCTTGTGCATTTAAGCACTGATTTATGTACTCTTGCTCCTTCTGAGCCTACTCGCTTTATTGTCTTGTTCCTTACCCTGTATGTTCGTTGAGGCGTGAAATAAAAACGCCTTCTTCCACCCCCGCCTTGCTTTCTTCCTTTTCGCGCATCAGGGTTTATTCTGGATACCCAGTCTCTTACAGTGTCGATAACAGAACAAAAACTAATTAAGTTTATGAATACAGCGACCCAGCTTATTAAGTTACCAAAACCTAAAATTAGACAGCTCGCAGTCCTTATTGGGATAATGATATCATATGCACCCGCTATTCTATACGGGAAGGCCCATATTAAATCTCTAGAAATAGATAAAAATTTAGCGTTAACACAAACTAAAGGGAATTTTGAGCGAAAGATGTTTATTTCGCAAGAAGGGCTACAGGATATTGCATGGTGGATGCAACACATAGCAAGTTCACCAAATCCAATCCGCATGGCGGAACCTAATACGGTAATTACTACTGATGCTTCGTTAGAAGGTTGGGGAGCTCATCGAGATGGGGTCACAACAGGAGGTAGATGGCTTGATGATGAAAAATCAGACCATATTAATGCACTAGAATTGCGTGCTATTTATCTGGGCTTATGTAGTTAAGTAAAGATAAATAAATCACGAGTTAGAATACTAACTGATAATACTACTGCCATGGCATATATTCGTAACATGGATGGAACCAAATCAAAGCCTTGCAATCAGTTGTCTAAACTGATTTGGAACTGGGCACAGGCTCAACAAGTCTGGCTGACTGTAGCGCATATTCCAGGGTCACAAAATACACTTGCAGACCATAAAAGTAGAAATTTCCATGACCATTTAGAATGGTCTCTCTCTACACCTTTGTTTAACTTCATTTGTGGAAAATGGGGTACACCTAAAGTTGACTTGTTTGCATCACGAAATAATAACAAATTACCTTGTTATGTTTCTTGGCATCCTGAACCGGATGCTTGGAAAGAAGATGCATTTGCTATTACCTGGGAAAATAATAATTTTTATATTTTCCCACCGTTTAGCATTATCAGCCGAGTTGTGAGAAAAATCGGCTTGGAAGGGACACATGCTATACTGGTGGTGCCCGATTGGGACACGCAACCTTGGCTGCCAGCAGTTTCACAACTGGCAAAAGAACATATACGATTCCCAAGAAAACTCGGGAATTTGACGCACCACGGACCGCTAGTGGTTCACGCCGACGTGTCAACGACGCCCCTATTGGCATTCCTTTTCTAAGGAAACAGCTGCAGCAATTTGGATTGGACAAAATTACTTAGAACAGGATAGTATCTGATGCCTGGAGGCCAGGAACGGTCAAAATGTACACAACCTATTTAAAGAAATGGGGTGTACATTGTTTGTTAATGAAAGTCAAGCCAACAAATCCAACAATTTCACAAGTAGCTCGTTTTCTTCGTTCTCTAGAGGATGAAGGACTATCCTTTGGGTCGATCAATGTGGCAAGATGTGCGTTATCAATCATATTACCTAGAATTGATGGCGAAACAGTTGGAAAACATTATGTCCTTTGTTATCTACTTCGGTCAATTTATCAAAGGAATCCTCCAAAACCAAAGTATAGTCGGTTTTGGGATGTTTCTATAGTATTTAAGTTGTTTCAGGCTTGGCCTCACAACTCGTGGTTAGATATAAAACAATTAGGTTTTAAGGTCGCGGTCCTGTTATTATTAGTAACGGGACACAGAGGACAGACGATTGTTGCTTGATCCTTAACTGGATTAGAAATAGACAAGAAACAAGCTACGTTTGATTTAGCACAATTGCTCAAATCGAACACGTTAGGTGACCCTTTATCTACAGTTCACTTAGACTGCTTTCCGAATGATCGGAAATTATGTGTTGTGTCAGCCATACGGGCTTATATATCTAAGACAAAGGATTTACGTGCATCACAACAACTATTAGTGAGCTTTATAAAGCCACATAAGGCAATTTCACGAGACACCCTTGCCAGATGGACAATTACGGTGTTGAAATTGGCTGGAGTGGATACGGGCAAATACTCTTCCCACTCAACTAGAGGTGCCATGGTCTCCAAGGCACGGTTGCTAGGTATTTCTGTGAAAAGAATACTAGCGCATGCAGGCTGGAAGACGGCTAAGTCGTTTGCAAAACATTACAACAAACGACTAGAAAAGCCTACCGGCATTGCAAAGCGCCTGCTCGCCAACTAACAAGAATAGGTGAGAACAAAAAAGTTGAATATTATAATAAGAATGGATGATATTAAGGATAAAAATGAATTATGTAAAAGTCTCCTGCTGAGCTAGCCTGAGGCTGTATTACCGAGGTAAAATAGTATAGTTATACGAATCTTACCTGGGTATAGATGATGGATAACTGTTGGTTTCCCGAGGTATAAGCCTCGGGTAGACGTGGGCTAGGGCCCACCCACCACGCCCTACCACGTCTATCCCGTTGGTGTACCATTACGGGAAAATCATAGTATCCATTGTATTGAAAGATCATTTTTTATCCTGAATAAGTAGGTTAAAATTGCTGGTACCTCACGTGCTTCTTTCTCCTTAGCCCACGTCTACCCGAGGCTTATACCTCGGGAAAACAACAGTTATCCATCATCTATACCCAGGTAAGATTCGTATAACTATACTATACACCAATATAAATAATACAACTCGCACAACCCAACATTGGCGAATCTAGGTAGGTTTTACAGCACACCGCCGATTCGGGAGTGGACAATGTATATTCCATTACGCTGTTGTATTATATACATTAAGTTAGAGGTACTGCAGGTCAGCATAATTAGGACATGTCGTTATAAGTAGGTAATTGGTTGTAACTTGTAGTGATAATTACTGGAGTGTAGCTGTTCTGTAGGCACGTTCTTGTAGTGGAACTGGGTGTGTGCGTAATGTTCTATTGCTATGTTCTTGTAGTGGTACTGGGTGTGTGAGTAATATTCTATAGACATGTACCTTCTTGAAGCGATACTGGGTGTGTGAGTAATGTTCTATAGGAACGTTCTTGTAGTGATACTGGGTGTGTGTAGAGTTCTAGAGGTACGTTCTTGTAGTGATACTAGGTGTGTCAGTAATGTTCTATAGGAAAGTTCTTGTAGCAGTACTGGGTGAATGTGAGTACTGTTTTATATGTACATTCTTGTACTAGTTGTAGTAATACTGGGTGTGTGTGTACTGTTCTATAGGTACATTTTTGTAGCGATACTGGCTAGATGAGTGAGTGAGTGACATTCTGTAGGTACTGTAGCAACTGGTACTCTCACCTGCGATGAACATGATTGGTTGGAGACCCATTAGCCCGGTTGCTATGGAAACCCAGTAATGCTGGTCCTGGCTGTGTCCATATTTGAGGCTGCAAGAGACTTAATTGTTGGTGGACACGCTGGGGGGGGGGGGGGGGGGGGGGAGGCAGCTGCTGCCATGTGCTCAGTCTGACACGCCCGCCGGATGGTGAGGCAGAGAGGCGTTCCAATATTAGTTGTGTTCTTCCCACGCCGGAAGCCTCTACCCTCATTGCTATGGAAGCAACCCAGGTTCGGCTGGTTTTAGTTTTGATGTAGGAAAGGTGCACATACACTGAGGAGAATGGTGTGCTCTTACAAAGGACTGCCATCAAAATGTGAGGTGAAGATGAGTTATGACACCATTAATGTGCAAACTATTAATTTCAGATTGGAACGAGGGATATGGCAGCCGCACACACTCTGCGGGCAGCATTAACAAAGGTCAGTTACTGGACTTCGCCTTAATTGCCACGCGCTGCATTCTGTTGTGTTACCGACTATACATGTACTACACAGTATACCAGGTGCGGTGGCTGAATCAGGAGAGCGCCGGCCTCATGTGTGGGAAATCGGGAGTTTGGTTCCCACTCGAGTCAGACCGATGACTTATCAAATTGATACTTGTCGCTTCCTAGCCTGGTGCTCGGCATTAATGGGATAGGGCAATGACTGGTTAGCTCAGTGTCAGGATAATGTGACTGAGTGAGATATCAGGTCATGGTGCTGACGCCCTGATTTCCCAGTGGGACCACTAAAAAGTTGTCATGAGTGCACACTGTTACAAATCTGTACCTGTCCTAATATCACCGTAGATGTTTCCAGGACATAAAACTCCAACAAGCAACTACACAGTGTGGTATTACAGCATTCTGTACTACATGGCTCTGTGCTACACTGGTCACTACTGTACTGCTATGTGCTGTTCTACAGATAACATTTCTAACTTTGTAAGTGGCATATTTAATTAGTAATTCAGTGAACTGATCACTGGTCTAGCTTGCATACTGGGTGTCTGCAGACAATTTTTCTTAGATTTCAACATAACCTTATTTACAGTAAAACCTCTCTAACTGACCACCTCCACAGATCGACCACTTCTCTATATTTATATCGCTTTATTTGGGTCCCAAACGGTCGCCTATAATATACTATTGTAACGATAAAAAAACCTCCCTGAGCCGACCACCTCCCTAAATGGACCATTCAAAGTCGGTCCCATGGTCGGTCGATTTAGAGAGGTTTTACTGTAGTTGTAAACCAACGTATATAGGCCCTTTAACCAAGATGTGTGTTTAACGCAGGTGACAAGAAGGTGAGAATATGCAGTAAGATGGTTCAGTGCTACTTTAGCATGCGGTCTACCCTACCCCTAACACCAACAATTTAGTTAAATGGGGTTCATCGAAGACCCCATCTGACCTGACTTGGACTATCTATTTAACTAACTGTTAGGGTTAAAGTCCCGGTAGACTGCACACTAAAGTAGCGCCGACGGTTACATACACAGCTTGAGGCAAGCGGTTATTTATACCCATATAGTGGTTTATAAACAGTAAAACCTCTCTAAATCGACCAACTATGGGATCGACTTTAAATTATCCATTTAGGAAGGTGGTCGGTTTAAGGAGGTTTAAAAAAAAAAAAAATCATTACAATGGTATTGTATGGGCGATCATTTGGGACCCAAATAAAGCAATCGATATAGGGGAGTGGTCGATCTGTCGAGGTGGTCGGTTAGAGAGGTTTTTACTGTAGTGTATAACCTTCGTGTTGGGTGTCGATCCAGTAATTGACTAATTTCATTTTGCAGGTGGAAGAGAAGCACCCTGGCTTCTCCTATGACCTGATCAAGGGCGTCTTGCGGCGGGCTGAGGTACATGGACAGATCGACATGACAGAGGGTCTACTACGACTCGAAGGCCGCAACAACTCTGAAGGTATGCACATTGTCACTCATCTGTGGTCATGTGGGTTGATTCACACATGTTAACCAGTAATGATCGAGGTGGGTTGATTGATACATGTTAACCAGTAATGATCGAGGCTGGTTGATTCACGCGTGTTAACCAGTAATGATCAAGGTGGGTTGATTCACACGTGTTAACCAGTAATGAACCAGGCGGGTTGATCCACACGTGTTAACCAGTAATGATCAAGGTGGGTTGATTCACACATGTTAACCAGTAATGATCAAGGTGGGTTGATTCACACGTGTTAACTAGTAATGATCCAGGCTGGTTGATTCACACGTGTTAACCAGTAATGATCAAGGTGGGTTGATTCACACGTGTTAACTAGTAATGATCCAGGCTGGTTGATTCACACGTGTTAACCAGTAATGATCAAGGTGGGTTGATTCACACGTGTTAACTAGTAATGAGCCAAGCTGGTTGATTCACACGTGTTAACCAGTAATGATCAAGGTGGGTTGATTCACACGTGTTAACTAGTAATGATCCAGGCTGGTTGATTCACACGTGTTAACTAGTAATGATCAAGGTGGGTTGATTCACACATGTTAACTAGTAATGATCAAGGTGGGTTGATTCACACGTGTTAACCAGTAATGATCAAGGTGGGTTGATTCACACACATTAACCAGTAATGATCAAGGTGGGTTGATTCACACACATTAACCAGTAATGATCAAGGTGGTTGATTGATACATGTTAACCAGTAATGATCAAGGTGGGTTGATTCACACATGTTAACTAGTAATGATCAAGGTGGGTTGATTCACACGTGTTAACTAGTAATGAGCCAAGCTGGTTGATTCACATGTGTTAACCAGTAATGAACCAGGCGGGTTGATTCACACGTGTTAACCAGTAATGATCAAGGTGGGTTGATTCACACGTGTTAACCAGTAATGAACCAGGCGGGTTGATTCACACGTGTTAACTAGTAATGATCAAGGTGGGTTGATTCACACATGTTAACCAGTAATGATCAAGGTGGGTTGATTCACACGTGTTAACTAGTAATGATCCAGGCTGGTTGATTCACACATGTTAACCAGTAATGATCCAGGCGGGTTGATTCACACGTGTTGACTAGTAATGAACCAGGCAGGTTGATTCACACGTGTTAACCAGTAATGATCAAGGTGGGTTGATTCACACGTGTTAACTAGTAATGATCAAGGTGGGTTGATTCACACGTGTTAACTAGTAATGATCAAGGTGGGTTGATTCACACATGTTAACCAGTAATGATCAAGGTGGGTTGATTCACACGTGTTAACTAGTAATGATCCAGGCTGGTTGATTCACACATGTTAACCAGTAATGATCCAGGCTGGTTGATTCACACGTGTTAACTAGTAATGATCAAGGTGGGTTGATTCACACATGTTAACCAGTAATGATCAAGGTGGGTTGATTCACACGTGTTAACCAGTAATGATCAAGGTGGGTTGATTCACACGTGTTAACTAGTAATGATCCAAGCTGGTTGATTCACACGTGTTAACCAGTAATGATCAAGGTGGGTTGATTACACGTGTTAACTAGTAATGATCCAAGCTGGTTGATTCACACATGTTAACCAGTAATGATCAAGGTGGGTTGATTCACACACGTTAACCAGTAATGAACCAGGCGGGTTGATTCACACACGTTAACCAGTAATGAACCAGGCGGGTTGATTCACACGTGTTAACCAGTAATGAACCAGGCGGGTTGATTCACACATGTTAACCAGTAATGATCAAGGTGGGTTGATTCACACGTGTTAACTAGTAATGAGCCAAGCTGGTTGATTCACACACGTGTTAACCAGTAATGATCAAGGTGGGTTGATTCACATGTGTTAACCAGTAATGATCAAGGTGGGTTGATTCACACGTGTTAACTAGTAATGAGCCAAGCTGGTTGATTCACACGTGTTAACCAGTAATGATCAAGGTGGGTTGATTCACACATGTTAACTAGTAATGATCCAGGCTGGTTGATTGATACGTGTTAACCAGTAATGATCAAGGTGGGTTGATTCACATGTGTTAACTAGTAATGAACCAGGCGGGTTGATTCACACGTGTTAACCAGTAATGATCAAGGCGGGTTGATTCACACGTGTTAACCAGTAATGATCAAGGTGGGTTGATTCACATGTGTTAACTAGTAATGAACCAGGTGGGTTGATTCACACATGTTAACTAGTAATGATCGAGGTGGGTTGATTCACACGTGTTAACCAGTAATGAACCAAGCTGGTTGATTCACACGTGTTAACCAGTAATGATCAAGGTGGGTTGATTCACATGTGTTAACCAGTAATGATCAAGGTGGGTTGATTCACACGTGTTAACTAGTAATGAGCCAAGCTGGTTGATTCACACGTGTTAACCAGTAATGATCAAGGTGGGTTGATTCACACATGTTAACTAGTAATGATCCAGGCTGGTTGATTGATACGTGTTAACCAGTAATGATCAAGGTGGGTTGATTCACACGTGTTAACTAGTAATGAACCAGGCGGGTTGATTCACACGTGTTAACCAGTAATGATCAAGGCGGGTTGATTCACACGTGTTAACTAGTAATGAGCCAAGCTGGTTGATTCACACGTGTTAACCAGTAATGATCAAGGTGGGTTGATTCACACGTGTTAACCAGTAATGATCAAGGCGGGTTGATTCACACGTGTTAACCAGTAATGATCAAGGTGGGTTGATTCACACGTGTTAACTAGTAATGAGCCAAGCTGGTTGATTCACACACATTAACCAGTAATGAACCAGGCGGGTTGATTCCCACATGTGTTAACTAGTAATGAACCAGTCAGGTTTAATTCACACATGTGTTAACTACTAATGAACCAGGCGGGTTGATTCACATGTGTGTTAACCAGCAAAGCACAGTACGCAGCAGTGTATATGTAGCTGTGGTTACTTCCCACAAGTGCGAAGACCACACTATATGACCCGTTCAACTTCAGAGTTCTGGCTCGTGCGGACAGAAGATGCTTTCCGTGAGTTGAACATCCGCGCGTCCAACCTAAAGAAGATTCTCAGTCGGATACCAGATGAGATCTACGATCGGCGGAAGTTCCTGGAAACAATCAAGTAAGTGGCATCGCTGAAGCTCCTGGAGTATTTAGTTTAGAAATTTTCTTGTGATGAATTTATTTACCTTGCTCATAACGGATAAGTGTATTAACACTTCTTTTCACTGCTGGGCCGCACTAGTCCAATTTGATTCAAATCTTTAGGATTTTGTTTTAGTAATAATTTTGGTTTTCTTGCTTCTTGTTTATGGCTTGTAACTATTTTTAGATTGCAAACAGTCCAAAAATCCAGCTTTACTATACTTTGTGTTAGTCCATTTAAACATCATCTGTTTTTCTACCGGGCGCGGTGGCCTAATCGGTAATGCGCGGGCATCGCATGCGAAAGGTCGATTGTTCAGTTCCTGGTCACTTGTTCGTCACTTGTCCCGGACAACCAGACAAGGTCTTATTTCGAACGCTGAAATCGATGGTAAAGGACAGTCACCGGGATCAGGGATTTAGGTAGGCAGGAATATGTTATAAAGACAAACAAAAACTAACCAAAATAACCTGCTGTTATAAAACCTGGGCCTACTTTGATATTTTTCCATGTGTCACTCTGGGCTAATTTCTCCATATAACCCGTCCTGATATGACCTTAGATGTTGCTAGGACGTAAACCAACAACAAACAAACAAACATCTCCATATAAGCATGACATGTGGACCTTTACAAAAAGTTACAGCTCTACCTAGTATACTGACTGCAGAATTGGTACAGTGCAGGTTTCCCGTGCACAAGGTCGGAAGTTCGAATCCCGGTCGAGTCAAACCAATGACATACAAAATTGATGCTTTTCGCCACCTAGCCTGGTGATCGGCATTACTAGGATAGAGCACCTGCTCAGTGGACACATTTGCAGTTTGGGCTATTTTCTGTTCCAACCAGTGGGCCACAACTGCTTCATCAAAGGCCGTGGTATGTGCCGTCCTGTCTGTTGGAAAGTGCATGTAAAAGACCCCTTGCTGCTTATCGGAAAGAGTATCCTATGTGGCGGCAGCAGGTTTCCTCCAAAGAAATATGTCAGAATGACCATATGTTTGACGTCCAATAGCCGATGATAAAAATCAATGCGCTCTAGAGGCATCATTAAATAAAACAAAACTTTGTTTTACTAGGATAGAGCAAGGACTTGTAAGCTCAGTGTTAGGATAATGTGACTGTGGGATATCAGGTCATGGAGCTGGTGGCCTGGTAACCCAGTGAGACAGCACTATAAAGTCGCCATGAGTGCACATTGTCACAAGTCACCTGTCCTGATATGACCTTAGGTGCTGCCAGGACAAACAAACAATACTGACCGCAGTGTCCCATTGCTCGGCTTTGTTGGCCTGGTCAGCTAAGCTAAGCTAAGATTTCATATACAGTGTTTGTACAGAGTCAGGTTATCCGACTTTTGTCGGATATTCACGTATTTGTTGGATAAAGTCGGATTAAAAAAAAAAAAAAATTATTTTTGGACGAATCCGTCGTATTTTGATTTTGATTTCTTGTTCAAACCTTAACTTGAATATAATAAATTCTTTGGAATGCTAATGAAATAAGTAACTTTATTCAGAATATATATTGTTAATTTTCTGACAGCTTTGTTTTTTTTTCATATTTTAAGTACTGGAGGAAAACTAAAACTTTGATTGCACAAAAGTAGGATTTTTATTTCTGCCTTGGTACAAACACTGCATATATGCGGTATGCGAATGTGACAAAAACGCATTCGCACCCATCGGTCCATTGAGTGATCCACTTTGCCACCATGCATTCGCATTCACGACCGGACATATGGAAGCACCTACACCATGTGTTTACATACTTTCCCATTTTTCCCCGCATTCGCATACAGCGTATCGCGTGTATGGAATCTTAGCTTTATGCACGTGGTTGGTTTGTGCTTCAGGGACATCGCGAGTGCCATCAAGAGCCTGCTGGATGCCGTGAACAGTGTCTTCGCCTACATCGACGGGCCTAGTAAAAAGCAGGTGGGCTATGTTGTGGTTGACCATGTGCGCGTTGTTCTTCTGGCACCTAGCCTCCCACCCAGAAAATCAATATGGTTCCCTTTACAGTGGTTCCCGTTACAGAGTCGGATTATCCAACTTTTGTTTGATATTTCACATATTTGTCGGATAAATTCAGATTTTCTGATAATTTTGCATAATTTTTGGAAGAATCCATCAGATTTTGCTTACATTACTTGTTCAAAACTTAACTTGAATGTCATAAATTCTTTGGAATGCTAATGAAATAAGTTACTTTATTCCGAATATATATTGTTAATTGTCTGACAGCTTCTTTTTTTCCATATTTTAAGTACTGGAGGAAAACTAAGATTTTGGTTGCACAAAAGTAGGATTTTTATTTCTGCCTTGGTACAAACACTACCTTTAGTAAATATTGATTCATCTGAATGTATCGTTTGTCAACGCCAGGCAATGGCCTTTGAATCGTGAACGTTGAGTTATTTATACAAATGTCTGTTAATGGCTGCAGCATTATAAAATGTCTGTACCCGTCCTGATATGACTTTAGATGTTGCCAGGACGTAAAGCTCCAACAAACAAACATATCCAACTTAATAATTTCAACGTGTCGAGACACGTCCAACCTTTCGGCGTTTTGGGAGAAAACGGCGTCACCGCAGCGTGTTAATAGCGTGTTAGTAGCGCGCGGCCAACGTGTGTCGACGCGTGACGGACCCCCCCCACCCCCCCCCAAAGTATCTCCCCTCTCTTCCCTTCCCTCGCCTTCCATACCCTCCTCTTCCATTCCCCCTCTCCCATTCCCGCTCTCCCATTCCCCTTCTTCCATTCCCTCCTCTTCCATTCCTCCTCTTCCATTCCCTCCTCTCCCATTCCCTCCTCTCCCATTCCCCCTCTTCCATTCCCCCCTCTCCCATTCCCTTCCCTTCCATTGCCCCCTCTTCCATTCCAACGCAAGAGGGCGGAACCCAAGAGGGGGAACGCAAGAGGGGGAAACGCAAGAGGGGGATGCTCGAAAAAATACCAATGTTAATCGACGTTCAGCAACGTGCCAGCAACGCGCTTCTAATGTGTGCCGCATCCTGCTAACGCGCACGTAACGCGCGATCCAACACGTTGGTGCGCGTGAGCCCGCGTCAAATGTTTTGTGCAAGCACAAAACGTTGGACGCGCGCCAACGTGTTGATCCAGACGTTGCTGTCACTCAACATGTACCGACGCACCACTAACGCGTTCGTTAACGTGTGCCGACATTTCGCCCAAAAAGGCAACACGTCGGCACACGTCGACGTCCATTGGTGAGAAACGTCGTAGTGTGACAGCACCATTAGACACTGGTGCATTTATTAAACAATTGTTACTGCAACGAAGGGAATACGAAATTAATTTAATAGAACCTGTTCGTGCTGAATGAAGCCTATTGTGTCTGGCCTTTATACTGCATGCCAAAGTTCATTTTGGTCACTTCAAATATCATTTGTAATAATAGTAATCGTAGTAATAACAAAAGTTACTTGAAACTAAAGTATGGTAGAATATCAGGGATGATAGTTGTCCGTTTTTAAGCGGATTTCCGCTTTTCTTTCACAGCCTGGTGGCTGTGGTACAGTAGCTAACCTCTAGGACGGAAATTTGTTGTCGGGATAATAATCTCGGCTTGATTTCTGTTTTTTTTGTGTGTGCCTGAAACCACTATCATCCCTGTAGATTGTAACCACCAACTTCATATATTTACCTCAAAATATGGCAGAAACTCAAAACCATCGGATAATGCAACTATAAGCACGATGGAAGTTTTTTTTGGGGGGGGGAATGGGACAAAAAGATAAATTTACAAAATGTTTATGATTGTGAACTTTGAATGACCTTCTAGGAAACCTACACAATACCCATCTAGATATGCATGTTCCATACAGTGTTCAGTTGTTACCTGCCTTCAGAGTAATGTTGCAGTCACACTACGACGACAAGGGCGACGATTGACCAACAAGTTGGACTTTTGGGAACTCGTCGGATCTCGTTCGAATCTCGTTACGGTCTTGTTACGCTGTCGTCGCAACTCGTCCACTCTCGTCGGCAAGCCGTCGAGGTTTTGGACATGTTGAAAAAGTTGGACGTAGCTCGACGAGTTCAGAACTCATCCTGGTCATGTCACTGTCATGTTGTGGTCATGTTACGCTGTCGTCGTCGCCGTTACGTACTCGTTGCGCTCTCGGTCACGTCGTTATGCTCTCGGTCACGTCGTTAGGCTCTCGTTATGACCACATCGTCTGGTTGGTTGTTGGGTTGTTGGCTGGTTGTTGGTTGGTTGGTTGTTGGTTGGTTGGTTGTGTGTCTGTGTGGGTGTCTGTCTGTGTGTATGTCTGTGTCTCTCTGTCTCCGTCTGTCTCTGTCTGTCTCCGTCTGTCTGTCCATCCCTCCGTCTCTGTCTGTGTGTGTGTATGTGTCTGTCTGTGTGTGTATGTGTCTGTGTGTGTGTCCGCCAACCACCACCCAACCGCCATGCTACCACCACCCAGTGACCACCCAACCGCATCCCAACCACCACCCAAGAGACAGACACACACACACACACACATACATACACACACATACAGACACACACAGACACACACAGACACATACATACACAGACACACATACACATACATACACACACACAGACAGAGGGATGGACGGACAGACAGACGGAGAGACACAGACAGACACACACACAACCATCAACCAACCAACAACTAAACAACCAAACAACCAACCAACCAACAACCAATCCACACATCTTCTACGTCCTCTCTCGTTCCGATGACGTTTCACCCACGTTGACCATCCCGCGCTGTCGTCCGGATGTCGTCCAACTTGGCCCCGAATTTGCATATGTCGTCAGATTTTTAGAAAATCCAACTCGTTGGTCACTCGTCGCCCTTGTCGTCGTAGTGTGACTGCACCATTAAGGACTGCAAAATCACATGTCTCTCATTGACTGTTTTGTAGTGGTCTTTACAAGATGTTTTAAAGAATTAAATGTCTTATCTGTTTACTTCTGTTTGCAGAGCTTAGAGCAGCGTAAGCGAGAGTTTGTTAAATATTCGAAGCGATTCAGCAACACATTGAAGGATTTCTTCCGCGACAATCAGTAAGTACTTGTCATCCAAGTTCACACAACTGTAATGCAGGTTGTGTTACACAAGGAACATGCAGTAATACAAGCGGCCTTTCAGTGCTGTGGTGATGAGAAATGACATACATATGAACAATATTCATTTCCGCACCCCCTCCAGTTTTGGTAGATCGTGGGATTCGAACCCAAGGGTTCGAACCATGGTCGAGTCAATGACTTAAAAATTGATACTTGTCGCTTCCTAGCCAGGTGCTTGGCATTATTAGGATAGGGCAAGGACTGGTTGGCTCAGTGTCAGGATAATGTGACTGAGTAGGATATCAGGTCATGGTGCTTGTGGCCTGATCTCCCAGTGCCGCAGTACTATAAAGTCAGTATGAGTGCGCACTATCACAAGTCGGTACCCATCCTGATATGACCTTAGATGTTGACAGGATGGAAAACTCCAACAACCAACTAACAGTAGCATGCCACTATATACATGTACCATAATTCAGGAATACACGTTTTACAATACAAGTAGGATACTACTATTTTGCAAGTACTACACTGCAACAATAAAAGTTGTACGGGACAAATGCAATAATGCAGTAATAAAAGTTGCATATGTATGGAAGTAATATACTTCGATAATACAAGTTACATTATGTCACCTAGCATAGTACAATAATACAAGTAGCATAATGCATTTGTACAGTAATGCAAGTGACCTGGTGCAGTACAACACTACCTAAGTGACCAGACGGTTGTGGAAATTCCTACACTTGTCCTCTAACCTAATTAGCACAGAAGTAAACAGGCTGATAGCCATCCCCCTTTTGAGAGTAAGGAGAGCACCATTAGAATAATTGGTTTCTGTCGACAGAAAACATGACGTGTTCATGAGCGCAAACTACCTGATCAACCAGACAAACCTCATCATGCGGACTGTGAAGGAGGCTTGCTGCTGACCGGCACCGCCCGCCCACACACTGGTTCCGCCCCTCCAGCTGAACTCTCCTGCGTAAAGGTGCTGTGGCGGACTGGGACGGCCAGTTCTGTACTCGCGACCTAGCGGTCTTCTGTGGTGTGTGTATAGCTGGCAGCGTTTAGGTGGCACACAGCCAACATCAACTATACACAGGGTCCGTACGGGGCCTGGAAAGTCTTGAAAAGTATTGAACTTCATTTGCCCCATTTCAAGGCCTTGAAAAGCCTTGAATTTAACCTATTTTGGGTAATTAGTCTTGAAAAGCTTGCAATTAAACTGTCCACACTGATCTAAATTAGTTCAAAATCGTCATTTATTCCCTGAAATCCAAATGAAAATAGTTTTTAATTCCTATCAAAAACAGCTTTGAAAAGCCTTGAATTCCATATCTTCTCATATGTATGGACTCTGTATACACGGTTCACTTTGTACCAACTTCCTGTTGCACATTCATATATATGAGCCTGTTTCAAAAGGTAATAACTCTTTCTTTTTTTTGTCCATTGTAAC
Source organism: Branchipolynoe longqiensis (assembly GCA_030323885.1). NCBI lineage: Eukaryota > Metazoa > Annelida > Polychaeta > Phyllodocida > Polynoidae > Branchipolynoe > Branchipolynoe longqiensis. The sequence goes on from CM059197.1 coordinate 16,725,088, forward strand.
GATTGACACAAAACAGCACAGAAATGGTGACACTGAAAACACAAGGACGTTGCTTCAAATCAATGTGTATTTTATTGGGATTATGAAACACCATGTAAAAAACAAATCAGTTTTATCCTGAGAAAATGCATAAGCAGATAGTATGTTGATCGTTACAATGGAGAAGGTTTTGTCCCATATTGCTTAGCGCATTTTGAGACAGTCTCATGTATCTGCTGTCATGGCTGATTTATACATGGGTTCCGAGCCAGCAGTGAGGATTTCCTCATGTAAACACAAGCCATTGGTGATGCCTGTTGGCAGTTATAAAGAGGATTGCTTATAGAAAGAAGACCTGTGTGAAAATCTACTGAAGAGCGTCTGTTCGGAGTATCAAACTGACTGTCTTGGTTATACTAGCGCCTATATTTGGACTTGTGAACATGCGGGTTTCCCCCATGCGTTTGCTCCACCGAGAGCGCTCTCACTGCTCCGATAGTTCCTGGTCGTCATCTCGGTAGGTCGCAGCTGGCTGGTGAGGCATTGCGCCAACCACTGTCCTCGTCCGCTGACACCTATTCTACTTATTTGTGTAAGCTCGTTCCCGGCTGGTTTTTAATAGTTGTTGATTGGACTGCTGATGCTTGATCATTGGTGACCCACCGTTGACTTTTGCCCACCGTGCACTCTACATGTTATTTCTTTACCGAAGAGAAGCGAACCAAAAGAGCCGCCAGTGCAGACATGAGCAGATTGCCCGCAAAGTGCTCGTGCTCATTAGGTACTCCGTTTACATTACCTTATATCAACCCATGTAAACTGGATTACAGTAAAATCTCTCTAACCGACCATCTCCACAGATCGAGCACTACCCTATATCGATGGCTCTATTTGGGTCCCAAACGATCGCCCATGCAATACAATTGTAACGATTAAAAAACCTCCCTAGATGGACCACTTAAAGTCGGTCCCATGGTCGGTCGATTTAGAGCGGTGTTACTGTACACTGGGAATGCAGGGTTGTAAAGGTGCCAGTTGATTAAGTAGCATTCTGGTGCCTGTGAAAAGCGACGTTTTAATTTACAATTCCAATTTGGTCATTGGCAGTTTGTAAGCCTCTGGCAGTTGTGTTAGCATGAAGGTTCTTAACCGGCAAGGGGGCATGTAGAGTCAGTTATCACTGCGACCTGCATTATATTATAACGGGATTATATATAATTAAATATGGGATTGCAAACTAAGGCCCCAGTCACACTACAGCTAGCATTCGCTTGCGACCCCTTTGTGACCGAAAGCTGGCGACCAAAGCAAAACAAACAAAAATGCAAGAAAAACAATGGTCGGCGATCGGTCGCCGACCGAGGGTGGGAGTATGGTAAATGTTAGGGTGAGTTTGGGGGTGAGAGTCAGGGTGGATATATTACTATGAGGGTGTGTGTGATGGTGGGAGTCAGGTGTTATGGTCGCCAAGCAGTCGGGAGACCGGTCGCCGAGCGGTCGCCAAGTAGTTGGCGACCAGTCGGTGACCAGTCGCCAAACGGTCGGCGTATGCACGACGATCGGTTGCAAGCACTGAAAAGGGTTTTAGTAGCAGGTGCAACCTCCTTGCTACTAAAACAGCCCAACATGGTCACCGACCGGTCGGAAATCGGTCGCAAAGTGGTCGCTAATGTGACGGGGGGTAAGCAAATTGTTGGTAATGCGGGCTGTTGGCTGTGAATACTGCATGCGCTGCATATTGCTAACTACGTTGTACTACTATGTATATGATATATCAATGTGTATATATACATGTGTATCAATATGCAGCACCTTTCGATGAGGTCGACTTTACGTAGAGTAATATCCAGGCCAATATGTAATTATGACAGGCGTAAGCAGACAAACAGATGATTGAATGTTTCGTGTCATTGCACTGATCCCCTGCAGTCCTTCCTACCTCCATACTTCCACGGCGTGCTTTTATATCTCCTGCCTTCACCACTCACATACCACTCCGCCAGGTGGTGCTCAGTGCACACCCACCAGGTGGCGCCACGTCCCCTTCCTGTTCTGGAACCTGGCGTTCCCTCGTCTTTATGGTACAAGCACTCGGCGTCGCAGCTGTCACGTGACCTGCGCCGTAAACCCACTACCCGCGCCATTAATAATGACTATTTGGATTCATCACGCATAGAGCTTAATTCTTGGGTTGCATACAAATTTCAAATAACTAATAATTTATGTGAGTAGTGGTTTGTAGAGTTCCGCTTTGGGTGAGATTGGGTGCATCTGATTGGTTACATTTTTGAGATTGGGTTGTAAAGAGCTGCAAAGACGCGATACAGATTCTGTAAAAGACTATGAAACTGAGGCTGTGTTTACTTACATGTTCGGATATCGCTGTAGAACACTTGTGCCACCGTTACTGCCAGAACTTGTTAGCTGGCAGACTTGTTACTTAGTGTGATACCGTTGTTATGGTTACAGTTACGTTCAATGAGCACCAAGATGTTGCAACTTCAACGATGTCTGGTTTTAGTCAGCAAAATGAGTTAAATCATAATTGTATTAATTATTACTACCCCTCCCAAAACAGCTGTGGCGTAATTTAATGAAATGAGCAATTAAAACTGAATAGTTTGATAAAAGTATCAAGTTGCTGAACAAAAAACCCCACATAGATTTGATCCTATATATCTAACTTAGATACTAATGCACTTATTAAGCATGTGTTGCTGCATAGGGGGTGGGTGGATACTGAGTTAATTCAATAGAACATGTTACTGCTGAAACCTGTAGTATCCAAATTTTGAGATGCATGCCAAGATTAATTTCGCGTGTGTGCAGTTCAAGATCTCCAAAGTGAGCCTTTTAAATTACGTTACTTTAAAGTAAAATAAGGTACATTAAAACAATCAAACTAATATATATTTATCTTTAAAAAAATGACAAACTCGAAACCATCAGACTGCAACCTACATTAAAAGACTATGCCAATTTAATGATCACTTCGGACATCTTGTTGCTCTCTCTGCAATTTGTGATTGTTTGATTGTTTCCGGCATGTTTTATTGTGCTCTTGTTTGCGTCTGCTGTTACGGGTTATGGGTCTAATGTATGCAATACGCCCTCATGTAATGTATGTAACACACTATGTAAAGTATACGATGCAGCTTCATATGTAATGTATGCAATACGCTCATGTAATGCATGCAACACATCCTGTTATATGCAATTCATTGTATGTAAAGTATACAATGCATCTTATGTAATGTATGCAATATAGAATGTGATGTATGCACTGCACTGATGTATGCAATGCACTATAATGTATGCAATGTACTGTGTATTGTATGCAGTACACTGTATGTAATATATGCAATACACTGTATTGTATGAAATACACTGATATGTAATGTATACAATACACTGATATGTAATGTATGCAATACACTGATGTATGCAATACACTGTAATGTATGCAATACATTGTATGTAAAGTATGCAGTACACATATGTATGCAATACACTGTAAAGTATGCAATACACTGTATGGAATGTGTTGCATGTAATGTATGCAGTGTGTTGCATGCATGCAATATGGGTTGTTAATGTATGTGATACATCCTTGTATGTATTTATTCAATGTGTCCTTGTATATAATACACACAATACCTGCGTGGCTGTAATGTATGCAGTACACTGTGTGTAGTGTGTGCAGTACGTACCCGTATGTAATGTGTGTAGTGTATGCACTACATCATCAACTGTTTCCATTTGATTCCTGATCAAGTTTCCTGGGTGTCTTAGATAACCTGCATATAGCCCCAGTCACACCATGGCTATTAACCACTTTGCGACCACTTTGGACCAAAGAACCCTCTTTGCGACGAAAGCAATGGTTGCTGACCTCTGGGCGACCATTTTGGTCGCAAGGAGGTTTTTAGTGCAGTAGCTGCAACATCCGTGCGACCTTAATGGTCGCAAGGCCAGCATTCACTGAGGACCATTTTGCGACCACCTTTTTTTGTGGTCACAAAGTGGTCGCAAGAAGTAATGTGACTTGGACCTGATCACATTCATTGTGTAATGTATATTTAAAGTATTTTATGTAATTAAAGATTATCCAAGAAATTAATAAATATACCATGATCTTCAATTCAAATCCTTTGTCTCTGTTCGCGATGCTGTGGCTTGTTGATTGTCCTGAGTATTTGACATGACGCGTCCAGCCACTGGAGAGGCCTCCAGGCGATTAGGGTCAGGGTCGGTAGAGCGCGGACCTCGCGTGCAGGAGATCGGGAGTTCGGTTCACGGTCGAGTCAAACCAATGACCTATAAAATTGATACTTGTCGCTTCGTAGCCTGGCACTTGGATTAATAGGATAGGGCAAGGACTGGTTAGCTCAGTGTCAAGATAATGTGATTGAGTGGGATATCAGGTCATGGCGCCGGCGGCCTGATTCCCCAGTGGGGCTGCACTATAAAGTCACGATGAGTGCACACTGTCACAAGTCTGTACCCATCCTGATATGAACTTGGATGTAGCTAAGACGTAAAATTCACTCACCTCGATATCTTCAGCTATTTGATGTCAAACATGGTCATTCTGACATACATCTTTGGAGGAAAACTGCTGCCACCACATAGGCTGCTCTTTCTGATAAGCAACAAGGTTTTTTGTATATGCACTTTCCCACAGACATGACAACACATTTCATAGCCTTCGATGAACCAGTTGTGGACAACTGGTTGGAACGGAAAATAGCCCAAACTGCAAATGGGTCCACTGAGCAGGATCGGTTGGATAATGCATGAGCTGGTTCCGTGAGTCCTCCGTAACTTACCAGTGCCTCCTAGTTTGACCAACTTCTGCCAGGTTAGGGGGTGCCACCCGCCACTCTTAAAGCCGCCGCCGCCACCAGCGATGCATCACCACTTGCCAGATTTAGACTAGATCTGGAATTATCTGATAGCCTGCTATGCTGGAATTGGGAACTCTAGCTGCTCAGCTATCGTGTCTAATCCTTTGCTGTTGCTAGTAACAATGTTGTGATTTGATTGGCTAAGATAGTACACTCGGACTATGCCACTATGTTTAACTAGATGGGGGATCAAACCTTTATTTGTGTCTGTGCAACTCGTGAGTTGTGACGCGTGTTTGTTTCTTGCTACAAACATTTGTGTAAGGCCCCCCACACAAAAATGGTGATCGTCCCTGCCCGTGGTGGAAAAATCTCCTGCCCCTGCTTTTATTTGTTGTCATTTAAAAATGCATTGGGCTAGCATAGAATTGAAATTACTCAGCAGGATATGAATCAATCTGTATTTTCTGTTGGCTAAATGAAAACATTGTGGAAAATAGCTGCTACTGTTAATTAAAATATTTTACATTCAAAATTGAAACTTCTAGAACTGTGATATACTGAACACAAAAGAAAAAACGAAAACCGCCTGCCCAACCTGGATTTGTCTGATCAAAAGGACGATCACCAACTTTTGTTGTTGTTGTGCCTAATGTATATCCTGCTGTGGAACGTTCAACACGCCACTTCGTGGCAAAACAACGCACCAGATGACCGGCTGTACTCGCCCTGCCCAGGTCAAAGGTCAACCCGTCTGTGCGGCTGTGTCGGGCTTCCGGTTCAAGTAGGTCACGTGACCTAGCTAGGTGAGAAGGAGCGGGCGTCGTAAGTTGTGTGTGTGTGTGTGGGGGGGGGGGGGGGGGTGAGTCGTTGGCGTGTTATTTTAGTATCTGGGTTTTGGGCTGTTGTGAAGTAGATGATACACCGATTATAGTCAAACCTCTCTAACCGACCACTTCCACAAATCGACCGCTCCCTCTGTGTCGATCCCTTTATTTGGGTCCCAAACGATCACCCATACAATAACATCGTACAATTTTGAAAAAACTCCCTAATCCGGCCACCTCCCTAAATGGACCATTTAAAGTCAGTCCATTGGTCGATTTGGAGAGGTTTTACTGTACAGGTAGAGTTGCATAGTCCGATGGTTTTGAGGTTCTGTCATGTTTATGAGATAAATAGATTAAATTGATTATTATGACCTAACTTACTTTAGTAAATGATTTTAAATGGCTAGCTTTTGAGATATTTGAAGTGAAAACATGCCAAATTCATTTTGGCAGGGCAAGCATGCCAACAATCTGAATCCATAGGGATTTGCAATAACATGTTTTATTAAATTGATTCGCTATGCCCTTCTATGTGAGAACAAATGCTTAACAAGTGCATCAATGGCTTAAATGAGATAAGAGGAATCAAATCTCGCTACGTTTTGATTTTGAAAATTTGAGGTTGGGGGACCAGTTTGAGGCGTCGTGCTGCATGTGTGTGGGGACCAGTCTAAGGAGTCGTGCTGCGGATGTCTCCGTGAAACCGCCGTGACGTCAGAGCGGGCGGGCAGCGTGTCACACACTGATAGACCTGAGGTCCTTCCCACGAACTCATGAGTCACGTGTTGGCGCTACGAACTCTGCTTGTGTGACTGCAACTGCAATTGTGTTGGAACTGTTTACAATGTGCTGTCAACAATATTTGGATTACAAAAAAAACGTGAGTAGGCTACGTCTTCTCTAGGCCTACTATTACCACCACCATTACTACTGCTATCAGTACTAGTACTACCACCACCACCATTACTAGTGATATTACTACTACTATCACCACCATTACTACTGCTATTACCACTACTACCACCACAATTACTACTACTACCACCACCATTACTAGTGATATTACTACTACTAGTACTACCACCACCATTACTACTGATATTACTACTACTACCACCATTACTACTGCTATCATTACTACTACTATCACCACCATTACTACTGATATTACCAGTATTACCACCACCATTACTACTGCTATTACCACTACTACCACCACCATTACTACTGATATTACTACTACTACCACCATTACTACTGCTATCATTACTACTACTATCACCACCATTACTACTGTTATTACTACTACTACCACCACCATTACTACTGCTATCATTACTACTACTACCACCACCACCATTACTAGTGGTATTACTATTACTACCACCACCATTACTGCTGCTATTACCACTACTACCACCACAATTACTACTGCTATTACTACTAGTACTACTACCACAACCATTACTACTGATATTACTACTACAGGTACTACCATCACCATTACTACTGGTATTGCTACTACTACCACCACCATTACTATTGATACTACTACTACTACCACCACCATTACTACTGCTATTACCACTACTACAACCACCATTACTACTGCTAGTACTACTACTACTACCACCACCATTACTACTACTATTACTACCACCTCCACCACCATCACTACTGCTATTACCAGTACTACCACCACCATTACTACTGATATTACCACTACTAGCACCCCCATTACTACTGCTATTACTACTACTACTACCACCACCATTACTACTGCTATTACTACTACTACCAGAATTACTACTGATATTACTACTATTACCACCACCATTACTACTGCTATAACTACTACTGCTATTACTACCACCACTGGTACCACTGCTATTACTACCACCACTGGTACCACTGCTATTACTATGACTACTACAGCTATTACTACTTCTACTGCTATTGCTATTAGTATTACTACTACTGTTATTACTACTACTGGTATTACTTAGCCCTACTACTGCTTGTACTATTACTACTGCTACCACTACTGCTACTACTACTACAGACACTACTACTGCTGCTGTTACTACCAGGGACCGAGATTGGGATTTTTAAGTGGTAGGCTACGCAGACTGTTTCGTGAACGGAATAAATTTATATTGGAATAAAACATGTACTGTAAAACCTCTCTAACCGACCACTTCTACACACCGACCACTCCCCTATATCGATCGCTTTATTTCCGTCCCAAACGATCGGCCATAAAATAACATTGTAACGATAATTTAAAAAAAAAAAAAATCCTAAACCGACCACCTCCCTAAATGGACCATTTAAAGTCGGTCCCATGGTCGGTGGATTTAGAGAGGTTTTATTGTATATGGAAGCTAGGCCCCCGACTAATGCTACTACGAGTACTGCTACTATTATCACTATTACTACTACTATTGTTATTACCACACTAGTATTATCACTATTACTACCGTGATTGCTACTACTACTACTATTATTATTACTATTACTAATATTATTACTACCTGTACTCTTATTAGTAGTATTACTTTAGTAGTAGTAGTAGTACAGTTACTACTACTAGTGTTATTATTACTACTTGTACTCTTATTAGTATTACTTATTAGTAGTAGTACAGTTACTACTATTACTACTACTACTAGTATTATTATTACTACTTGTACTCTTATTAGTATTACCTTAGTAGTAGTACAGTTACTATTACTAGTATTATTATTACTACTTGTACTCTTATTAGTATTACCAGAGAGCGTGTATATAAACAGATGAGAGGGACAACTCCCGCGAAAATCGGTAACACAGGCTACAGTGGCGTTCCTGGTGGTTAGTGTTGAACAAGCTTTGAGTTTGCCGGTATGCGCAGTGCAAAACATTTATTTTTATTCAAAATTAATAGAAGTACAGAAGCCTAACCTTATCAATTTAATATAGTCCTTTTGGTAAACATGTTTTCTATATGTGTTCCAAGCGGTTTGTTTCTATGTGGTGTAGTTTTAAAGATATTTAACGTTTTCTGTATGAAGATTGCTCACCGCCATTGACAATGCCTTGAGTTTGCCGTACGTGTAGTGCAAAACGTGTATTTTATTCAAAATTAATAGAAATACAGAACCCTAGCCATGTAAATGTAATATAGTCTCAGTGTTAAATATGTTTTCTATATGTGTTCCAAACAGTTTGTTTCTATGTAGTGTAGTTTTAGAGATATTTCACTTTTTCTGTACGAAGATTGCTCAAGGCCATTGACAATGCCTTGAGTTTGACAGCTGTGTCATATACTGTTCAACAACCACCACTTGGAGCGCCACAGTCGGCAGCTGTTACAAGGGCTAGTATGGGAGTTGTCCCTCTCATCTGTTTATATACACGCTCTCTGGTATTACTTCAGTAGTAGTACATTTACTACTGCTAGTATTATTATTACTCCTTGTACTCTCATTAGTATTACTTTAGTAGTAGTACAGTTACTACTACTACTAGTATTATTGTTGCTACTTTTACTCTCATTAGTATTACTTTAGTAGTAGTACAGTTACAGTACAGTATTATTGTTACTACTTTTACTCTCATTAGTATTACTTTAGTAGTAGTACAGTTACTACTACTAGTATTATTATTACAACTTGTACTCTTATTAGTATTACCTTAGTAGTAGTACAGTTACTATTACTACTACTAGTATTATTATTACTACTTGTACTCTTATTAGTATTACTCTAGTAGTAGTAGTACAGTTACTACTACTGTTAACATTCCATCAGAATTCAGCTACGATCTGCCTAGGTATATTTATAGACAAACAAACGGGCATGACTTCTACGAGTATGGAAGCGCACCGAGCAAAGTACGAAAGGAAACAGAATAAGAAAAATAGAAAGGGAACTAAAATAAGAAAAGTAGGAACAGAAGTAAATGGAATGAGAAAAGCAGGCAGGGAAATAGATTATTGTTTAAAAAAAAAAATTTTAATTGAAGAGTTATACTGCCTGTTATGGATAAGTCTGAATAGTCTTGTTTTCACCATTTGACAGTTAGTCGGTAGAAAGCCTGAGCCTACACCTTTACCGACCCAAGGAATTTTTAGTCTCACACACCATAGAGACATGGTATGAGAGCAACTTGCCATTGATGATGCTGTAAGTTATACACAGCGGTAAGTGGGATTGAATACAACCATGAAGGGAAGTAGGACGAGACCGGAAAGTCGGCAGTTCCCCAGGTAGCAGGGCGTCGAGGGGGGGGGGGTGGGGGGGGGGGGGCTGTGGGCCTGGGGCAGGGCCGCCGCCTAGCGGATGCTGCCCGCATTAGCCGCGGGAAAACGCCTCAGTGGCGGACCCTTGCGGGTAGTGAGGGTACCAGCCGTCTGACTCTGGGTCGACTTGACTGCCGACCCCCGAGGCAGTCGTTAGAATAACGCGGAGTGCGACACACAGCATGTCCGTACATGGCGAGAACATGTTCAGGAAGAAGTGAGTGTTCTCCCACCTCGAGGTTAGAAGGCATATGGTGGAATAGTCGGCGATAGGGCCGCCACCTGGTGGAAACTGGTGGCATCATGTGTGGAAGGCATTACACTTCCTCTAGATGAAATCAAAGGCCAGGCTGGTTTCAAAATAACACACCTTAATATTAGAAGCTTAATTAACCAAATTGACATGCTCAGAGTTGATTTGCCATGGTCAAATATAGACATATTCACAGTCTCTGAAACTTGGCTAACAAAAAGCACTGAAAATAAGCTTGCATCAATTAAAGGATACCAGTTAACAAGAGCAGATAGGACCACCAAACTACCTAATAGGAAGACTAAGATAGGAGGGGTTTAGCAATATACTCCAAATCGAACATTGGTGCGGATGATAAGACATTGAAGCACCTAAACCTATCTAACTCTACAATTGAAGCCCAGTGGGTTATAATTAAACGAGACAACTGTAAGCACATCCTACTAGGGAATATATATAGGATGCCTAATGGCAGCCTAGATACTGCAGTAGACTTATTAACTAACTGTTTGGACCATATAACAGACTTGGACAAAATGCAGACACTGGTCCTGGGAGATTTTAATGCAGCTACAGCAGATCCAAGTGCACAGACAGGTACAAAAGTTAGTCATTTTGCAGTTGCGCAGGGATTGGAACAGGTCATCAAATCTTGCACTAGAATAACCGGGAAAAGCAACAAAGTTCTAGACCGAGCCTTCACAGACATGAAATACTGTACTACTACATGGGTAATTAACTATAATATAAGTGATCATAAACCAATCTATGTTATCAAGAAAAAACCTAGGGATGTTAGGGGTCTAATAGAGTTCTGGGGTAGAACTTACCATCAATACTCTACTGATGCATACTGTGAAACTCTAAGGCAGGAACCAATTGAAAACTTTCTCCAAACAGTACTTTCTTCAAACTAGTACTTGAAAAAGTAATGGGAAGCATATTTGCTGATGATGTGGCACTGGTAGCTACAGATGCTGATATAAAAGTGGCTGAATCCAAAAGGAATCATGATTTAGAAAGCGTAAACCATTGGAAAAAATGAAATAAACTATCCATAAATATTATAAAAACTAAATATGTAATATTTGCAACTAAACCTAGACGTTCCAGCTCACCAATTGTCAGTTTAAAAATAGGAGAGTGTATACTTAAGGATGCTCTAAGTTATAAATATTTAGGTACTACACTTGACCCCACACTGTCAGGAACCAGTCAATTAAATAGGATTAACAGAACATTGGCAGCTAAAATGAACACCTTCAGGAAAATAAGGCATTATATGAGCGAAGAGACTGCTCTTCTATCGTTCAATTGTTGATTATAATGACATAATATATAATATACTAACTAAAAAGCAGCAAACAAAGCTCCAAACTATACAAAATAGAGGGTCGCACACAGTATTTAAAGGAAAAACACTACATACCATTGAGATGCACAATAAAGCTAAACTAGATGCTGGTTGATTTAAATGATACACTGGGGTCGGTGTTGCCATTCCGTTTGTTCCATGTACCCCTGCTCCCCCCCCCCCCCCCAAACAAACAAACATACACTGTAAACTCAACCAGTAGCAGCCAACTAGACCAGAAAACCGATCTACAATGGAATGAGCCTGTTACTGATTCTAGTTGGATCCTACTGAGGCACATGATTAATCAATATTAAGCTACTTACTAACTCAATAGGCCCCACCTGAGATTACCATGAACAGAAGTTCAATCACAAAGGCCCACCCTACATCCCCCATCACCCTTTCAACGAGTATGTTACTACTAGAAAGATAATCAGCTATGCCCCACCCCCTACTAATGCTTACCATACTAGTCTAACATAGTTACCTCCCCACATATGTTTCTTTTTCTCTTATCTTGGTCTTTACCTATCATTCATATACCAGTGTTTTGCTTATTTCCCTGTAATTGTCTGTCTGTATATTATTATAGATTTGCTTACTGTGTAGAGGCAATTGTGATTAGGGCTGGAAGACCAGTGCATTAGCACTGACAACATGTTATTCAGAGGAATAAAAACACTTGAACAAAAAAAAGAAGAAAGAAATCATGGAGCAGCAGGTAAACATCTCAGACTTGCTTTCCGGACTCCACTTCGTCCACACCTCTTCTATCTCCCCTCAGAAGGTCTCCTCTCCCAGATATGTCTAAAAAAAATACTTCATGGAGAGGCCGACCAGCTTTTCACTTCCTACTGCCTTACTCCGTTTGTGTGTCCAGCTCGCCGACTGGTCACCACAGAGTAAGGAGACATGGCTTTTTGACTCAACTCTCCTCACTTCTCTTTCCTCATTCATACCAATTCTTTTTTTTCCTCCTGGCCGTACTTCTCCTGATCAAAGGAGTTTTTTGCTTGGGTGGGGCCCTTTTCCTTTTCACTGCTTATTGTTGGTCTTCTTCTTCTTCGACAAACATTAAAGTTACTATCTGGGCCCGTATGCATGATGCAGTGTTAGCGCTCCAAAACTGGTTTTGGCGGGAATCTCCTGTTTAGCAGTGAAAAGACAGCATGAAAGAGACAGTGTTAGAGCTAACTCCACAACCGTAAACTAGGATATGCTAACCCTGTTCCATAGCAGGTTTAGGGGTAAACCCAGCCGGTTACCTTCGATTTAATATCATCTGTATGTGTGGGTATCTATGTGTGGGTATCTGTGTCTGTGCGTCTGTCTGTGTGTGTGTCTGTGCGTGTCTGTATGTGTGTGTGTGTTTCTGTGTCTGTGTATGTGTCTGTATTTCCTTAACTGACTTGAAAGAGACACAGAGACAGACAGCACACAGAGACAGACAGACAGACACACATAGACAGACACATACAGACACATATATACACACAGAGAGGCACACACAGACACACACAGACAGACAGACATACACAGACAGACACACATAGATAGACAGACATACACAGACAGACACACATAGATAGACATACACAGACATACACACACAGACACAGACAGATACACATACAGACACATACACACATACACACAAACAGAAACAGAGAGCACATAAACACACAGACATACACAGACACACACCCGACATACACTGACACACACACACAGAACCTGACTTTGCAGAGAGACACACAGACAGAGACACACACACAGACAGACACACACAACGACAAACATACATATACAGACAGACACTCACACAAAGACAGACACACAGAGACAGACATACACAAACAGACATACACAGACACACATACACATACACACACACATAGACAGACAGACACAGAAACACACACATACAGACACTCACAAACATACACACAGACAGACACACATAGACAGATACACACATGTACACACAGACATGGCGCACAATAACAAGGCTTGCTGGTGCCTGGTGTGTGGAGATGGCAAGCCGGCCGGTACACGCAGGTACCAGTTGAGGGGGGTACCCCAAATCTAAAAATAAGTCCACACTTTACTACCCACACCGGTTTGGGCACCTCTGCATAGGACTTGATCTACTCCACCACGCTGGTGATAGCTAACCCGGCGCTAGCAATTAGCACCGGCAGCGCGTAGCACTGCTTCATGCATACGGCCCCTGATGGTGTTTAGTTTCTGCCATTTTTGTAGATATATATTTTTCGCTGATCATTATAATCCACCTTATTTTAGTTTGAAGTAAGCTAAATTTTAAATGAGTAACTTAGAAGATATTTCAGTATATCTATGTTTGATATGCATAATCTACAGATCAAATCTACGTTAGTATTTGGTTTCGAAAAGTTGCTGTTTTCATGGGATTGTGCAGCTTTAATGCCATGCAGCTCGGAGCTCGGCGCTACCACTATCCATCCAGGGTTTAACCAAAAACTTCTTTAGTTCATTAGTTGATTAAGCAGGGGAAATTTCCATCATTGGACATTATTCACGTAGTATTCCCGTTGCGGCAGCAGCGCATGCGTCATAAGGACCCTATAATTAAATTGGATATGCCAAATCAAATCTAGGTCAATGTTTTGGTTTCTAAAATGTAATGCTTTAATTGGAAAATGTAGCTTCAATAAAACACCTAATCTTACTAAATGGATTTATTTTCAAGGTGATTAGTAAACTGTCATTGCCTATATCAATTTGTTGTCACGGAGAACGAAACATAAAACATACTTTTAAGAATAAGTTTGATCCCAACCCAGCAGACAAATCACTTGTGACTACCCTTCAGCAAATGGAGCGCAATACTTGGAAACAAGTGCGACAACACCGGAGAGAATGACAGCAACAAGAAGCTAAATTAAAAATAGTTTATTTTGGTTGAACACGAAGACATGAGGTGGATGTAAATAAGACAAAATGATCAGGACCGAAACGAGGCGAATGAAAAATCGCGGAGAGTTGGCAAGGCGGGAAACCTCGGCATGCAAAGGCAGGAAACCGGCGAGACGAACAGCAGACGACATTCGCGCAGTCTGGAACACAAGGCACTTGTTTAAGGCGGGCACGTGCAGAGACCGTGTTGGCCACGTGACGTGTAGAGACGTGTTGGCCAAGTCAAACAGGGCTTGTGTGCTTACATTTGATGTCTCCCGAAAAATTCTTCGACTTCACAAGGCGCGATAACTTATATCATTTAAATTGATTGGAGTCGTCTGTTGCCAATTTAAATGACTGTCGCGAATTAATGACAACGCAAAAATGACGTTTCAAAATCTAGAGTAGTGCAGTGCTTAAAGTTGCATAGTCCGATGAAAACATCAAATTTCCAAAACCAACACTATTATTTAGATTTGATTCTACATATCTAACTTAGATACTATTGCAATTATTAAGCACCTGTTACCACATAGAAGGCCATACGGAGTCAATTTAATAGAGCATGTTACCACTAAAGCCTTTGGTGTCAGAGTTTTGGCATGTTTGGCTAAACTAATTTGATATGTTTGTACTTCAAATATCTCAAAAGTTAGCTATTTAAAATAAAAGTCACTTTAAACTAAAGTAATATAGATTACAATGATTAATTTAATGAATTTATCTGAGAAAATGGCAGGAACTCGAAACCATGGGACTATACACCTTTAACCTTTACCAGAAGACATTACATTGTAATTTCACAGGTGGGTTAGACAATACTAAGGCCAAATAATTAAAAAAATTAAATGGTGATCGTCCTTTTGAAATAAAAATCCCGTTCTGGTAGATCGTGGGATTCGAACTCCTGGGTTCGAACCCTGACCGAGCCAAACCAATGACTTAAACATTGATACGAAAGTTGAATTGCTGCTGCTAGTCCGATGCATTTTTAAGTTTAAAAAAACAACAACAAAACATTCAGGGGCTGGCGATTTTTCAGGCACGGGCGGGGACGATCGCCAATTACAATCTTTTATTTGGCCTAATTGCTCTCTAAGACGATCGGGCGTTCTTACGGCGGGCTCAGGTGCGGGAATGTGGCGCCGTCTGGCGGGACGCGGCGGCGCGGGCCAACAGGTTCTCGGAGCAGAAGTCGTTCATGGAGTAGACCTTGCCGGACTGGAACAATAAAGAACTATTTAAAGCTGTCCGATGAAAACATCAAATTTTCAAAACCAAAACAATGATCTAAATTTGATTCTACATATCTAACTTAGATTCTGGTGCACTTATTAAACATAGTCACCACGTAGAATGGGATGCTAAGGCAATTGAATAGAACCTGCTACTGCAGAAGCCTATGGTTTCAGGTTTGGCATGCTTGCTGACACTAATTTCGCATATAGGCACCTCAAATATATCAAAAGTTAGAGATTTTAAATCAAATTTACTTGTTAAGGTAGATTATAATAATCAACCTAATATATTTATCTCAGAAAAGGATAGAAAACTCAAAACCATCGGACTGTGCAACAACAAACCGCCTTTCTCAACTAACCCGATCTAGACACAACCACTGTGGTTAAATTTAAATATGCATAATTCAATGAAAACATCACGTTGTACAAACCAAAGCACTGACCCAGATTGAATCCTACACATCCAACTTAGATACTGGTGCACTTATTACCCTACAATACGGGTGAATGATGTCTAAATCCGAGCAAAAACTGATCAGCTTAATGAGAGGTAGAGGTCCTGGTTCCAGCATCTATTGTTTATCTATATTGAGGTAGACTGGATGAAAAGGGAGAGAATGTAAAAGACAATAAGACCGCCTCAGAATGCTCTCTAATCAATTTTAAAGTTGATTAAACGATATGATTCCATAAATTATTCACCCGAAAAGTAGCTTATGTAACCTTTGAACAAAAATTGCAAGATCATATCCCTAATCCAGCTTCTCGACACTTTTTTGAATGCATTGGTTAGCAGCCGTGTCCTGGAGATGGTGATGTGTCGGGGTAACTACGTTCACAAGGATGTGTCATGACCACCAACTAGTCATTAATGAACCTACAAACACTCACCCAGTCACTATGCACCTTTACCACCCAAAGAACTATTATTTCACTGAAAGCAGATGACAATCAACAGACGACATTTAGCTGTGACATAAAACTTACCGTGTAAAGACTGGAGTCGCGATTCGCAGCACCGTCAGCACACGACTGCACCGTGCGCTGACCACTATGACAGACGACAAAACTCCGCGTGTCAACGTAGTACAGGCCCTCCTTGAGACAGTCACCTGCATAAGGAAACAAGCCGTGTCAGTGTGTGCATTGTCAGTTGGCATGGTGTCAGATGTCACAGTGTCAACTGTCACAGTGTCACGAGTTGGTGTCAACCTGGTAAATTCCCTCCCTGAGGTGGTCACCCATGTAAGGAAACAAGCTGTGTCAGTGTGTGTAGTGTCAGCTGTCACAGGGTCAACTGTCATAGTGCCAACTGTCACAGTATCACACAGTGGGCGTCAACATAGTAAAGGCCCAGAAGAACACTTCTCTGTATTGATCGCTTTACTTGGGTCCCAAACAATCATCCATACAATACCATTGTTATGACAAAAACTCCCTAAACCAACGACCTCCCTAAATGGACCATTTAAAGTTGGTTCCAGGGTCGGTCGGCTTAGCGAGGTTTTACTGTACGTAGTTTCAAAATATCTCAACAAGCTTGTGGATAGGTGAAGTATTCTCTGTCAGGTCAGTGCACACCAAGTAACCAAGTAACCAATAACTAAGTAGACGCCTCGGTCTCACCCTCAAAGGCGCCATTGTAGACGTAGCTGGGGCTCTCGGCCTTCACCGGAAGTCGAGGTAGCGGCGCATAGTAGGGGAAGTAGCCGGAGAACTGGCCCGGGTAGTGGAGTGGGTACTGGCCGCGGTAGAACGGGTAGCCCGAGTGATAGAACGGGTAGCCCGAGTAGTACGCCTGCTGCTCGTAAGGGGTCTCTGCTTGCTGTTTCAAGTGCTGCGTGAGGCCGGTCGCGCCGACCAGGCCGATCAGGCCGAGCGAGAGGAGTACTTCACCAAGCATGACTGCTGTTGTCAGCGATCAAGTGGCGTCCCATGGTGATGTTGGCGCTTTATATACACGAGTCAGTCGCGGTAGTTTGACCGGAAGTCACGCAGTCGCCATGAGCGGAATGCAACAGTCAGGGCGCCTCAGCGGGGGGGGGGGGGGTCGGATAAATTGTTCGTTTCTTCAACAATAATTGATCTAGTGGGTTTTATTTTAGTGTGCGTTTTCTTTAGTGGATGATATCCAATTATATAGCATCAACATAGGGAAATTAACTCCCAATGTTGCCTTAATGATAAGGTAAGATTAAAAAAACATAAAGATTTGAATATTCATGGAACGACTTTGTAAAGCAAGCTACAGTAAAGCCTCTCTAAATTGACCGACCATGTTACCAATATTAAATGGTCCATTTAGGGAGGTAGTTGGATTAGTGATCTTTTTTATTGTTACAATTGTATTGTATGGGCGATCGTTTGGGACCCAAATAAAGTGATCAATATAGTGGAGTGGTCGATTTGTGGAGGTGGTTGGTTAGAGAGGTTTTACTGTATATAACATCAGCGTCGGGAGATTAGCTCCCATTTTTTGGTCTAAATAATGAGGTTAAGATTAAACATAAACATTTGAATATTCATGTATTGACTTTGTAAAGCGAGCTATTTTGGAAAAATAAAATATTTTCTGATAAATAGTCCCGGCCGTGAAACAGCGCCAAATCGTCTTGGCCTCACGTGACTGAAAAGACGCGCTGATATTTCTGCGCACGAGCGGCTGTTGCTAAAATACTCAAACACTCCGCCAGGTGGCGACTGGTTGCGGGATCTTCCACCCACCAGGTGGCGCCATGTGAAGAACGCGCGTGAAGTGGCGGGTTGCAGAACTCACATAAGGACCGCTTCAACTCGGCACAGGAACCAGCCAGAGCCGTACCAGCATGCACCGCGTCAACGGAAGGGAAAGGGACACACCCACTCAGCTTAAAGCTGCATAGTCCGATGGCGTTTGAATTTTTGCCTTATTTTTTAGATAAGTATATCAAACTGATCATTATAACTTACTAATCATTGGTATGAAGTAGTTTTGCCGCGACATAGGCTACTCGTTCAGATAAGCAGCAAACGGTCTTTTATATACTTTCCCATGGAGAGGGCAGCATATACCACAACCTTTGATGAACCAGTTGTGGACCACTGGTTGAAATGGAAAATAGCCTAAACTGCAAATGTATCCACTGAGTAGGATCGATTCGATGACCGACAGCTTCACAGGTGGACACTCTACCGCCTTAGCTACGTCCCACCCCCCTGTAAATGTAAGCCGGCACAGAGAGCGCGGCGTGGAAGACATGACTTTGCACATTTGTACTTTGTTGTAGGCAACATTGTAGTTCTCATGGAGTGATATCGGCAGCGTCCTTCAGTAGGATTACAGTAGAACTTCTCTAACTGACCACCTCCACAGATGAACCACTCCCATATATCGATCACTTTATTTGGGTCCCAAATGATCGCCCATACAATACCATTGTAATGATAAAAGAAACTCCCTAAGCTGACGACCTCCTTAAATGGACCATTTAAAGTCGGTCCCATGGTCGGTCAATTTAGAGAGGTTTTACTGTAGTTTATCTGAGGTGGTCGACTTAGTGAATATTCACGGCATCCCAGTGAAGATGATCTCTGACATCAGCTCTCCAAGCAGAGGATAATAGCCTGAAGGCGGATCAAGGAACCGGGCGCGATGGCCGAATCGGTAGAGCGCTCACCTCGTGTGTGGAAGGTCGGGAGTTCGGTTCCCGATCGAGTCAAACCAATGACTTATAAAATTTATACTTGTTGCTACCTAACCTAGCGCTCGGTATTAATAGGATAGGGCAAGAATTGGTTAGCTTAGTGTCAGGATAATGTGGCTGAGTTGGATATCAGGTCATGGTGCTGGTGGCCTGGTATCCCAGTGGGCTAGCACTATAAAGTCGCCATGAGTGCGCACTGTCACAAGTCAATACCCGTCTTGATATGACCTTGATGTGGCCAGGATGTAAAACTCCAACAACAAACCCATGGATCAAGGGAAGCACTGCCAACCCAACCTGTGCCCGGAGAGTGCAGATCCTCGTGTCAGGGGGACGCGGTGACATCACCCAGGTCCTCCGGGTCAGCGTTGGTGTGACGACGGCCCATGCAAGGCGGCCATTTCTCTCCTGGTTCACAACCCCTGCCCTGAGCGGCGTGACAGACACTATTTGTGAGCTTATTTCGTGTTGTTAACAGCTGTTTAAACTGAAGCTCTTACAGTCCCCCAGCTGGAGGCTGTCTGGGCCGCCACCCGTGGAAAGGGCGCTGTCCCCACATAGTCTAAGACAAGTGTATTACAACAGAATTGGCATGGTGCCAACTTTAAATAGTCCATTTAGGGAGGTGGTCGGTTTAGCTTGTTTTTTTTAATCATTAAAATGGCATTGGATCTAAATTAAAACATTAATAAAATAAGTAAAACTGCCTTTGGCCATAGTTATAACGCTAGTTTGAGTGGCCAGATTTGTCTAGATCGAAATGCAGATGGTTTGGTTGTTTGTTTGTTGTTGTTTTACGTCCTGGCAACATCTAAGGTCATATCAGGACGGGTACTGACTTGTGACAGTGCGCACTCATGGTGACTTTATAGTGCTGCCCTACTGGAAGACCAGGCCGCAAGCACCACGCCCTGATATCCCACTAAGTCACATTATCCTGACACTGAGCCAACCAGTCCTTGCCCTATCCTAATAATGCCGAGCGCCAGGCTAGGAAGCGACAAGTATCAATTTTAAAGTAATTGGTTTGACTCAACCAGGGTTCGAACCCACGACCCCACAATCTACCAACACGGGACACGGACGCTCTAACTCATTCAGCCATCCCGTCTGGTAAATGCAGATGGTGTAAGACTTGCTGATTAGATTGATGTAAATACAATGCTAGATACAAAATTAACACCTTAATTTATTATATACGTTTTATTGAATGCAATCAACAAAATAATCATACCTGGCTGGGGATCCGCCCAGCTGATTAAGAAAAAGAAAAAAATTGGCGACGGTTGAATGCACTGGGCCGCGCCTGAAGGAGCTGTGTCGGTGTCGCTGGGCGATCCAACCCTAATATACCGGGACAGTGGCGCCGACCAGTGGTTCGGGCCCGAATTAAGCAATGCTCGGCACAGCCCGGGCAGACCTGCGGCGACATAGCCGACTGATGGTTCGAATCCCGACTAATTAGCAAAGGAAGCATTTGGAACCCTGAATAATTAAACCCAGAAGGGAGGGAAAGCCCCGCGTCCCCTTACCCCGGTATATATGGATATATACTGTGTATATATTTTTTAGTTGCTATTCTACGTTTCCAACATTAGCTAAAATGTGTTGAAACTACCAGATTCCATGGTAACTCTCACTGCTTCAACATGTGCCATGTGTTTTGCGGGGGTTTGTTTCGCTGCCACACATCCCACAATGCACCGTGCGGCTGGAATTACGAACCCATCTATTCTTTGTGAAGGCGAAATCCTCAAATCTACATAGTTTGTTGAAAGCATCATATTTTCGAAAGCAAAGCGCTCACCTAGGTTTGATCCTACACATTGAACTTAGACACGGCTGCACTCGTGACACTTTTATTCATGTCAGTAATGTTCTCCTGTGCTATTATGTTATGCTCAAAAATAAATAAACAAAGCCTATGTACAGCATTGCAGTGTGCACACCAACAATAATTTGACATGTTTTCACTTAAAATATCTCTAAAGTTAACCTTTTAAAATATAAGTGACTTAAAACTAAAGTTAACTAGATTATAACAAACTAACCTAATATGTTTATCTAAAAAAAGTAATGCAAAAACTCAACACCACAGATTATGCAAACTTTATAATGCAGTTTGTGCCTCTTTAATCCGGCAATCTTGGGACCTGGCTATTGCGGACATGCAGAAAATGTCACATGAGAGGAAGTGTCCCTTAAAGTTGCATGGTCCGGTGATTTTGAGTTTGTGTCATTTTCTGAGATAAATATAGTAGTTGGCAGATGGAATGGGATGAACACCCAGACAACAAACTCCATTGAATTACCTCCTCCGTGAACGGACTGCCGCAGAGTCGCCTGGAAGGGCGACACGACCAGGTTGTTTTAACAAGATGCCATATTGGCCACTCGTGGCTAACACACATTTTTCTGCTCAAGGGGGAGCCTCCCCCTGAATGTATTGGATGTCAGTCCCCACTGACATTAAAACACATTTTGTTAGACTGTGTGGATTTCATGGCCCTGCGCCAACAGTTTTACACTGCAAACAACATGCATGACCTTTTTACTAAAGTAAAACAGGAAGACATTTTAGCCTTTTTGAGGGCAGCTGGTTTGTACCAACTCATATAGGTTTTTAAACAAATTTCATCAGTGAATAATACTATCATTTAGACTTTTATTTTAGCTATATGATTGTGATTTTACTAAATTCATGAGTGTCCATTGACACAAAATTGATTGTATGCTTTTACATGTAAAAGCGATGGTTTGAACAAAAACAAACATTTCTCGCCGTGAATATGGCCTATGCTGCCGACACGGCGTAAAGCAACCACCAATCAATCAATCAATCAATGCTAAATTAATTTTGGTGTGTTTGTCAAAACTCTGACCAAAATAGGCTTTGGCACGAACATGTTCTATGACCTTCTATGTTTGTTCGTTGTTGTTTTACGTCCTAGCAACATCTAAGGTCATAACAGGACGGGTACTGACTTGTGACAGTGCACACTCATGGCGACTTTAGAGTGCTGCCCCACTGGAAGACCAGGCCACCAGCACCATGCTGTGATATCCCACTCAGTCACATTATCCTGACACTGAGCCAACCAGTCCTTGCCCTAATGCCGAGCGCCTGGTGAGGAAGTGACAAGTATCAATTTTAAAGTGATTGGTTTTACTCGACCAGGGTTCGAACCCATGATCCCATGGTCTACCAACACGGGAGACGGACACTCTAACTCATTCGGCCATCCCGTTTGGTCCCTTCTATGTAGAAACCAACACTGAATAAGCACACCCGTATCTAGGTTGGAGACCGGGCATGGTGGCCTAATCGGTAGAGCGCGGGCCTCACTTGCGGACCCGATCGAGTCAAGCCAATGACTTTGAAAATTTATACTTGTCGCTTCCTAGCCTGGTGCTTGGCATTAATAGAATAGGGCAAGGACTGGTTAGCTCAGTGTCAGGATAATGTGACTGAGTGGGATACCAGATCATGGTGCCAGTGGCCTGATTCCCAGGTGGGGCAGCACTATGAAGTCACCATGAGTGTGCACTGTCACAAGTTGGTGCCCATCCTGATATTACCATAGACGTTGCCAGGACGTAAATCTCCAACAACCAACCAACTAATCTATCTAGATATGTATTTTACTTTACAGACGCAGTCAGTGGTGCCCTCTTTTATCCAACGCCGGCTTTCTGTTCACTCCCAACACTCTACAACACAAACATTTCGCACAGGTTTCCAGCCTCCAGTCAGGGCATAGTAGCCAATGCCCTTCAGACACCTACTGACGAACCATCCCGCACAGGAACGCCTGCATTTATACACATGACAAACAGGACATCCTGTATTCATGTACACCTGCAGTAGTACAGTCTTTACTAATGTGACCTGCTGTAGCACATTCTGTACTAATGTGACCTGCAGTAGTACAGTCTTTACTAATGTGACCTGCAGTAGCACATTCTGTACTAATGTGACCTGCAGTAGTACAGTCTTTAATAATGTGACCTGCAGTAGCACATTCTGTACTAATGTGACCTGCAGTAGTACAGTCTTTACTAATGTGACCTGCTGTAGCACATTCTGTACTAATGTGACCTGCAGTAGTACAGTCTTTACTAATGTGACCTGCAGTAGCACATTCTGTACTAATGTGACCTGCAGTAGTACAGTCTTTACTAATGTGACCTGCAGTAGCACAGTCTGTATTAATGTGACCTGCTGTAGCACATTCTGTACTAATGTGACCTGCATTAGCACAGTCTGTATTAATGTGACCTGCTGTAGCACAGTCTGTACTAATGTGACCTGCATTAGCACAGTCTGTATTAATGTGACCTGCAGTAGTACAGTCTTTACTAATGTGACCTGAATTAGCACAGTCTGTATTAATGTGACCTGCTGTAGCACAGTCTGTACTAATGTGACCTGCATTAGCACAGTCTGTATTAATGTGACCTGCTGTAGCACAGTCTGTACTAATGTGACCTGCATTAGCACAGTCTGTATTAATGTGACCTGCAGTAGTACAGTCTTTACTAATGTGACCTGCAGTAGCACAGTCTGTATTAATGTGACCTGCTGTAGAACATTCTGTACTAATGTGACCTGAATTAGCACAGTCTGTATTAATGTGACCTGCTGTAGCACAGTCTGTACTAATGTGACCTGCATTAGCACAGTCTGTATTAATGTGACCTGCTGTAGCAGATTCTGTACTAATGTGACCTGCATTAGCACAGTCTGTATTAATGTGACCTGCTGTAGCACAGTCTGTACTAATGTGACCTGCATTAGCACAGTCTGTATTAATGTGACCTGCTGTAGCACAGTCTGTACTAATGTGACCTGAATTAGCACAGTCTGTATTAATGTGACCTGCTGTAGCATGGTCTGTACTAATGTGACCTGCATTAGCACAGTCTGTATTAATGTGACCTGCTGTAGCACATTCTGTACTAATGTGACCTGAATTAGCACATTCTGTACTAATGTGACCTGCATTAGCACAGTCTGTATTAATGTGACCTGCTGTAGCACAGTCTGTACTAATGTGACCTGCATTAGCACAGTCTGTATTAATGTGACCTGCTGTAGCACAGTCTGTACTAATGTGACCTGCATTAGCACAGTCTGTATTAATGTGACCTGCTGTAGCACGGTCTGTACTAATGTGACCTGCATTAGCACAGTCTGTATTAATGTGACCTGCTGTAGCACAGTCTGTACTAATGTGACCTGAATTAGCACATTCTGTACTAATGTGACCTGCATTAGCACAGTCTGTATTAATGTGACCTGCTGTAGCACAGTCTGTACTAATGTGACCTGCAGTAGCACAGTCTGTATTAATGTGACCTGCTGTAGCACAGTCTGTACTAATGTGACCTGAATTAGCACATTCTGTACTAATGTGACCTGAATTAGCACAGTCTGTATTAATGTGACCTGCATTAGCACAGTCGGTATTAATGTGACCTGCTGTAGCACAGTTTGTACTAATGTGCTTGAGTGTGTGTGTGGTTGTGTGTGTGGACGTGTGTGTGGGTTGGTGTGTGTGGTTGTGTGTGTGGTTGAGTGTATGTGTGGCTGGGTGTATGGTTGTGTATGTGTGGTTGTGTATGTGGTTGAGTGTGTGGTTGTGTGTACGGTTGTGTATATGTGGTTGTGTGTGTGTGCTTGTATGCGTGGTTGTATGTGTGGGTGTATGTGTGAGTGTATGTGTGGTTGTATTGTGGTTGTATGCGTGGTTGTATGTGTGGTTGTGTGTGTGGTTGGGTATGTCATTGGCTGTGGGTGAGTGTGTGTGTTTGGGTGTGGTTGGATGTGGGTGAGTGTGTGTGGTTGAATGGGTGGGTGTATGGGTGTGTGTGTCGTTGGATCTGTGAGTGTGGTTGAGTGTGGGTCTGGTTGGGTGGTGGTTGAGTGGTTGTGTATGTGGTTGTGTGTGTGGTTGGGTGGGTGTGGTTATGGGTGGGTGATTGAGTGTGTGTGGTTGTGTGTGTGTTGGTTGGGTATGTGTGATTGAGTGTGTGTGTGGTTGGGTGTGTGTGGTTGGGTGTGTGTGGTTGGGTGTGTGTGGTTGGGTGTGTGTGGTTGAGCGTGTGTGTGGTTGGGTTTGTGTGTGGTTGTGTGTGTGGGTGTGATTGAGTGTGTGTGTGGTTGTGGTTGAGTGGTTGTATGTGTGGTTGAGTAGTTGTGTGGGTGGTTGTGTGTCTATGGTTGGGTGTCTATGGTTGGGTGTGCGTGGTTGGGTGGGTGTGTGGTTGTGTGTGGTGTGTGTGGTTGTGTCTGGCTGTGTGTGTGGATGTGTGTGTGGTTGGATGTGTGGTTGGATGTGTGTGTGGTTGGATGTATGGTTGGATGTGTGTGTGTGGTTGGATATATATGTGGTTGTGTGTGGGGTTGTGTGTGTCTTTGTGTGTGGATGTGTGGTTAATTGGTCAGCAGTAGTAAAGTAGCGGTGACCAGACAAACAACATGGTGAAGTTAACAATAACATGTATCAGCTAACCCCATCCATTGTGGAAACAACAGCGTGCCAGACAATGACAGGTGGCACTAAGGGACATGTGCAACTCTGAACACCTCCCAGCAGCTACCACAAACCACCAGGCCACCCGCTCTCCCAAGATACACACAATGCACCGGAGGAGGGAATACATCTTTTGGAAACAGGAAGCAAAGAAATACGGAAAGTAGGAAAGAAGGCATCTGCAAAAGGGGCGTTAGTTGAAAAAGGGATTGTGAGACCTTAGGGCGACTTCCCATATAAGCAGCCTGGTGAAACCTTAAGCATCTGAAGCTGTAAATAGTGTTGTGAGACCTTAGCTTGACTTGCACAGTAAATAGCATTATGAGACCTTAGGGTGACTTGCATTATAAACCCAGCTAACAATAAAACGTCATAGTGACATCATAATAACGTTATAGAATGTCAGAATAACAGGATTTTTAAACGTCATATAAACATTATTTTGTATGGAGTAAAAAATATTATATACCGTTATTTTATAATGTTCCAACAACATTTTTAACATGATTATGATGTTGTCATATAACATTGCATGTTAAACGATAATGGAAGATTCATAGCCATATTGTTCTGAGTACCAGGTATGCAATGCTAAACAATGTTTTTAATGGGTACTTGCTGTGATCTTTGATATTGGTTGCCCTGCAGTGGCCCTTCCTTATGTGTAAGTTGGTTCACTTACTTTTCTTGAATGTCACTTCAATGCAGGTTAGTTTCCCATTAAATGGTCATAAGATAGTTGGCCCAGATCATCCTCTCCTCATCGCTATATTTGTAGTGAAGATCGCACCAATATCAACTAGATTAAGTTGGATTAGGTTTGGGTATACTTTATATCTCACATGTCTTTACAGTCTCTTCTAAGATGGCTACCCTCTGTCTCAGTCACAATAGACCCCAAAACATTACAATACATATTATGACATCAGTATAATGTTATTATGACATTATAATGTACCATAACCAAATAATAACATTAGCTTGACATTACTTAATTAACATTATGTGTTAGCTGGGAACAGTATTGTGAGACCTTAGGGACCCTAAGGGATGAACTGCCTTGTCAGACCTTACAGTGACTTGCACAATAAACAGCGTTGTGATACCCTAGGGTCCACACACTGTAAAAAGCCTTGTGAGACCTTAGGGTGAATTATGCTGTACAAAGTGTTGTGAGACCATAGGCATCCAAATCTGTAAATAGCCTTGTGAGACCTTAGGGTGACTTGCACTGCAAACAGTATTGTGAGACCTTAGGGTGACTTGCACCGCAAACAGCATTGTGAGACCTTTAGCCAACTTCTGTTGTGAACATTGTTGTGAGACCTTATGGTGACCAATGTTGTATATATAGCATAGGATAACTTAGGACACCATGCACTGTAAGCAACATTAGGAGCTTTTAGATAACCACACAATAAACAGAGTTGTGAGACCTTAGGGCACCGCCCTGTAAACAACATTGTGAGACCGTAGGGCGTACTCGCCCTGTAAACAACATTGTGAGACCTCAGGTCACCCGTGCTGTGAACAACATTGTGAGACCTTAGGTGCACATTAGTGCGCCGTTCACTGTAAGCAGTTTCGTGTACAGCCCCACACTAAGTTTCCACACGTCACGGACAAGCACGGACGTGTGCTGCCACCAGACAGCACCGCGCATCTGTGCACCAAGTGGGTTCTGCACGCTCCGGTGAATCTCACGGTTATGTCGATGACACACAGCTATGTGTGTCACTGGATCTTGTCAATGAATCAAGCTTCACCTCGTCATTGGAGAATTTGGATAATTGCGTCGCTGATATTCGGTTACCGGTGACACAAAATCTATTGAAATTGAAGAAGAAAACCCAGATATTACTTAGTTATATGGCTTCACATCATCGTGTTAAATCCCTGAAAACACAGGGCTTCCTGTGAGTTGTTTGTGGCAATCATGGGTAAACAAAGCGCTACATACCGGTCCAAAACCAAAATTGTCACAATTGAATTCTAATGGGGCACTTTCGTAGCAACGTCTTTTGCAATATACTGCCGGCAGGTGGCGACACGTGAGGGACCAAGGTCTTGCGTGTTTTGCCATTTCCGAACTCTGAAGTGTGTGGTGGGGGTTTAGGTGTGTGTGGTGGGGGTATAGGTGTGTATGGTGGTATTTATGGGGTGGGGGTATAGGTGTGTGTGGTGGGGTGTGTGGTGAGGGTTTAGGGATGCTAAAGATTGTGGGGTGCTGCTCTGCAAAACACCCCTACACCTCCACCACAAACCACCTGCACCTCCCGGTCTTGACCACACACACCCACCACACACACCTACACCCACACCCCCACCATACTCACCTACACCCCAACCACACACTTCCATCATCAACCCCCACCACAGAGACATACACCCCCCCCCATCACCCCTAAGTCCCCACCACATACACCCACCACATCCCTAAGCCCCTACCACACCCCTACACCCCCCACCACACCTCTACACCCGTACCACACCCTCACCACACCCCCACCACACAGGTCAGTGTGTTGGTGGTGTAGGTGTGTGGTGAGGGCTTAGGGGCGTGTTGTAGGTGTGTGGTGTGTGTGTGTCATGGGTGTAGGTGTGTGGTGGGGGTGTAGCTGTGTCATGGAGGTTTAGGGATGTGGTGGGGGTGTAGGTATGTGTGTTGGTGGTGTATGTGTGTGGTGGGGGTGTAGGTGGGGGTGGTTGAGGTGTAGTTGTACGGTGAGAGGTGTAGGTGTGGTGTGTGTGGTGGGAGTGTTGGTGTGTGGTGGGGGGCATAGGTGTGTGTGGTGGGGTGGTGGGGTGGTGGGGGTTTAGGGGTGTGGTGGGGGTGTAGGTGTGTGGTGGGGGTTTAGGGACGCTTGTGAGGGCCACCTCCACCACAAACCAGCTACACCTCCACCACACACACACCTACACCCCCACCATACCCACCTACACCCCAACCACCGTCAACCCCCACCACACAGACCTACACCCCCACCACATCCCTAATCCCCCACCTCATACACCCACCACATCCCTAAGCCCCCACCACAGCCCTACACCCCACCACACACCCCCACCATACACACTCAGCGCACACCCCTACACCCCCACCACACAGGTGCATACGTCGGTGGTGTAGGTGTGTGATGAGGGTTTAGGGGTGTGGTGAGGGTGTAGGTGTGTGTTGGTGGTGTAGGTGTGTGTGTGTGGTGGGGTTTAGGGATGTAGTGGGGATGTAGGTATGTCTGTGTTGGTGGTGTAGGTGTGTGGTGGGGGTGTAGGTGTGTGTTAGTGGTGTAGGTGTGTGGTGGGGGTTTAGGGTTGTGGTGGGGGTGTAGGTATGTGTGTGTTGGTGTAGGTGTGTGGTGGCTGTGTGTGGTGGGGGTGTAGGTGTGTGTGGTTGATGTGTAGGTGTGCGTGGTGAGCGTGTAGGTGAATGGTGGTGGTGTGTGTGTGTGGTGGCAGTGTAGGCATGTGGTGGGTGTAGGTTAGTGATTGGGGCAGAAGACCCTTCAACTGCTGCCGCCTAGCGTGTAATCCGGCCAGAAAGTCTCCCATTAAATTGGTTGTGTTCATTAAAATCTCTTTCAACTGAAAATTCACTTTTTAGAGCAAACACTTTTTAAAATTGAATTTGAATAGTCATTAAACTCTCAATAGGCAAACTCATTTGCTCATAACTTTGTGTCCTAAAATTCCTAACATTCCATACAAAACACAATATTTATAGTTTTTTTCAATCAAAATTGATTGTGATAAGAACTAAACAGTTTATTTATGTGTTAAATTAATAAAACCATTCTATCTGTTTTTAAAACTGACATTTATAGAGAAATATGGAAAAAGGACATGGTGGACATTATAAGCATAAGACTTGCAACAAAATGGATGGTATTTACCACGCACTCCTATTTTGTCTATTACAAGGCCTTGTTTTTCATTGTAACTGCCAAATTTGCTTTCGCTTACTTCTCACACCTGTTGTCCATACAGGCATATCAGAAAATTTCTGAGTGAACTTATGCTAGTAAAATCAGACTTCTTTGTGAAGCTGGTATCAGGTGTACCCATGACTGAAGCAGTGCGCATATATATTGTGTAATACACATCCTGATACAGGCTTAAGGTCTACCAAAGCATTGATAGATTATTATTAGACATTCTAACACAGGCTTATAGCCTACCGAATCATTGATGGGTAAGTATTAAACATTCTAACACAAGCTTACAAGTTACAGTCTAGCAAATCAGTGATGGATAAGTAAGACTATGAGAACAATGTGTCTGTGACTGATGGTCCTGTCACAGTGTCAGGTACTGCGGGTTGTTGATACTGTCATCCGGGCTCCTCCTCATGTAAACAAAGCCGCGTGACGTCACCACCCTGGGTCATGCTACAACGTTCCTTGTGCACGCACGGGTGTGATAGGTGTGTGTGGAGGGTGGGGTGGGGGCAGGGACGGCGTGTGAGTTGGGAGAGTAGATATCGAGAAACTGTTACAGTGTTAGTGTTAGAGAGAGTGGTGTGTGTAAGCGTGTGAGGGTGTGATACTGGAGGATTAGTGTCATGTTGTGTTGAGGTGTATGTGTGAGGATGGGTGTGAGAGTGTGATATTGGAGTGTGCATGTGAAGTTGTGTTGAGGTATGTATGCGTGTGAGGGAGTGGTATGACTAGGAGAGTATGTGTGGAGTTGTGTTGGGGTGTGTGTGAGTATGTGCGCGGGGGTGCATCAGGTGAGTTGTATTGAAGTGTGTGTGAGTGTATGAGGGTGTGATAGTGGAGTTGCATTGAGGTATGTGTGAGTGTGTGTGAGGGTGTGATAGTGGAGTGTGTGTGAAGTTGTGTTGAGGTGTGTGTGAGGGTGTGTGAGGGTGTGACAGTGGAGTTGTAATGATGTTTGGGTGAGTGAGGGTGTGGCTATGTACTTGTATTGAGATGTGTGTGAGTGTGTGACAGTGGAGTTGCATTCAGGTGTGTGTGAGGGTTTGATAGTGAAGTATGTGTGAGGTGAGTGTGAGTGAGGGTGTGTGTGTGAGGGTGTGGCGTGGAGTTGTATTGAGGTGTGTGTGAGTGTGAGGGTGTGACAGTGGAGTATGTGTGAAGTTCTGTTGAGGTGAATGTGTGAGGACGTGGCAGTTGCATTGAGGTGTGTGTGTGTGGGTGTGACAGTGGAGTTGTGTTGAGGTGGGTGTGAAGTTATGTTGAGGTGTGTGTGAATGAGTATGTGTGTGAGGGTGTGGTAGTGGAGTTCTATTAAGGTGTGAGTGTGTGTGAGGGTGTGATAGTCGAGTATGTGTGAAGTTGTTTTGAGGTGTGTGAGAGTGAGTGTGTGAGGGTGTGGCATTGGGTTTGTGTTGAGGTGTGTGTGAGTGTATGTGTGGGTGTGACAGTGGAGCATAAGTGAAGTTGTGATGAGGTGTGTGTGAGAGAGTTTGTGTGTGAGGGTGTTCCAGTGGAGTTGTGTTGAGGTGTGTGTGAGGGTGTGATAGTGGAGTGTGTGTGAAGTTGTGTTGACAGGGGCGTAGCTAAGCGTACGTGCATACGCCAAAACGTCCACATCGTTTTGTCAAAAAAAATAAAAATAAAAAAATAATAAAGAGAGAGAGAGAGAGGGGGAGGGGGTTACTTAGATATGATTTCATATTCGGAAGGGTGTGATGCCGTAAGCGGCCCCTCAACCCCTTGCCAAATTTAAGAGTACACATCGTTAAAGGTCTAGCTACACCCCTGGTTGAGGTGTGTGTGAGTGAGTGTGTGTGTGAGAGTGTTGCAGTGGAGTTGTGTTGAGGTGTGTGGGAGTATGTGAGAGCATTAATAATGGGGTGGGTATGCGTAAAATTGTGATGGCATGTGGGCGGACATTGCTGTGGACGAATTGTCAGTTTAGTTGTAGCCGACGTTGTGAAACGCTGTCAATACTACTAACTCTAAAGACGTTCTCAGCCAGCACCTTCAGCAATACCTATCCAAACACACCACACACAGCCACATACAGCTACACCCATCCACACACAGCCACACACACAGCCACACACACAGCCACACACACAGCCACGTGCAGCCACACACACAGCCACGTGCAGCCACACACACATCCACACCGATCCACACACATCCACACACAGCCAGACACAAAACCACACAGCCGCACACACAGCCATGTGCAGCCACACACACAGCCACATACAGCCACACCCATCCACACGCAGCCAGATACACAACCACACACATCCACACACAAAGCCACACACACAGCCACATACAGTGACACCCATCCACACACACAGCCACACACACAGCTATGTGCAGCCACACACACAGCCACATGCAGCCATATACATCCACCCACATCCACACACAGCCACATACAACCACACACAGCCACATACAGCCACACACACAATCACACACAGCCACACACATCCACACACACAGCTATACACAACCACACACAGCCACACACACAGCTGCACACACAACCACATGCAGCCACACACAACTACCCACACCCAGCCACAGCCAGATCCAGGCACACACAGCCACACACAACCATACAAACAGCCACACACAGCCACACACACATACACACACAGCCATACACAACGACACACAGCCACATACAACGACACACAGTCACACACACAGTTACACACACAACTACACACATCCACACACACAGCCACACACATCCACACACACAGTCATACACAACCACACACAGCCACACACACAACTGCACACACAGCAACATGAAGCCACACACAACTACCCACATCCACCCACAGCCACATCCAGCCACACACAGCCACACACACATCCACACACAGCCATACACAACCACACACAGCCACACACAACTAGACACAGCCACACACAGCCACACATGGTCACACACAACCACACACAGCCACCGACAATACCACAGAAATCACACACAACTACCCACAGCCACACAACCACACACAACCACACACAGCCACACACATCCACACACAGCCACACGCAACACACAGCCACACATAGTGATACACAACCACATACAGCCATACACAGCCGCACACAACCACAAACATCCACCCATATCCACACACAATCACATACATCCACCCATGTCCACACACATCCACACACAACCACAGACACAGTCACACGCACAGCCACACACATCCACACACAACCACACACACAACCACACATAGCCACACACAGTCACACAGCCACACACAACCACATACATCCACCCATATTCACCCATATCCACACACATCCACACACAGCCACATACAACCAGACACACATCCAGACACACATCCAGACACAACGACACACAGCCACATACAACCACACACACAATGACACAGCCACACACAACCACACACAGCCACACACACACAATGAAACACAGCCACACACAACCACACACACACCCATACACACATCCACACACAACCACACACAGCCACATACAAACACACACAACCACACACACAGCCACACACATGGCCACACACAACCACACACAGCCACATTCAATGACACACACAGCCTCACACAGCCACACACATCCACATACAGCCAGATACAACCACACACAACCACACACACAACCACACACACAGCCACACACAGACCCACACACAACCACATACATCTACCCATATCCATAAACATCCGCACACATCCACACACAGCCACACAAAACCACACACGACCACAGACAGTCACACGCAGCCACATACACACCCACACACATCCACACACATCCACACACACATCCACACACACAACCACACACAACCACACACAACCACACACAACCACACAAACACCCACACACATCCACACACACCCCGACACATGCACACATAGCCACATACATCCACACCCAGCTACACACAACCACGCATAACCTGCCTGTTTCCACACATTTAAAGCTGCACTGGCCATAGTATAGAATTTCTGGAATTAAAGAAAAGGATAAATATACTGGTTTTAACTTGTATTATAAACGGTTAGTTTTAAAGACATTTGAGGTGAAAACATGCAACAATAATGTTGACAAGCACGTCAAATTTCTGACACCACAGGCTTATGCAGTAATAGGTTGTACTAAAATGACTTAGCATGGCCTTTCTCGTTAGCAACACACATTTTAAACGTGCGCCAGTAGCTACAGTTGGATATGCAGAATGAAATCTATGGTTGGTTGTTGTGGTTTTATGTCCTGGGAATATTTAAAGGTTATTTCAGGAT
The DNA here is from genome assembly GCA_030323885.1 of Branchipolynoe longqiensis. NCBI lineage: Eukaryota > Metazoa > Annelida > Polychaeta > Phyllodocida > Polynoidae > Branchipolynoe > Branchipolynoe longqiensis. The sequence goes on from CM059197.1 coordinate 16,759,282, forward strand.
GGGTACCGACTTGTGACTGCACACTCATGGCGATTTATAGTGCTGTCTCACTGAGAAATCAGGCCACGGACACCATGGCCTGATATCCCACCCAGTCACATTATCCTGACACTGAGCTCACCAGTCCTTGCCCTATCCTATTAATGCCGAGCACAAAGCTAGGAAGCGACAAGTATAAATTTTAAAGTGGTTGGTTTCACTCGACTGGGAACAGAACTCCCGACCTTCCGCACACGAGGCCTGCGCTCTACCGATTAGGCCACCACGCCCGGTGAAATGAAATCTATGTAAGTATTTCGATTTTGAAATATTGTTGCATTCAACGTACTGTGCCGGTTTAACCAATTAAATCTGTTAAGAAGCCTGCATTAAGTCTGTCAAGAAGCCCGCATGTTAAGAAACCTGCATTAAGTCTGTCAAGAAGCCTGCATTAAGTCTGTCAAGCAGCCTGCATTAAGTCTGTTAAGAAACCTGCATTAAGTCTGTCAAGAAGCCTGCATTAAGTCTATCAAGAAGCCTGCAGTAAGTCTGTCAAGAAGCCTGCATTAAATCTGTCAAGAAGCTTGCATTAAGTCTGTCAAGAAGCCTGCATTAAGTCTGTAAAGAAGCCTGCATTAAGTCTGTTAAGAAACCTGCATTAAGTCTGTCAAGAAGCCTGCGGTAAGTCTGTCAAGAAGCCTGCATTAAGTCTGTCAAGAAGCCTGCATTAAGTCTGTCAAGAAGCCTGCATCAAGTCTGTTAAGAAGCCTGCATTACGTCTATTAAGAAGCCTGCATTAAGTATGTCAAGCAGCCTGCATTAAGTCTGTCAAGCAGCCTGCATCTGCGACCTAGAACCACCTGCACTCATCCAGCCGTGTTGTTAATAAGAACGTTTAATAATAATTAAAGTTAACCCTAATCTAGCTTTAGCGATTATGGCTAAATGATACATTGAACATCCCTTATCCGTCACCCTGACCCTTGTACACATGTATATATACGTTCTCGATTGCATTGCACGGCCCTGCACACTAAACTCCCTTCACACACATACACTCCTCTTTCAACAAGCACTACGTAGCCGGTACATAACATTCTCTCTTGAAATCGACACACGATCCATCAGATATAACAATCCCGGGCTTCCCATCTGTTCACCCGGCTGCACAATACACGACACTAACAATTACTAATTAAATGACACAAACAGGGTGGCAATAACATTCACATTGTAATATATCCCCCACACTAACAACACACTAAGGGTCCCTATTCTCATTCACTTAACTCTCCTCCGCACCAGCATACGTTACCTTTCAAGTTTCAGTGTAAGAACTTGGTGGAACTGGTAGGTGGCGCTGTGAATGGGCTAGCGGTATCGCAGTGGAGCAGCACTATAAAGCTGGCATGGGTGAGCACGGTCACAACTCGGCACCCCATAATGTAATATCCGATGTTGAGAGGATACGAAACAGCAATACATAAATACATAGATCGACCAATCAATACATTGCAGATCGAGAACAGGTCAATGCCAGATAGACCTGACCAGATCCCCACCCACCCCCACCCCGCCCCCCGCAGCTCCTCCACGCCGTCTCATGAGGTGTGGGATTGGGGTGGGGGCGCATCATCTAAGGGGGTGGGGGGGTGTTTGGGGGGTGCGGCTAGATGCGTATCTAGGTCACCAGTCCGCAACCAGGTTGGGTTCGAATTGTTTACGTGGCACCGTATCAGGTACGCACTCAGGTGTGTGGTGATGTGGGGAGTTGTGGGGTGTGGGTGTAGGGTGTGAGGAGGGGTGGGGTTGGAGTTAATGTCTCGTGGGTGGGGGTTGGTGTGTGTGGAGATGGGGGGGGTGTGGGTGGGGGTTGGTGTGGGTGGAGATGGGGGTGCGTGGGTGAGGGTTGGTGTGTGTGGAGATGGCGGTGCATGGGTGGGGATTGGTGTCTGTGGTGATGGCGGTGCATGGGTGGGGGTTGGTGTGTGTGGTGATGGGGGTGTGTGGGTGGGGGTTGGTGTGTGTGGAGATGGGGGGGGGGGTGTGGGTGAGGGTTGGTGTGTGTGGAGATGGCGGTTTGTTGTTGAAGATTGATATGCCTATCGTGGTAAGCTGATAGGCTTGTGTTCAGCATTAGGCAGTTGGTGGATAGAAGGCTGAGCTACACTTTTAGCGACCAAGGGGTTTTTAGCTGCCACAGCACATGGACATGGTGTGAGGGCAACTGGCCTTTGATGTCGCTGTAGTTGTACGAGCGGTGGAAATCCAATTGGCGGACGGGGATCGAACACGGCGTAGATTGGAGTCGGCTGAAAAGGGTCAGACGCTTGAGCACTCGGCACAGGGAGCACATGGGTGGGGGTTGGTGTGTGTGGAGATGGGCATGCGTGGGTGGGGGTTGGTGTGTGGAGATGGGGGTGCGTGGGTGGGGGTTGGTGTGTGTGGAGATGGGGGTGTGTGGGTGGGGGTTGGTGTGTGTGGAGATGGGGTGCATGGGTGGGGGTTGGTGTGGTGTGGAGATGGGGTGCGTGGGTGGGGGTTGGTGTGTGTGGAGATGGGGGTGCGTGGGTGGGGGTTGGTGTGTGTGCAGATGGGGGTGTGTGGGTGGGGGTTGGTGTGTGTGGAGATGGGGGTGCGTGGGTGGGGGTTGGTGTGTGTGGAGATGGCGGTGCGTGGGTGGGGGTTGGTGTGTGTGGTGATGGGGGTGCGTGGGTGGGGTTGGTGTGTGTGTGGAGATGGGGGTGCGTGGGTGGGGGTTGGTGTGTGTGGAGATGGGGGTGCGTGGGTGGGGTTGGTGTGTGTGGAGATGGGGGTGCATGGGTGGGGGTTGGTGTGTGTGGAGATGGGCATGCATGGGTGGGGGTTGGTGTGTGTGGAGATGGGGGTGTGTGGGTGGGGGTTGGTGTGTGTGGAGATGGGGGTGTGTGGGTGGGGGTTGGTGTCTGTGGAGATGGGGGTGCGTGGGGTGGGGGTTGGTGTGTGTGGAGATGGGGTGCGTGGGTGGGGTTGGTGTGTGTGGAGATGGGGGTGCGTGGGTGGGGGTGGTGTGTGTGGAGATGGGGGTGTGTGGGTGGGGGTTGGTGTGTGTGGAGATGGGGGTGCATGGGTGGGGGTTGGTGTGTGTGGAGATGGGGGTGCATGGGTGGGGGTTGGTGTGTGTGGAGATGGGGGTGCGTGGATGGGGGTTGGTGTGTGTGGAGATGGGGGTGTGTGGGTGGGGGTTGGTGTCTGTGGAGATGGGGGTGCGTGGGGTGGGGGTTGTGTGGTGTGTGGGTAATTAAGTTCAAACATTCTGGTCCATAACTGTCCTATCATGGCATCTTCCGGTAAAGTAGCCATGGCAACCTGTGCCAGTGTCTTGTCTACAGAATGGATTCAACACCTTAAAGCTGCACTGTCCGCTGTAACTACAGAATGGGTTCACATCCAATCGGCCTTCCTGCTTCTACCCATGTCGCCGTCAACCGCTTCAGGACTGGCTACCGCCATTGGATTGAAGTCCCCAACCTCCAGCGCTGTCCCTGCGGCACTAAGATCTTCAATGTGGCCCACATACTCACCTCATGTGGCGCCGTCGACAGATCTGCCATCAGTGACTTCCTGGAGCACTCTGACCGCCAACTCAGTGACAATAGGGCCCCTCTGGCCATCGTCTCCAGGATTTCCAAGTCATCCTGGAATGCAGTTTCTCGCTTCTACCGCCAGAATGCAGATATCATCAACACTGTCGGTCCCCCAGACTCTGACACCGAGGACTAGCAGGCCCCACCTCGTCCTCATACCTGACTTGACACCACTACCAACTAACCACTAATCTTCACTAACAACCAACAGGTAACACCACCCACTGCCTAACTAATTCCATCCTCACTTCACTTCTTCCTCTGGCCTTGGCTGGACTTACTGCGCATATCGGTGAATCTGGAGGGACTGAAGTTTGGATCCTGGTCGAGTCAAACCAATGACATATAAAATAGGTACCTGTTGCTGCTCGGCCCTTGGCGTTATGAGGTCAGGACAGGGACTGGGTGCACAGTGTCATGATAATGTGACTGTGTGGGACATCAGGTCATGGTGCCGGCAGTCCGATTTCCCAGTGGGGCAGCACTATAAAGTCGCCATGAGTGCGCGCTGTCACAAGTCGGTGCACATCCTGGTAAGGCCTAGCGTCTTACTGGGGTGTGAAACTACACCACCACCCAGCCTCCCCCGTCCCTCTCAGAGGATTGTGATTGGGCTCTTAGGCTGCCTTTTTCCTTCTTCTCTCCCCCCCCCCCCCCTCCCCCCTCCCCCCTCCCCCCTTCCCCCCCTCCCACCTCCCCCTCTCCCCCTCATCCCCCCTCCCCCCCTCCCCCCCCAATTTCTCTGACCACTACCCATCGGAAGCCAACTCCCGACCACATGGGACCGCTTTCAGTGGTGCCCATACAGTGCTGCAGATTTGCAGCCTTCAGCGTACCAATTTTTGGTACATTAGTTGTTTAAGCAGGGGAAATTTCAGTCGCAGATGACTGGTCTTCCTCATTCCACTGCTCCTTGCCCTATCCTAGTAATGCCGAGGGTCTGGCCAGGAAGTGACAAGTATAAATTTTTAAGTCATTGGTTTGACTCGACCAGGATTCAAACCCACGATCTACCAACCCGGGAGACGGATGCTCTAACTCATTCGGCCATCCCGTTTGGTTACTCATTCCACCAATGCGACTGAAAACTCCCCCAAAACAAGAACGGGTTCAGCACCTTAAAGCTGCACTGTCTGCTGTAACTACAGAACGGGTTCAGCACCTTAAAGCTGCACTGTCCATTGTGACTACAGAACGGGTTCAGCACCTTAAATCTGCACTGTCTGCTGTGACTACAGAACGGGTTCAGCACCTTAAAGCTGCACTGTCCATTGTAACTACAGAACGGGTTCAGCACCTTAAAGCTGCATGGTCTGCTGTAACTACAGAACGGGTTCAGCACCTTAAAGCTGCACTGTCCATTGTAACTACAGAATGGGTTCAGCACCTTAAAGCTGCATGGTCTGCTGTAACTACAGAACGGGTTCAGCACCTTAAAGCTGCATGGTCTGCTGTAACTACAGAATGGGTTCAGCACCTTAAAGCTGCACTGTCCATTGTGACTACAGAACGGGTTCAGCACCTTAAAGCTGCACTGTCCATTGTGACTACAGAACGGGTTCAGCACCTTAAAGCTGCACTGTCCATTGTGACTACAGAACGGGTTCAGCACCTTAAAGCTGCACTGTCTGCTGTAACTACAGAATGGGTTCAGCACCTTAAAGCTGCACTGTCCATTGTGACTACAGAATGGGTTCAGCACCTTAAATCTGCACTGTCTGCTGTGACTACAGAATGGGTTCAGCACCTTAAAGCTGCACTGTCCATTGTAACTACAGAATGGGTTCAGCACCTTAAAGCTGCATGGTCTGCTGTAACTACAGAATGGGTTCAGCACCTTAAAGCTGCACTGTCCATTGTGACTACAGAACGGGTTCAGCACCTTAAAGCTGCACTGTCTGCTGTGACTACAGAATGGGTTCAGCACCTTAAAGCTGCACTGTCCATTGTAACTACAGAATGGGTTCAGCACCTTAAAGCTGCATGGTCTGCTGTAACTACAGAACGGGTTCAGCACCTTAAAGCTGCACTGTCCATTGTGACTACAGAATGGGTTCAGCACCTTAAAGCTGCATGGTCTGCTGTAACTACAGAACGGGTTCAGCACCTTAAAGCTGCACTGTCCATTGTGACTACAGAATGGGTTCAGCACCTTAAAGCTGCACTGTCTGCTGTAACTACAGAACGGGTTCAGCACCTTAAAGCTGCACTGTCCATTGTGACTACAGAATGGGTTCAGCACCTTAAAGCTGCACTGTCCATTGTGACTACAGAATGGGTTCAGCACCTTAAAGCTGCACTGTCCATTGTGACTACAGAATGGGTTCAGCACCTTAAAGCTGCACTGTCCATTGTGACTACAGAACGGTTTAGCACCTTAAAGCTGCACTGACTGCTTACTTCAAACTAAAGAAAGTAGATTATAACAATCAACCTAATAAAGTTATTTTTAAAATGGACAGAAATTCAAAACCATTGGTGTTTATTGATGCCTCTAGAGCACATTGATTATTGTATCATTGCCTGTTGAATGTCAAACATGCCGATGATATGGTCATTCTGACATATTTCTTTGGAGGAAACCTGCTGCCACCAGATAGGCTACTTTTTCTGAGAAGCAGCAAGGGGTGTTTCATATGCACTTTCCCACAGACAGGGCAGCACATACCAGCCTTTGATGAACCAGTTGTGGACCGCTGGTTGAAATAAGCAAATGTAACAAAGACAGACTGCGGATGCCGTGACGTTACTGAGCGTTCTGTGGCGGGCAGGAAAACACAGAGGGCGACGCTAAGTGGTGGGTGGAGCAGAACCGGCCCAGCTCCAGTAACCGCCACCAGGGCCGCATTCAACGAGGCGTTTTTAGCAGTTGCACTTCCTCCAGCCATTTGCAATTGAAAGAACAGCTCTGATTGGCTGAATCCCACAGCCATTTTGGAGGTGTTTTTGCCTCCTACTCGAAAAGCGCAATGTCGCAATGTCTTGAAGTCAACTCTGAGGCACACATTGAATGCAAATTGGCAAAAAGGACGTCGCAGAGCCGTCTCAGAGTCACTTAGAGGCATAGGCCTACAGGCCTCGCTTTCACACCGAGACCATGAACACGGTCACGTGACACCCACCTCAGAAAGAGGTGGTACGGGCAAATCATCACCGCAACTGGCGCATGCGTGGTGACACTAGTGACAGCGATAGTCAGTGGTGACTAACACCAGTGACATTGATAGTGATGACTGACACTAGTGATAATGATGGTCGGTGGTGACTGACAGTAGTGACAGTGATAGTCGGTAATGACTGACACTAGTGACAGTGATAGTCAGTAGTGACTGCCACTAGTGACAGCGATAGTCAGTAGTGACTGACACTAGTGACAGTGAGATAATCGGTAGTGACTGCTACTAGTGACAGTGATAGTCAGTAGTGACTGACACTAGTGACAGTGATTGTCGGTGGTGACTAACACTAATGACAGTGAGAGTCAGTGGTGACTGGCACTATTGACAGTGATAGTCAGTAGTGACTGCCACTAGTGACAGTGATAGTCAGTAGTGACTGACACTAGTGACATTGATTGTCGGTGGTGACTGACAGTAGTTACAGTGAGAATCGGTGGTAACTGACACTAGTGACAGTGATAGTCGGTAGTCACTGCCACTAGTGACAGTGATAGTCAGTAGTGACTGACACTAGTTACAGTGAGAATCGGTGGTGACTGACACTAGTGACAGTGATAGTCACTAGACACTAGTGACAGTGATAGTCGGTAGTGACTGCCACTAGTGACAGTGATAGTCAGTAGTGATTGACACTAGTGACAGTGATTGTCAGTGGTGACTGACACTAGTGACAGTGAGAGTCGGTAGTGACTGACACTAGTTACTGTGAGGTGGCGCCACCTGTCGTAGTCGGTGAATAATTATGGACAGGAATGCAATAATTGAACCTTCCATATTTTGTTTGCGCACAGGTTTTTTTTTACAGCACACTCATTTTTAAACACTATATAACTTCATCATCTGAAAATATATAACATACCTGGTAGTGACACTAGTGACAGTGATTGTCCGGAGTGACTGACATTAGTGACAGTGATGGTCGGTATTGACTGACACTAGTGACAGTGATTGTCAGTGGTGACTGACACTAGTGACAGTGAGAGTTGGTGGTGACTGACACTAGTGACAGTGATAGTCCGTAGTGACTGACACTAGTGACAGTGATAGTCGATAGTGACTGACACTAGTTACTGTGAGGTGGCGCCACCTGTCATAGTCGGTGAATAATTATGGACAGGAATGCAATAATTGAACCTTCCATATTTTGTTTGCGCACAGGTTTTTTTTTACAGCACACTCATTTTTAAACACTATATAACTTCATCATCTGAAAATATATAACATACCTGATCACATGTTTATGATATATGTTAAGAAAATAAAGCGTATGTGGAGCCATGTCTAAAGTATAAATGTGTTCGCCTTTGTCACACTAGGTAAGGTGTGTAACCAAGTCTATGCAATCATATTAAAACTATAATAGAATATCTCTAAGATGTGCAATTATGTCTAAGAAAGGTCACCACCCCACCTCCTCCGTATTAGCTCTTAAATCACTGGGTTGAGTTTTACGTCCTAGCAACATCTACCGTAATATCAGATCGAGTACGGACTTGTGATAGTGCACACTTATAACGACTTTATAGTGCTGCCCAACTGGGAGGCCAGACCACCAGCACCATGGTGGTCTAGCCTCATTATCGACAGAAATCCTGATACTGATCTAATCAGTCCTTGTCTATCCTATAAATGCCGAGTGCCAGGATAGGTAGCGACAAGTATCAATTTTGTAAGTCATTGGTTAGACTCGACTGGGAATCAAACTGGCAACATTCCCCACAGGAAGCCTTCACTCAACGGATTCAGCTACCGCGTCGGATAACCCACTGGGTGTCCCCTGTGTACCGGAACAGGAAATGCACGTACCCCTGCGTGAGTATTCCTCATATAACTCACATTGCCTCAATTCCTGACCGAACCAATCCTTGTGCCCATCTGTGTATGTGGGATTTCACCTGGGACCACACAGTCCTATTATATTAATGTGATGGCTCAGCCATCAGAAGTTCAATTATACGAAGTGCCAATTTATGAAGCTTAAAGCGGCACAATCCGATTAAAGCATCAACTTTTCAAAACCAAATCACTCACCTAGATTTGATTCTACATATCCAACTTAGATACTGGTGCACGCATTAAACATTTATTGCTACATAGACTGAATACTAAATTAATTTAGCATATTTTCACCTCAAATGTCTACAAAAATTAACCTTTCAAAATAAAAATCACTTCAACCTAAAATAAAATAAATTGGAATGATCAGCTTAATATATTATCTAAAAATAATTTTGAAAACTCAAAGCCATCGGATTATACAACGTTAATAAGCTGTAGATTGTGAATACAGACATAGGCTATGATAGAGAATGGTCAGTGAAGAACTACTAAAATGGGACCAGCATTGAAGGATCTTAGTTACGAGAGATATTGAAATGGCTGCAACTTCCAACCTTGGTGCATGGCGGGGACATGATAGAGACGTACATGATCACATGGGGTGTACGATTCAGCAGCTTCACCAGGCGTGCCCACAGCTGGACCGGACAAAAGACTAACTCGACGACATCAATACAAACTATACAAGAGCCGAACCAAAACCCACTGCAGGCAACTCTTCCTTACAGCGGACTTACCGATGTGTTCAACAGCCTGGCAAATTGTGTTGTGAAGGCCCAGGGTATTAAGGCGCTTGAACCAAGGATTAACAAATACTGGCGGGATCAAGATATTGCAAATAATTATGAAACAGCTCTTGAGCTCTACACGTCACACAAATCAGTCAAGCAATGACAAATGTCTCAAGATTCATGAAACAATGACCTGGATGTACACATCTAATGATTCTTTCCCAGTAAAGATTCAGCTAAACCGGAGTAAATCATATCATAGTGTTCATGAAGCAGCACTATAAAACCACCATGGGTACGCACTATCGCGCATCAGTGTTCATGCTAATATAACCACATAATGTTCTAGGAGGTGAAACCCCAGTCAGTGTACATTAACTGTAATAGCTCAACCACCAAAGGCTCAAATAAGGAAAGTGTCGATTTAGGAAACTAAACAAATTGTAAATAAAATTTCAGCTGTAATTCCTTACCTGTCCTCCCCCCTCCCCCTCCCCCCTTCCCCCACAATCGCAATACCACTTTGTGAGTCACATAGCATCACTGTGCGGCCAATTGACCAACATCCAGTCACGCTGCAAACTCAATGGCTATGAGCAATCTTCATAGAGAAAAAGTTAAATATCTCTAAAACCCCACCACCTAGAAACAAACTGATTGGAATACACATAGAAAACATGTTTACCAACAGGATTTTATTAAATTGATACGGTTAGGGTTCTGGATTTCTATTAATTTTGAATAAAACTTACGTTTTGCACTGCGCATACCAGCAAACTGCGAATATAGTTTTTGAGGTCATGATCTGGTAAGGCTACCACTGGCACTGACACTCAGAATATCCCAACTTTCACTATTATCTCTGTTTTTAATACTTTCAGAGAAAATTGCCCTTAAGTTAAATTAAATACTTCAGATCTTCCTCTTCAATTGCGCATTAAGATATTTTTAATCGACTCAGTGAAAGCTTTAAAATTTATTTTGCAAAAATAAATGCTCTGCATAGACATAGCATTGCTGCAGCACAAATCAATGCGGTGTTTACCCTTCGCGGGCTAGTTTCCATATGAGCAAACTCAGTGCATTGTCAATGGCTGTAGGCAATCTTCTTACAGAAAAAGTGAAATATTTCTAAAACCACACCACCTAGAAACAAACCGCTTCGCACACAAACAGATAACATGCTTAACAAACAGATTATATTACATTTATAAGGTTCGGGTTCTGGATTTCTATTAATTTTGAATAAAACTAACATTTTGCACTGTGCATATCGGCAAACTCAATGCATAGAGGGAGTGCATGTGACGTCATCACTCAGTGGTTAGCCATCTTGGAGTACACTTAATACCACCTATGGTGCCCCCTGTCTTATACCAAGAACACTACAGCCACCACTGGGCCTACCGAAAGTCAGGGCCGCCGAAGTATGTGGCACCACCTAGCAGGTACTTCCCGAACCTTTCTAATTCTTTGAGATAGCATCCAAAGTGTCAAAATATTGCACTTTAGCAAATATGTGAGGCTACATGATTAAAAAAATACTTCCCCTCCATAAAAAAAAACTTTTCCACCAACTTTTGAGATCAAACTGCTCAAAACAGTGACAAATAAACCAACAAATCGGTAAATAAACACAATGTAAGCACTTCCAAGCCTTTCATATATAATCCAATATGGCCACCGGAAGTTGTCTCGTGACGTCATTACAACCCCTCTATTGTCAATGGCCGTGAGCGATCTTCATACAGAAAAAGTTAAATATCTCTAAAACCACACCACCTAGAAACAAACCACTTGGTACACATATAGAAAACATATTCAACAAATAGATTATATTGAATTTATAAGGTTAGGGTTCTGGATTTCTATTAATTTGGAATAAAACTGACGTTTTGCAATGCGCGTATGGCAAACTCAATGCATTGTCAATGGGGGTGAGCAATCTTCATACAGAAAAAGTGAAATATCTCTAAAACCAGACCACCTAGAAACAAACTGCTTGGAACACATATAGAAAACATATTCAATGAATAGATTATATTAAATTTATATGGTTAGGGTTCTGGATTTCTATTAATTTTGAATAAAATAAATGTTTTGCACTGCACGTACTGGCAAACTCAGTGGCAGTGTGCATTCGTTCTGCAGCTGAGCTGTGCGTGCATACACAATGTTTACAAACATTGAAATAGGTCTATTGATAGCCTCTATTTAGATAGGTCAGAAGCGCCCATTTCCTAAACGCAGTGCCAACACAGAGACGACTGCGGACGGTTCAGATTCAGGAGCTGGAGCCAATGGGGACTCTCTGACAGCGGCACTAACTCCCACTGCACATTAAAGCTCTTCACACGTGGCATACAACTACGCTATCCAAGTGTCTAGATTGTCAGTGTGAAGGTGAAATATACTAACAAGAACAGACTTGGTCTCTGTCTGGGTTCGAGCTGAGGGACCTTGTGATGCCAGCTCCCAACCCCACATCCCGGCAGGAGGGCAGTGGCAGTAGTGGCATTTAGGAACCTGGTCCATGCTTACTGTACTTGACAACTTCTCAGCGCCTCTCCTAGTGGGCACCTGGACGCAGTGCCGGGGGAGCGCGAGGGGTGGGGGAGGGGGGGGGGTAGGGGAGGGGGAGAGTGGGAGGGGGGAGGGAGAGGGGGAGGGGCGGAGGGAGAGGGGGAGGGGAGGGGCCAGGGGAGGGGCCAGGGTGAGGGGAAGGGGGAGGAGGGAGGGGGAAGGGGGGAGGGCGAGGAGAGAGGCGCGGGTAGCGAATTGGGCACCTGGACGCAGTCCGGGGGGGGGGGGGAAGGGGGGTGGTGGGTGAGTGGGTGGGGGAGGGGGGAGGGAGGTGGGTAGAGGGTGGGGGACAGGGGTTGGGATGTGAGTGGGTGGGGGAGGTAGGGTGAGGGAGGTGGGTGGGAGTGAGGGAGGTGGGTGGAGTGAGTGGGGGGGGGAGGTGGGGTGAGGGAGGTGGGTGGAGGTGGGGGACATGGGTTGGAGGTGAGTGGGTGGGGGAGGTGGGGGTGAGGGATGTGGGTGGAGGTGGGGGACATGGGTTGGAGGTGAGTGGGTGGGGGAGGTGGGGGTGAGGGATGTGGGTGGGGGTGAGGGAGGTGGGTGGAGGGGGGTACAGGGGGTGGAGGCGAGTGAGTTGGGGAGGTGGGGTGAGGGAGGTGGGTGGAGGTGGGGGACATGGGTTGGAGGTGAGTGGGTGGGGGAGGTGGGGGTGAGGGATGTGGGTAGAGGTGGGGGACAAGGGGTGGATGTGAGTGGGTGGGGGAGGTGGGTGTTTGTGTGTGACCGCGTATGTGTGTATGCCTTTCTCTGTGTGTATGTGTGCATCTGTGTGTTTGTCTTGACAACCACCTGACCAGGGCTGAGATCGACCGTGCCCAAGGCACCACCACAAAGAGGACAACCCCAGGAGCCGACGGAGTCCTTAACACTACGTGGACCAAGTTATCTGACACTAACAGGGAAAATCTCCTCGACCTCCTCGACAATATCTTCTACAACGCGGACATACCCCAATCTTGGAAGGATGCTGATATCATCCCCATCCCAACGAAAACCCCGGGAGAAGTCAGACTCATCTCCCTTCTCCAATCCCTCGTGAAAGTTAGTGAAAGAATCGTCCTCGCCCATCTCCAGATGGTCACAGAAGACCCCACCACTGGCCTACCAGAGGAGGTCATCAGCTAGCGAGGAGGACGAGGCACCCAGCATGCCATCACCACCCTCATCGAGAGCATTTCCTTTAGCCTCGGTAATGGACACGAGACAGCAACCATCTTCCTTGACCTCGAAAAAGCCTTTGAGCTTATCGACCACAACGTGGTACTGACATCAATGGCTGATCTTGGCATCACCGGCCGGCCTCTTGCATACATCCGAAATTACCTCCAGAACAGGCAATCCAGTGTACGTGTCCAAGGCACCTCCCTACCTCCAACTAAAAAATGGCATCCCCAGGGTGCAGTGCTCAGCCCCCTCCTCTTCAATGCAGTGATGGCATCTCTCGTGAGGAGGCTTAAACAAGACCTAGCCACCTGAGAGATCACAGACACAACCGTAGTCTGCTACGCAGATGACATTGCCATCACCTGCTCCCATGCGATAAACGCACAGGATATCGCTGAGCAGGTGCTCCACCTGGTAGTAAATGCCGGCCGGGAGCTTGGACTAAAAATCTCCCCCATCAAGACCAAGATCATGCACATGTTCAGAGGTCAACCACTTCACCCCCTCTAGCTAGATGGATCCCCTATCGAATGGGTCTCCACCTTCGACAACCTAGGCATCTGTCTAGACCAAGACCTGAACATGAGAGCCCTCCCCCGCCACCTGGCCACCAGAATGACCAACAGACTCCTCCTCATGAAGAGGATCTTCGGCTTCTCGTGGGGCGCCCCGGACAGTGTACTGGCACTGTTCTACTGCCAGGCAGTCTGCTCCCTCTTCGACTACGCCGCGCCCACACTCGTTCTCACAGCCCTCGGGCTTGACAACCCCCGAACTCGACTACCCAAGAACAAGATCTTCATGAATGAGTTCCGGAAACTTGAGAACATCCAACATCGGGCTGCCCTGGGTGTTCACAGCACCATGAGGATTGACATCCTCCTCCTTGAATCCGGCCTCCCTCCCCTTCACCTCCGAGGCAAACAACTTCTCACCACCCACCTCACAAGAACCCTCTCCTCCGCCTTTCACGAACAATCCGCAGAGCCGCGGCCTACCCCGAGATGGGACCGGCGGTCACCCTTACATCTCCTACCGCCTCAAGGCGTCATCACCACCCTCAAGGACTCCCACAGACTCCACATTGCAGAGTCCGCCCTGAGCCCTCACAAGCCACCATGGTTTTCCATTCCAGTGAAAATCCGAACCACCAACCTAGTTGCTGCCAAGGCGGTTTACACCACCCCAGAACTCCACTCGCCGGAATCTTCATCCCCTTCTCCAACACAAAGAACACCACCAGGGTGTCAGACTTTGCTTCCACTCTCGATACCGAGCTCGCCGCCATTCACTTGGCCCTCGAAGACCTCCACAACTCAAGTGCCATCATCATTACCGACTCTCTGAATGCCATCAAAGAGATTGCCTGCCCAAATGCCCCACACTCCCTTGCCGACGTGATCCAGATCCAGACATCAGGCACACCTTAACACAGTCCTACTATGGGTCCCCTCACATATAGGACTCTATGGTAAAGACCAGGCCAACTGTGCCGCTCTAGCCAGTGCCAACCGAGCAGAGGTGGAGACAGCCATCCCTCCATGCATCACCAAACTGACTGCAGCCGCTTCTCGAGCCACCACCAAACTCTGGGAATGCGCCGCACAGAAGGAACAAGTACGGAACCCTTATTCAATAAGCTTATTCAACCACTTCATGACTGGCTACCACTGTTGGATTGATGTCCCCAACCTCCAGCGCTGTCCCTGCGGCACTAAGATCTTCAATGTGGCCCACATACTCGCCTCATGTGGCGCAGTCAACAGATCTGCCATCAGTGACTTCATGGAGGACTCTGACTGCCAACTCAGAGACAATAGGGCCCCTCTGGCAATCCTCTCCAGGATTTCCAAGTCATCCTGGAATGCACTTACTCGCTTCTACCGCCGGAACGCAGATATCATCAATGCTGTCGGTCGCCTGTGTCAATGCATGTGTGTCTGTGTGTATGTGTGTATGTGTGTATCTGTGTATCCGTGAGTGTGCCTACATGTGCCTACATGTGCCTACATGTGTGTATGTTTGTCTGCGTGTCTGTGTCTCTGCGTATTTGTGTGTCTGCATGTTTGTGTGTCTGTGTGTGTGCTTATTTGTGTGTCTGTGTGTATGTGTGCATCTGTGTGTCTGTGAGTATAACTATGTGTGTCTGTGTGTGTCTGTGTGTCTGTGTGTGTCGGTGTGACCCTATTTGCTGACCTACTTTACTTTTTGATAAAATGGAATCAGGGCGAGTCTCTGACGCACCTTCGTACCGACCTGTCCCACTCTGTCTGTGTGCAATGAAACTCAATCGTCCCCAATTTAACTCAATGTTAATGTGCATACGGTATAACGAAATATAATTGTAATCTCATATGTGATTCAAACTATACCATATGTAAATCTTGAAATGATCGATATTGTTATTTCAGCTGACTTGAACCAGCCTCTGATGACAATATCAGAACTACAAATACATGTATTATAACCAACGGTATTGTCACATGGCTGGACGACCAGTGCCAAAAGACTTTATTCAATGAATAAACCCTATTTACCAAGAACCGTGTATAATACAATTATGTGACAAGAAGGCACTTCCAACATACAGACGAGGAAACCTTTCTTTGCAATGACCATTTTGGGGGACGAGATCACACGGAACCTTTACTACACCTGAATTGATTGTGTTAATAAACATATTTTCAGGCGAAAGAAAACACCGACCAGGAAATAAAAACTCTAAGGAATTAAACCCAACAAACACTGGGATTCATAAGAATGACATACTTTGATTAATTCAAGTACCTGTTTACAATTGCGGAGGCACCTTCAACACGATTATATATATGCATATACATTAATACCTCTCTAACCGACCACCTCCACAGATCGACCACTCCCCTATATCCCATTGTAACGATAAAATATACCTCCCTAAACTGACCACCTCCCTAATTGGACCATCTAAAGTCGATCCCATAGTCGGTCGATTTAGAGTTTCATTATTGTATACATATATAATATAATATATATATACATAAATATACATATGCATATATATATATACATGAACATAACCCACCAAAACACAACAAATTTAGTAAATAAAAAAGAAGGCAAGACTTCATATTCATATTCATATGTGCAGGTGCCAGGATACACATAGGAATTGTGGTATTATGTGTCTTTATTTGTTATGTGAGGTACGTTCAGTTATGCTGCCCCCCCCCCCCCCCCCCATTCCCACCCCGGTCACGCTCCAGTGGCCATCCAGGGACCCTCTCCGACCACAGGCACGCCCAACACGCAGCCATTTACTGCGGACCTCATTGTGTAAACGGCGTCTCCCTCCCACCAGCCCCTCTGTACCACCCTGGGCCTATATGCAGGACTCGGTGGTAGCGGCGTTTGGTGGTACAGCCTATTACCGGGTAGCTATCGCCGACGTCGGGAACTGTGTCAAGTGCTATGGGGGAGCGAGTACCACTTTGATTATAGCTACCCGTGAAGTTATTTATAGATTTGGGAAATCCCTCTGCATCTCAACCAGTCTCTGTCTGTGTCTGTGTGTGTGTGACTCTGTGCCTCTGTGTGTGTCTCTATGTGTGTGTCTGTGTCTCTGACAAAGAGACACACACAGACACATATACACACACAGAGACACACACAGACACATATACACTCACAGAGACACACACAGAGACACACACAGAGACACAACACAGAGACACACACAGACACACACACACACAGACACAGATACACACACAGACACACACACAGACACACACAGAGACACAACACAGAGACACACACAGACACACACAGAGACATACACACACAGACACACACAGAGAATACACACAGGACACACACAGAGACACACACAGAGACACACACACAGAGACACACACAGAGACACATATACACACAGAGACACACACAGAGACACACCACAGAGACACACACACAGAGACACACACAGAGACATACACACAGACACAGAGACACACACACACAGACACAGAAACACACACAGAGACACACACACAGACACACACACAGAAACACACACACAGAAACACAGAGACACACACACAGAAACACAGAGACACACACACAGAGACAAACACACAGACACACACACAGAGACACAGATACACACACAGAGACACACACACAGACACACAGACACAGACATACACACACAGACACAGAAACACACACAGAGACACACACACAGAAACACAGAGACACACAGAGACACACACACACAGACACAGATGCACACATGGCTCGCCCTGAGTCACCCATCACCGGGACGCCGCCCGCCCAGCGGGGGGCGCTCACTTACAAGCTGCCCCCCCCCTCCTTACCCCCCTAATAAACTCGCTATACCTCCTATCTATCAGAGGTAAGGTACCACTGGGTAAGCCTTTGGTGTTAGGCCTATCACCGACTCGCGCATCCAACTTTTCGCCGCTACCCTGGAAATTACCGGCTACCACCGTTTCGGCTCGCTACCACCGGATACCGCCGACTCCTGCATATAGGCCCTGCCCTCTGTACCACCAGCCCCTCTGTACCACCCAGCCCATCCTGCACCGCTCAGCCCCTAATACTAATTAAAGGCCCTGTCACACTAGGATGTATGGCGGTGGCATATGCTTAACATGTTTGGTTTCATGTGGTCCGTCATCCATCACCGGCCGGAGCCCTGCAGAACTGTAAGTACAAAATGTTTTATCCTTCTGACTAGATTGGGCTAGTGTGGGCGTTAGGATTCTCGTAAAACCCCTATTATTCTGGAGAAGTCGGCAATCGATATATGTTCTTTACGTAATGAATCTTGATAAATCAATTTAATCATTTATCATTATATATTTGTGCTTTATTGTTGACTTGTGCTGTTGTTGTTTACGTCTTTTGTGGAAACATTGATTTGCATTCATGTTCCTTATGTTATTTTATGATTTTGTCTTGCAGGTGGCCGCTGCCATAGATCCTGTGCAGCGCGATCTGGACCTCTCGGAGGAAGTGTGCATGGATCTGGAGGTGGGGATGGAGGAGGACGTTACCGCCACTCCTCCCGCTCCAGTCTGAGAGGGGGGAAACGGGAAGGAGAAGCGGCCATCCCAAGATAACACAAACCTCCTGGCTGCCATACAGAAGAGGTTTGACGGGCCTGGGGACATGCTGAAGGTCATGCAGCCGCCCCTACACCGGCAATGACAGAGCGTGCGGCGTTTGCAAACTATGTGCGGGATTCGCTTATGATGATGCCGGAGGAGTGGTTTGTGGAGACACGGGTGGCGATCAACCAGATCTTGTCGCAGGGGTTGGACGTGGATTGCCGACATCAGCAAGGCATTCAGGCTCCTGTGGCTGCAGCAGCTCCTGTAGCTGCACCGGCTCCAGTGGCTGCACCAGCTCCTGTGGCTGCACCGGCTCCTGTGGTTTGCGCGCCATCACCAAGTCAGTTATACCAGCCTCAGCCCCACCAGTGGACTCACCAGCCACCACCGGCATCACCCTGGGCATCGCAGACACAGGAGTATGTGCAGCAGTATATGCTGCAGCCGCATCTTCAGCCTCATCTTCAGCCTCAGCCCCAGCCTCAGCCTCAACCTTAGTTCGTACAGCTGCTCCACATGCGTCATCAGCTGGTCCCGCCTCAGCCTCAGGTCATGCAACGTCCGTCTGTGGCCATGGTGCAGCCACCTGCTGCACTCCGGCCACTTGGTGTGGTGGACCACACCAGGGCCCCTCCAGGACTAGGTGGACTCCCGGTGCCGTGGCGAGTTCCACTCCGACACGAGTCGCCCCCCACGCCAGGACCTTTGTCGGAGTCGGCCAGCCCGATGTCTGACGGACTATTGAACTTGTCGGGGCTGTCGGGGATCTCTTGAGTGTTGGGGGTCTTCAACTTGGACCTCTTCCCCTCGTCAGCCCCGACGTCACCAGCTGGGGCAGGCTCCAACGGGACGAACGAAAAGTGATTGTAAAGATTTGTAGATATGTGTATATCTTTGTAGATATGTAGATATTTAGATATGTAGTCACAGTTTGTATTTTTAGTAAAATCTCGTCCTGATATGACCTTAGATGTTGCTAGGACATAAAACAACAACAAACAAACAAACAAACAGTAAAATCTTATGTTGTATTGTTTATGTTTGTATGTATATATGTATATATGTATATATGTGTATATGTGTCAAGATGTCTTTCCTAAATAAATAAATATTTTGTAAACTAGGATTTTTGTGTCCGCTTTCAATAATGGCATGCCTTCATTTAATTGTTATGAATTATAGTACAATTAAAGTAAAATTTAAATGTAAATAACCACTGAAAATAAAGAATAATTATTATTAATATTAAGGACACAAATCCCTACACTCTCTTCCCCTTTCCCCTTTCTCTCTCCCTTTCTCTCTCCCCACCTCTCTCTTCCCCCTTTCTCTCCCCCTCTCTCACCCCCTCTCTCTTCCCCTCTCTCCCCCCTCTCTCTCCCCACCTCTCTCTTCCCCCTTTCTCTCCCCCTCTCTCACCCCTCTCTCTTCCCCTCTCTCCCCCCCTCTCTCCCCACCTCTCTCTCCCCCTTTCTCCCCCCCCCACCCCCTTTCTGTCCTTGTCTCTTTCTCTCCCCGTCTCTTTCCCTGTGTTCTTAGTACGTACCTAAAAACAGTGGTTATGCTTTCAAAAAGTTTAATTCTTATAAAAAGAGAGCAAATTCATTACAAATATTGTTAACTAGATTACTTTAATTAGGGATAGAAAGAATATAACAGACATGTAATTGTGTTTTGATATCTAAAAACTGATATCGTTTATTTGAACGAATAGACATAAACATATTACCATCTCATAACAGTTGACATGTCACAACATAACGGACATGTAAGTATTCATAAATATATCATAACAGTACACGTACACAGTGCATACAGATAGATACAATGTTTTGGTACATCAGATCATGCTGTCTTGCCATGATAGTGCTCCGGCGCACGAGATCACCCAGTGTTTAATTAGATTGTGCTGCTCCTTTCCTATCTTGGAGGGGGTGTTGGGGCTAGGTAGAATGTCAATGTCTGGCAGGTTTTGCCCCTCTCTCCACGCTCCGGGGACAAAGTTGTTGGTCTCAGTCTCGGGACGATCCTGCTGCTGGTTCTGCAGCATTGGGGAGCGCATCCTCATCAGGTTGTGCACAACCATGCACGCGGTGATGATGACCTTCAGGGTGGAGGGGTGGTGCTGCATAGTGGTCAGCAGCACTTGGAAGCAGTTGGTTAGAATGCCAAAGGCATTCTCCACCACTCTCCTAGCTTGGGAGAGCCGGTAATTGAACAGTCGCTCCTCATTGGTCAATCCCCTCCTGCTGTACGGCTTCATCATGGTCGGCCGCAGGGTAAAGGCATCATCACCGATGAGAAAATATGGCACATCCTTCTGGTCATCCATGATCGGTTCAGGGTGCGAAAAGCCGATCGTGCCACCTTCAGTGCCCGCCTTCAGCTCGGAGTCGTTGTAGATCTGGGCATCAGACGCAGATCCCATACCCCCAGGATCTTCCCAGATAAACTTGTAGTCCATGTCTACAAGCGCCAACAGGACCAAGGAGTAAAAGCCTGTGTAGTTGTAGTAGAGTGACCCACTCTTTGGAGGGGACCGGCAGGCGATGTGCTTCCCATCCAGAGCGCCACAGGTATGGGGGAAGTTCCACTTCTCTTGTGGAGTCATCGGACACGTCATGACCTCGTCTAGGTACTCGTCAATGAGGGCCTGACAGACTTCACGCACTATGAGTGACTGTTATAGTGATATAGTGATTGGTAGACAGGAAGTGTGAACACTTATTTGTCTCTCATTTTTGCTTGAGTGCAAGTAATTAGCAACACAAGGAATAAATTAGTAGCATGTGGTGAATAAGTGGTCAAATTTCCCTATATCATCAGCCCATGCTTTTTCTAATCGGTTCTTGAATGAATTTATTGAGCCGGCATCTATAACATTTTGTGGGAGACTATTCCATATATTTATGATCCTGTTTGAGAAACTGTGTTGCCTTAATTTTGAAACGGCTCTGGGTTTTACTAGTTTGAGAGTATGGCCCCGGCTGCCTTCTCTTTTATTCAAGTGTTGTGGGGGACCCTCCACCCAAACTTCATGGATGAGTATTTGTTCCCAGACGCCAGGTGCCGCAGAGTAAGGGCAATCTTCAGCGCAGGCTCGAGCGGCACCCGGTATGTGGTGCGTTTTTTAAAAATCCTCGGTCCCACTCGTGCCACAATCTCGTCGAACAACTAGGGAGGCATCCGCATGAAGTTCACGACCGACACAGTGTCCTCGCTGCGGAGCTCGACCATAAGCTTGTCGTACAAGCCAAACTGTGCCCGCCTCCCAATCCAGGGTCTGACCCACATTGTCCGACGCTGCCTCCTCCTTCTCCTCTGGAGACGGGCCGCCAGAAGAACCATGAGGTACAGAACTTAGCTCATGCTGATAAAGGGCGATTGTGTACTGATGCTGGAACTGTGGATGGAGTGCCTGGACATCCATCCTGTCTGGGCAGCCTGGTGGCGCCTTTATATACTGAGAGCATACGCTGGGCATACGCTCGGTATACGCTATGGGTACGCCATCACACGCTAGGGGCATGCTCGCAAAATGCTAGGTGTACGCTATATATGCCAGCACACGCTAGGAGTACGCTCAAACTTGTTACATGTAAGCTAGGCGTATATATGCCAGAGATACACAGAGGACGCAGGTTCAACGTACGGCTATAACCTATGCCGACCTACCCCTAACTTATGCGTAACCTATGCCGGCATATGTCCAGCATACGTCCAGCATATGAGAAATGTATGAGCCACACACCGGCATAGGTTTAAAATTTTGAACATGCACAAACAATTTTCGGCAGCTCGACCTACGCCGACCTATGTCGACCTATGAAAAGCATATATGACCTATGCCCAACCTATGCATAACCTATGACGGACTATGCCGATGTGTTGGTCGAAAAGCGCATACATCGGCATACGCTAACGCCATGGGTCATAGTGTGACAGCCCCTTAATGTTAAACAGATGCATTGTGGTTAGAACATTCACTTTTCTTGACACAGCTCATACAATCCATCCTGCCCGAATCTAACCAAAGAATTGACAGTTAACCCTCCGCACTTCCCCCTGCTTTCCCCCCTACCCCCTTCCCCCTGCCCCCTACCCTCTTCCCTCCTGCCCCACTGGCCCTTCCCTCCCCCCCCCCCCAACCCCCAACCCCCAACCCCCAACTCCCCGCCCGCCCTTGGTGCAACAGGGTGTGACTCGGGACTAACTGTTTGTTGTTGTTTCACGTCCTAGCAACAGCTAAAGTCATGTCAGGACGGGTACCGACTTGCGGCAGTGTGCACTCATGGCGACTTTATAATGCTGCCCCACTGGGAGACCAGGCTGCCAGCACCATGACCTGATATCCCACTCAGTCACATTATCTTGACACTGAGCCAACCAGTCCTTTCCCTATCCTAATAATGCCGAGTGTATGGCTAGGAAGTGACAGGTGTCAATTTTTAAGTCATTGGTTTGACTCTACCAGGGTATAAAAACACGGGTCTCTGCCGCTGTGAGAACCCTATGTGATTACAATACTCTCCCCCTTCATTCAACCTGTGATGCCATTAGCCTGATCAATTTAACCATGTCTATAAAGAGGAAGGAAAACTAGTCACAAGGATGAACAGTGAATAAGTTGTGCTTTATTGGCAGCAACTCCTGTCATCCCCCATTCATGTGACCTAGCACCTGTACTCCTCCTATACTGCCCACACTATGTCTCATAGTCTTTTAGCCTGTATGTTGAACCAGTGCCTACAACCCATGGGACAGGAGTCCTATGGCTGTGGATACACTCAATTAGAATAGCTGAATTTTGATAGCATCAGACAGAGTGTCTGGGGTCCTGCTCAGAAGTTGGTCTGTCTCACTCAAGAGCCAGGATGAGAGTGATTTTCCTTCAGTGTGTCTGAAGCAAACTCATGAATAATCAATTAGCTGAGACTAGTGTGTGGGTCAGGATAGGCCAAGAGAGTCAGGTGACCAGACCTTCCCCAACCAGCCAATGAGACACCTCCCCACAGACTGGGTGGGTGACCACCCCATTAGGGGCTGTCACTCAAGCCATCTGCAGGTGGTGCACTCTATACATATGCTAATGAGGCTGGTGGGTCAGTCGGTGGTCTTGGGTGGACAGGATGTTGCAACAGTTACAGATTTATATATAGTAAAATCTTTCTTTTCCTCTTTTGTATTCTTTATGAACACCAAGAGAACATTTCAACCATCATGTACTGTTTCTTACAAAGGAACTCTTTTCATTAACTCCAAACATCATATATAACAGATAGTTTACTCTATTCAGCATCATGTACATTTCCATCAACTCCACTCTTAGTAGATAACATATAGTTTACCTCACTCAGTATCATGTACAATGGGAGTGGACTTTTGTTGACTTTAGTTTACTTTTAGTTTACATACTATCAGTCCCACTCCAGCATCCAAGAATAATAATGCTCTCTGCCAATATATAATTCTTAACCGAAAATCCGCATATTTTTACAAGGGTATGAACCCACAAACCCATGCGTTCGGATTGCCCGATCTCCGAAAGCAGGATACCTATATAACATGCATTATAAGACGTCAGATGTTGTTAGGACATAAACCCAAATCAATCATCAATATAAGATCTCAGATGTTGTTAGGACATAACCCCATATCAATCATCTATATCAGACCTCAGATGTTGTTAGGACATAAACCCAATCAATCATCAATATAAGACCTCAGATATTGTTAGGACATAAAACCCAATCAATCAGTCACCCCACCCTGGTGAACACGCCCCCTGGTGTCAGGTCGGCAGTTTGAGGCGGAGTAACGCCCCACCCACCGGGCGCGGTGGCTGAATCAGTAGAGCGCGGGCCTCCCGTGCGGAAGGTCGGGAGTTTAGTTCCCATTCGAGTCAAACTAATGACTTATCAAATTGGTAATTGTCGTTTCCTAGTCGGGTGCTTGGCATTAATAGGATAGGGCTAGGACTGACCATGGGATATTGGGTCATGGTACTGGCAGCCTGATTTCACAGTGGGGCAGCACTATAAGGTCGCCATGAGTGTGCACTGTCATAAATGGGTACCCGTCCAGGGCCCGTATGCATGAAGAATTATTTATCGCCGCCGGTGGTAAGGACTGAGTTTGGGGTAGCTATCGCCGGGAGTAGGAAATGGGTCACGGGGTATGCGTGGAGCCAAATCGGCAAGGAGGTAGCTACCCTTGTAGTTATTTATAGATTTTGGAAATCCCTCTGCGCTTGTAGCCATAATTTTGGCTCAAATCTATTAAATGCTCTCATATTTAACAGAATTACATACGCAATAAGTGATATTTCATGAAATTAACCCTAAATTCTAAGCAATATTAATGCTGCGGCTGCAACAGCGTCGATATTAATATTTTCGAATTGACGAATGCAAGCAACCGCCGCCGCCGCCAGTATGGAAAGCGACGTCGATGCGGCGGCGGCGATTTGTTTACTTTACATTCGTCGATTCAACACTATTAATATCGCCTTAATAACGGTTCGAATTTAGGGTTAAATTGATCAAATTTCACTCATTGCGTATGTAATTCTGTTAAATATGGTCACATTGAATGGATTTGGGCCTAATATATAGCCGCCGATTCGGCGGCGGCGGCGATGGAGAGTATGGATATTGACGTCCATGCGGCGGCAGTGGCGATTTGTTTACTTTACATTCATCGATTCGACACTATTAATATCGCCGCCAATGTGGC